>JASVEL010014222.1:0-328284 GCA_032618575.1 Nicotiana noctiflora | reverse complement strand
CTCATCCGAGCCACTTGGGACCCCGTCCAATTATATTAATAAGTTCGTAAATACTACCCGGACCTATCCAAAACCTCCAAACACATACTATAAATATCACATCAATGAATCGAAGATCAAACCAAAAGTTGAACTTCTCCTAAGTTCAAGAACTTTCAAACTTCCAAACAATCATCTAATTCAAGCCTAACCAATTTAGACTATGTCCAAATTTTACACACAAGTTCAAAACAAAACAAACAAACTCATTCCAACTTTTAGAACAATATTCATAGCCGAATATCATCAGATTCAACTACAAATCAAACTTAAAAACTCTCTAATTCTTCAAATTGTAACTTTTAGAAAATTAAGCTCAAACTTTCTAGGGTCGTAATGATTAGAAAGTTATTTTGACCTTTAGCATTTTATTCAGTAGTTTGAGACTTCGATTAGCTTCAGATTATGTATTATTATGTATATGTGCGGTTAGTTTCATTTTTCAAGCGGGTCAAGATTGATTTGGAAGAATGATTCTCGTTTTAGAAGTATTAAGTTGGAAGAGATGACCAAAGATTAACTTTTAGGTAAACAGACTCAAAATAGGATTTTAATTATTCTTATAAGTTTGTATGATGACTTTGAAGATGTCCACAAAGTTATTGATTTGAGCATAACGGTTACCATATTTGGCAAACGGCCTTTGATTCGTGTTTCAACTAAACCATTATATATGTATCATAATTTTGGAACCATAGCAACTTAAATCATCAAGTTTTGAAATCATATGAGGAATTTATGATTATTTTACTAAGAATTGGATTGCCATATTTTTCTCAGATTAATTATAAAACTGCCATTAATTCGTATTTAAAAATCTGCACTATTTTTAAATACTGAAACCAACATATCTCATTCATTATAAGGACAAATGGAGTTATTCAAAAGCCTAACTTGAATGGAATTTCAGGAGGAATACATTGGGGACATCAAAAGCGAGTTTTAAATTATTTGGCATAAGAAACGAGGCAGAATAGCTGGGCATTTTTGGCTATTAAATGTTGTTAGAGTTTTTCTCATTTTGAAAGTTTAGGATTGGGAGAATTCAAGAATGTTCTTCAAGTTTCTTCTATGGGACCATAACCTAAATATTTTTATTTGATTCATTCACTTGGGTTAAACTTTAATCCATGATTTTAATTGAAAACTCATTTAATTCTTTAAGTCAAGACCTAGGGTTATGTCCTAAAATTTAAAAAATTAAAAATGAGTTAGAGGCGTTTATTTCTCGATTTCTTTTGGAGTCATGTTATCCTATATTAGGAGAAAAATATACTCTAATTTGGCGAGTTTTGGAGGAGTATTATGGGACCCAACTAGTGTGGGTTAGACTATTAGGTTATGAACACCCAAGAGTAATATTTTGGTGAATTGGTTGAGCTATTAGATTCTGATCGATTCGGTTTCCATTCGTGTGAGCTTGTATTGGTTAGGGATTTGCCCGGGAAGCTTGGATTCAGAATCCAAGGCGGGCATGATGTTGACTTTTGTTGACTTTTTGCAAAAATATAAATATCATAATTCTATTTATTGTAATTTGTTTCTCTTGCATTGTTTGATATTATTAAGTCATTTTTATTGGATTTGAGTCGTATCGACGTAAAATTTAGGGGGGAAACTATTTTGGAGGGTTGAGTTGGCCTATTTGAGGTAGGTGTCTTGCCTAACTTTATGTGGCAGAACTACCCCTTAGGACTGTTATTGATTGATTCAGTTGTACTGTGTGAAAGGCGTGTACGCAAGGTGACAAGTGGGTACACAGGTTGTACGTGGTATTTGACCGGTTTAGTCTACTTAGACTATTTCCATGCCTTAACTGAAGTGCCATATCATGTTTAAAATTTCTAATAGTCAATCTATTTTATTTGTATTAGTATATCCTTACATGCCTTGAATGATTTGTTTAACACTCATTCTACATCCTAATTGATAAATTATTCTCATGTTTCAGTTGAACTTGTCACCTCATTTATTGCTATATGCTATCTCGTTCATTATTGATTATCATTATTTGAAGTTATTGTTTATGTTACCTCTTTCATTGTTGATTACCATTATTTGTATTTACTGTTCATGTTATCTCTTTCATTGTTGATTACCATTATTTGAAGTTATTGTTCATGTTATCTCTTTCATTGTTTATTTTCATTACTGGAGGTCATTGCTATAGGATGGTCCATGGGTATTAAGACGATGTGGTCTCGTGATTGGGGTCATTTGGGATGAGTGTTGATCGAGATCGTTCTATATTTTAATGGAGCCATTATTATCTCTATGGTAAGTCAAGAGTATATTGAAAGAAGTTAGGCTGGTTAGTAATAGTTTGAATCGGCATGATTATGGCAATGATCAGTTCCTTCAGTATGTTAAGTTATATAGGTGGCTTGTGGTTGTACGTGCGGGCTTGATAGCCACCATAATTTGCTTGATTTGGCAAGTATTCGGTTCCTACGGCCTTATTATGTGTAAATATATCTCGTAAGAGTTATGGCGGTTTGAACCACAACTTGAGGTTTGTATTTTTGCGGTTATGGGAATTCAATTATGTGTTGCAATGGTTCTTCTGAAAGGATTTAAGCGAAAGGTTTCTAGCCGATGAAGTGTTATTCAAATAGTAGCTCATGGGTTATGATAAATCCTTGTACTCTCGCATAGCGACATGATAGGTGCATTAAGCGGCATGGGAATTACAAGTTGAGGATCAAGGTTGCGACTCGGTGTCGATAAGGATGTCACGAGCTCGGATGAGCAGCGGAGAATTCAAATGTTTAGAGTAAATTGACATTATTTTAGTGTCGCCTAAGAATGGTGTTTTATGGAAGAGGCATTGTATATTGATTTGCAGATTCTTTATTTGCTTTACAACATTAGTATTGTTGGTACTATGAAGGTACGGAAGGTGTGGGATCATATCCCATAGGGAAATATGTATAAGTGTGCTATTTTAGTCACTTGATTGTTAAAGATTGAAATCAAGAATGGAGATTATGTTACTATTGTTCATGTGAGAGTTTATGCTTGGAATACTCTCTATTCCTTTGGTTGGGAACCGTGGGAGTTTGTTCCAAATTGGGAAAGCTGCTCGTGTGTGCCATAAATAGGGCCATCGTGGATCTTTAGGAGGTTGTGGCCCAATATGGTGTGATCAGAATCGGCTTGAGGTCCGTTGGTAAGTCTAATGTGGGTATGTGTTTTACGTTAGGTTGGATGTGTTCATTCGGCATAGCATTTCTTACCGAGGAGTCTTCGAGCACTGGATGTTATTCCCGTCATCAGTTGTTCCATGGCATACTCTATTGTGCGATGTGGTCAGTGAGAAGGCTTGATTATTCACACATATGTTGTGGTCCTGTGTAGCTTGTGGTGTTATATGGATCGGATGGATCTCGAGATATAGGTCATTTACCGCACCTTAGTTGTGCCTGGGATTTTTAGCATATGGCACTATCCATCTTCTTAGGCCTGTATTTTTGCACTCGGTATGCTTATGGTCGACATTCGGCTGTTTTGTGGGTATAAGCATTATTGCTTGATGAGTTATTAAAAGAGAAGAGTCGCCACCTAACATTTTTAAGGTGATTTAGGGAACATATTTGTAAATAACTCTATTTTACCAGTCTATATCACCAAAGATTTGGTAAGGGCTCAAGTTACCTCAAAGACAAGGTGTTAGACACTCTCAGGTCCACAAATGTAGGTCCTGCCAAATTTTATATTATGTGAATTAGATAATTAAGCTAGGTGAGAAAAGTGAAATATAGAAGTGGAAGACTTTACAATGATATAAGATTAACTATGTGACTAATTGTACAACCCTTAGAAATCACGAGGAGTACAATTGCGTCGATTTGTGACTAAGTGTGAACAACAAGTATATAAAACTGATAGGGAGAGGGTCCTAAGCTTTTTTAGCCTAAATGATCATCTAGTGCAACATAAATAATACTTTGCAACTTCCTTAGGGTAGGGGTTGCTCATATTATTTAGCGGGCACAGACTATCATCTCATACTATGTTGAAGTTATTACTTAAAGGCACTCTAATTCAATTCTAAACCATATCATATGCGTGCACTACCCGTGTAACGACTTGACCCGTCGTCTCATGAGTTACCGCTTTGTTTCCCTTATTTTCAGCTTCTTCATGCTTTATTATCCGTATGTTAAGTGATCGAGTTGGTTCGGAGAGGTTTTGGTAGGAAATGAGACACTTAGTCTCTTCAAGGAAGGTTTGGTTTGGAAAAGTCAACTAGATGTTGACTTATGAGTTAGAGAGATCGGATGTGCTTTTAGGTGGTTCGGTTAGCTTTGGGGTATGATTTGTGACTTAGGAGCGTGATTGGAATTGATTTTGCAGGTCTGGTGTTAAATTAGGCTTGAATTGGCGAAGTTAGTATTTTGGTGATTTTCGGTTGGTAGGTGAGATTTTGATTCGAGGTTCTAATTCCGAGAGTTTTTGTAGATTGGTTAGGTGATTTGGAATATGTGTGCAAAATTTTAGGACATTCGGAGGTGATCTGATTGTGTTTTTGATCAAATGCGTGTTTCCGAAGTTTTAGAAAAACTTAGGCATGAATCCGATGTAATTTGAGGGTTTTAGTGTTATTTGAGCAGTTTTGATGATTCGAGCAAGTTTGAGTGATGTATTTGAGGTGTTGGTGCCTTTGGTTGAGGTCCTTGGGGCCTCGGGGTGATTTCGGATGGTCAATCGAACCAATTTGAAGTTGCACATTTCCAGCCATTTTGTTGCAGAGATTTTGTTCACAGCGATCGCGGGGGTGATGTCGCGATCGCATAGAAGCAATTGGTGAGGTGGGAGTTTTGTTCAATGCATTCGCATTAAAGGGTCCGCGATCGCATAGGGTTATCAGGTAATGCATCGCGATTGTAGAGGGTTATCAGGTAATGCATCGCGATCGTATTGGTTCCTATGCGATCGCATAGAAGGAATTGAAGGTGAGGCTATTTTGTTCTACGCGATCGCGGCTAAGGGCCCACGTTCATATAGCTTAGAGGAGATGTGCATCACGATTGCAAGGTATTATACATGATCACATAGAGTTAACCTGGAGAAGAAAATTTTGTGCATCGCAATCACAAGTCTGGGGATGCGATCGCATAGAGTAAAAAGTCACCTGGGCAGAATAGATTTAAGTCATTTTGTTCCGCGAGCTAAGTTATATTTTCACCATTGTTGAGCATCCTTGAGAGCTTTTGGACGGGAATTGAAGAGGGTTTCGACCGGGACTGATTGGAGGTGAGTTTTTTTTAACTAAAAACATTATTTAATTGTTGAATCAACCTAGAAATTCATGAAAATTTATCAAAATGGGGAAGAACTAGGGCTTGGGTTTTAATATTTTATATTGGGTTTTGATGGGTCATTTGAGATCGGATTCATCAGTTCGTGATATGTATAGACTTGTGGCGAGATAAGGAATCCGTTAAAGTAAAATTTTCTGAGTTTAGAGAAGTGAGCATAGGGCTCGGGTTTTGCAAATTTCAAGATTTTTGCTATTTTTCGATTCTTTTCGATTGGGTTATATTCCCTTAGTCTATTGTGATGTATTCGTTGTAGTTTTGATCAGATTCAACGTGCGACGAGGCCAATTTGATAGGAAAGGGCATAGAGAGCTAGGATTTTGGCCAGCTTGAGGTGAGTAATGATAGTAAATGATATCATGAGGGTTTGAAACCCCGGATAAGTGCTATATTGAGGTGAAACACACGCTTAATGATGAGCATGGGGTTGTTTACTATTGTGGATTGTGACTTGGTCCGTCTCGACTTATGTTTTTACTGCGTATTTTACTGAGATGTGTTTATTATCAATATGATTTGGGCTTATTGCCATGGCTTAATGCCAACTACTTGAATCCTTCATGGACTTTTATCACTGTTTCCTTACTATTTTGATATATTAATTGAACTCAGTCCTATTGATTATACTGTTTTACAAACTAAGCCGCTTTAATTGAATTTTGAGACTTAAATGATATTTCCAGTTGTTGTTTTGGCTGAGCACTACTATTTTAGAGATGCTTGAGGGGCTTGTGATGATTTCTGGACGGAGTGAGGCCGAGGGCCATATGTGAGGATATGCTGAGTGATATGAGATGCTTTATATACCACGAGGTGGCTAAAGTGATGGGAGGATGAGTGATGTGAGGCCGAGTGCCGAGTGATAAGGCCACGAGGTGGCTTGATATATATACCGCTTGGTAGGTAAGGGGCCCCTCCAGAGTCTGCACACCCACAGTGAGCGCGGATACCCATATGATCTAAGAGTGAGCTCGGGGGGCTAATACTATGCTGAGTGATTGATACTGGGCCTGATGGGCAGATTACTACTCACTATTTACTTGTTGTCTTATTCGTTCTGCCCTTTCAGGTAGAGGTAAGGCCTGTCTACATATTACACTCCCCAGACCCCACTTTGTGGGAATACATTGGGCTGTTGTTGTTGTTGTTGTTGTTGTTGTTGTATTTACTTGTTGTCTTACCTGATTTACTTGTTTTTAAAAGGAGATTTCATTTGATTCTTTATGATTTTACTGCTTTAAGTAATTTACTGCCTGATATAGAATTTCCTTATGCATTTGTGTGTTTTCATTCCTTCGGTTATTATTTATTATTATTGCTCACTGGCTCGGAGTACTCACATTACTCTGTGCACCATGTATGCAAATTCAGGCATAGCAGAGTCTGCACTTAAGCACTGATTCCTTCCAGACCAGGTAGTGAGTTGGAGTTACGAGGTAGCTGTTGACGTCCGCATCCCCTTGTCTCCCTATCTTATATCATTTATGTTTCCTTCGGACTATTGTATCGGATATCATACTTTGTAGACTTATAGCAAACTCCGTAGTAGCTCATGACTTGTAATACCCCGATTTGGGTTGTGTCGGGATGGTTTCCTTTGTTATTATCGCTGCTTCCGCATTTATGACTGTCTTACACGTGTTTGGATTTGTTAATGTTAATTATTTGTTAAAAGAGGTGTTTATTTTGTTCCGGCTGGCCTTGTCTTCACGAGAGGCGCAATCACGTCTAGGTTTGGAAATCGAGTCGTGACAAGTAGGTATTAGAGCCTAGGTTACTAGGTCTCGTGAGTCATGAGATGGTTTAGTAGAGTCTCATGCATCGGTACAGAGACGTCTGTACTTATCATTGGGAGGCTGCAACCTTTAGGAAAACTTCACATTCTTGAAATTCTTGTCGTGCAAACTTGTTGATCCGAGTACTAAACTTCTCTTTATTCTATTCTCTCATAGAAGGTGAGGACACGAGCTACCGGACATGGCAGATGACCACCAGCGCCACCAATGAGACCACCATATGCCGTGGATGCGGTCATGTTCGTGGCAGAGGAAGAGTAGCAAGGGCAGCATCTGTTGATCCACCGGCTGCCCCAACTCCAGACCAGACTCAAGCAGTACCAGTTCGGGCACCGACTGTGCCCATCGTGATTCCTAGCCTTCAGGAGACCTTGGCTCAGATTTTGACAATTTGCACTAGCCTGGCTTAGGCAGTTTCAACCACCATAGTAGCAGCTACTTCGCAGGACGGGGGAAGCAATCAGACCCCGACTGCTCACCTGAGTAGGTAGTGTAGAGACTATAGACTTCGGAGGTACCTCCAGCTCAGTCAGATGCACCAGTACATGAGTTCAGGGTTCCAGCTATAACTGAGGATGAGCAACATCGCCTTGAGAGATTAGGTAGATTCCAACCTTCGATATTTAGTGCTGCTGAGGGCGAGGATGCCCGGGGTTTTCTTGACAGGTGTCAGCGGATGCTCTATACAGTAGGGATTCTTGAGTCTAGTGGTGTGGCTTTTACCACTTTTTAGTTTACTAGGGCTTCCTTCACTTGGTGGGAGGCATATGAGAGGTGTAGGCCGGATGGTGCAGCACCTTTGACTTGGCAGGAGTTCTCCACTCTCTTCTTGGCGAAGTATGTGCTGCAGTCCCACAGAGAGAAGTTGCGCAAGCAGTTTGAGTGGCTACGATAAGGAGATATGATTTTTTCTCAGTATGAGATGCTGTTTTTAGAGTTGGCTCGTCATGCCATTTGGATGGTTCCGACTGATCATGAGCGTGTCAAGAGATTTGTTGATGGCCTTAACTACCAGCTCCGTGTTTTAATGACTAGAGAGAGTATTGGGTGCTACATTTGAGAACGTGGTTGATATAGCTTGGAAGACTAAGGTGGTTCACAGTCAAGATCGAGAGGAGAGGGAGGCCAAGGGGCCTCAAAGTTTTGGTAGTTATAGTGGGGCTCATTTGAGGGGCCAGTTCCAGCATGGTAGGGGTCGTTCTTTTCAGGGCCGCTCAGTCAGCTCATCCCGAGTGTCGTGGGGTATCTTCAAGTCGTGGTTATCATGGTTCTCAATTCATCACCAAACAAGGCCAATTTCGGATCTAGGAAGGTAGTTAGGGAAATAAAATCACTCGAGGTTTTTCCAGTTTTGACGAGGGATTTGGAATCGAAACTGGCCTTGCTCGCTTGTTCTTAACAGGAACATATGATTGAGGCTAATTTTGCTTAAAATCAAAAAAAAAATTCTGAATTTATTTTCAAGCCATGTGCGTTTGTGGTCTGCTGAAGGTATTATCTCTCCTTTACTTTGTTTTTTCGTTCTTTTGTTCTTCTCCCCGACCTCATCTCTTTTTTCTTCATCTTTTATTTTGTGATTACTTTTCGTTCTATTCACTTTCTGTCCACTGTACTCCGGATGGATGTTGTATTGTATTATTTCTTAGAAATTATTCATGCATTTGCGACACTGGGTTGTGGGATGGTTTTGAAACATCTTGTATTAATTGCTTAGTATTTAATTTGAATTGACGCGATTTTGTTTTTATTTACAAAAATTTAAGGAAATCTTAGTTTTCAAGATTGTTAAAAAATGAGAACTTCATCATGTAATTTGGTTGGATTGCCTGAGAGTAGTGTCCGGCGCCATCGCGACCCTTAGTGGATTTTGGGTCGTGACAGTAAGGTATCAGAGTACTAGGTTCCTAGGGTCTCAGGAGTTATGAGCAAGTCTAGTAGAGTCTCATGGATCGGTACAGAGACCTATGTACTTATCCTAGGGAGGCTGCAGGACTGTTTGGAGTACTTCTCTTCTTGATTCCTTATCGTGAGGTTTTATTCCTATGAGGCTTATGCCTTTGTTCTTTCCTAATTAGTCTTATGCGACGCGAATTGCTTGTTATAAATCGAGAATTGAAGAATTGTAATGATATTACGAATATGGGGCAGGATGTTTCTCCCCGTATAGTCGTCTGAGTTATTATCATCGCCTTGTGGAAGGATATTTTGTTATTTCAGCCCAATAACGGTACTTCTGAGGGCTTTGAGGCTAGGCACAAGTTTCTATGATGCATATGAACGATTATTCTGTAGTAGTGATATGATGGTAAGATGGTGCCCACATGTCGGGGCAGTGAATGACTTGAAGGGAGGTTTACTTAGTGCGTGATTCAGAAATTGAGTATTTTACTTTCGACGGGGGAAAGGCAATATGACTAAGAATGTGTAGATTTTCGATGATGGAGTAACGAGGCTTGGTATTTGCAAGCGTTGAGGAATTCTCATCTGTGATAAGGTGTCATTGTCCTTGATAAATGTACTAAGATCGCCGATGTTATGACCTTCTACAATTCGCCTTTGGAGCAGGATATTGCAGGTCAGTATTAAAAAAGCGACTATCAAATATCGCAAGGTGCGGTGGTTTAGGATTGAATCAGTATTTCTATTATTGATGGTTTGATAAAGATGATCTTCGGAAAGGTTTAAAGTTAGCAGCAATTATGGGTTCAAGTGCTACGAAGATAGATTTTATTTAAGGCATCAAAGGGTGAGTAAAGACATGTGGGAGGTGTCAGGCTGCGGTAAAAATGTCTAGAAGGCCTAGTATAAGAGGCCAAAGGTCAAGTAGTCGATTAAAGGGATGAGTTTCGCTAAAGTGGGAGAGTGGTCCAGTTGCATATGGTCTTGTAGTAGGATGATCACGTACCTTAAGGAGAGTTTGGAGTGATTTGATAATGTTAGTGATTGGTGACTGGGGTATACAGATCTAATTTGAGGTATGGGCTACTATGCAGCGAGAGATTTGATATAACGGGAAGGAGCTGCTGTAAAATAAGAAGGATACGACATAAATTTGAATTAGGAGGATGTTGCCGCACACTTAAGTGATGTCCACGGGGGATAAATGGACTTGTGTAACTCGAGAGTGAACTCGAATTCAGGATGGGTTATTCATGTCGTAGTGATCGTACCCCATGCAGCACCATTGGAAGATGCCGATGAGTGATTTCCACAGGTGGGTTATTCCCTATGAGCAGGTTAGTGGTTGCGTGGTTGGCGAAGCTTCTGCGAAAAATTCTATTATTTATAATATGAAGGAATTGGTCGTGCGAATGTTGTTAATGATTTCTATGGTAAGATATCGAGAATTTTGGCGGTTGATTGCGCAAGGTTATGTCAATAGGAGATTAAGTCTTGGTAATTTCTAGAGTTGTGTAATAGTGGCTTCGGGATAAGTGATAGAGTCCCACCGCCTATGATGGGGTTGCATGGTTAACTACTTGCGAGGTTTCTAGTTATTAGCATATCGATGGGCTATTTCAGCTACGGGAAAAGATCACAAGTGGTAATTTGAGCAGAAGAATTATTAAAGGTGGTTTTCTTTGGCCTTATTAGCCCATGTTCAGACCTGGGAAAGGACTCAAGATTGTGTTTGTAAATATGCGAGTTCCAAGGGAAAGGATTCTGTCAGGTGCATCACCAACGGGGTATTCATGTGCTAGAAGATTATGGAATTGATTATTGATCGTGGCAAACTCAACCCGAAGGTATGAGTGGGCTCTAATACTCTTACCCGTATAGTGGTACGGGGTCAATTTCCTCAGGGAGTTAGATTTTTGGAGTGAATAATTGTGTTGCACTAGAATTGAGTTTTGGCTTCTAGTTTATCTTCTAACATTTTTGGTATTTTCAAAGTATCAACTATTTTGTCTACTACTATTGAGTTGTCTAAATTATACTAAAGCTATTTCTAAGTATGATTTTTCTAATGGGATAAAGGGGACTAGGAAAGTAGCTTATGCCTGGGTGGAATAACTAATGGGTATGGAAATTCAATGCGAAGATGATACATGGGATATTTGGATAGCCGTTGCTCTATACATTCATTCTCACACCTCTCGGTAGAGAGAACAATTTTGCCCAATTGACTCTCGAGAGACCAATTGGGTAGGCTAATTTGCCCAAGCAACTTTAGGCTCAAGTTGGGTAATTACTCTCTCGAGGTTTATACCCGTTACTTGGGACTACCATTCTCATGGGTCCATCCTAAGTTCTTGTTGGGATTGAATGAGAGGTTCTAGACCCTCTTTCTCAAGTAGAGACCAAACCCACAAATGTAGACTTCATGTTTGCAACCACAAAATCCAAATTAAATACATTCATTCAACCCAAAACCAATTACCCACAATCATCCTTGCATTTAATATTCTAACCCATCAATTACCCACACTAGGGTTGGGCTACAACCCTAGCTATGGGTTTAGTTAGACATAGAAATTGAAGAAGAAGAAGAAATTAAAGCTAAAATTGACATAATAATTAATGGGAAATGAAATTCAAAGTCAAACTAGTACAAAATTGCCTAAAATAGGCGTGTAAATGTTCCTCACGAGCTCTGCCGCTACAGTGTATCGTCTCTTCTAACCTAAAAAAGAAAAAGAAGCTATTTATACTACCCTAAAATTTCCGGACAAAAATGCCCCTGCGGGACTCACGCGGACCGCACACTTTTGTCGTGCGGCCGCGTAGGGCAATTGGGCTGCTGAAGGTCCTCTGCTGGAACAGGCATGCGGACCGCACACTTTTGTCATGCGGCCGCGTGGGAACAAGGACGCGGACCGCATACATTTGACATGCGGCCGCACTGCACAATTACTCTGCTTGCATAGCCTCTGATCCTCCATCCACGCGGGCCGCACTTATGGCATGCGGTCGCGTGAGCACAGTAACGCGGACCGCATAGTTTTGAACGCGGTCCGCGTGGGTCTTATCTGCAATTGAGGCTTCTCTGATTCTCACCTGCGCGGCCGCACACCAAATCAGTGCGGTCCGTGCAAATCTTGCTTGAATCTCTTGGGTCTCTGAACCAGCCTGTGCATCCGCAAACCAAAACAGTGCGGTCCGCATAGGCTTCCTTGAAATCCTTCATCTTTTTGTTAGCACTTTGCCGGTTTGACTCCTTTTTGAGCCGCTTTGATGGTATTCATCCTCTATTCACGCAAACCTGCAAATTAGCGCACTTGTAAGTAATTCAGAGTCACTTAAACACATTTTATGCACAAAGCTAAGGTAAAGCGGGGTTCAAAATCATGCAAAATTCCTAGTTATCAATTATATTCGGGTTCAAGTTAGAGCGGGTGGCTCTCAACAACGGTCCTAGTGGATTCAAGGGGTAAAGTTTGGTGCCTAATGATTTCTAGCCTATAGAAGGGACTTTACTAGCCGCGGGCCGCTTCGAATAATGCAACTCACTTAGTCCGTGAATCATTCATGCTGCTACACCCTGTAGGCCACTAGAGTCACATATACCAGTGCAACAAAAATGCACAAAAGTGTAGTATGAGTACGAAAATAACGTGTACTCAATGAGTATCCCGTCTAATCTCGAAGAAGTAGAGACGAGATAGTCGACTTCGACACTTACTAGTGGTCCAAATATTATGTCAATAATACACTAAATTGTGGATTTCTATAAACATGATTTTTAATCCAATAGAGGAAAACAAATAAATATTTATTTCTTTTATAGGAAGTTTCTAAAATTTCTTGTCATTATTTTTCCAAATATTCTCAAGCTATGAAAAAGCAAAAACAATTTTAATAAGTTCAAGGCAGCAATACAAGCATGCGCAAATCATGCCTAGGCGTACAGCCCGCTCCAACAGAAAAATAAACTGTGCACTATAGAGGGTCGAACAACGCAAACTATAGATGCATCTATTTAATCTGCCGAGGCGTTCGGCCCACTCTAAAAATAAATACATAGACAACCATCAAGAAGTTCACACGGAGTAATTATCCAATGAGAATAAATCCTCTTTTAACCATTTGAGAAAAATGAAGTTTTATCTATTTAGAAATTCATTCACTAATTCAATGTGATTTAAGCAATTCAAGCTATCAACATGGTCAGAAATACTCCAAGCATAGCATGCTTTTATGTCCTAACTACCCGAACAATAGCATAATAGTAGATACGCACGGACCCTCGTCACCTCGTGCGTACGTAGACCCCATAAATAGGAGAAAATATCCAATTAATTTACCTATGGGGATAATTCACTCTTACAAGGTTAGAAAGGAGACTCACCTCGCTCCGAAGATCCATAACCGACATTCCATGCCCTTTCGAAGACTCGAATCAATGCACAATACTCCAAAACTACCCAATAATTATGTAAATCTATTAATATATGCTAAGGTACTCATTATAATCCAATTTATAACAATTGCTAACCCCAATCGAAAAGTTGACAAAAATGCCCTCGGGCCCACGTACCCGAAATTCAATAATTTTCGAAGAATAAGTTTACCCATAGCTTCATAAATTCAAATATATAATTTCCTCTAAATTTCATACCCAAAATCATGGTCAAAATTCAAGAATATCAAATTTCTGGAAAAGGTTATAGAACATTAAGTCTAGAAAAATAAAAATAAAAAGCTTTTGCATATTTTATTTCTCTTTTCTCATCAGAGTAGTCATTAAGGTAAAAAGGAAAAAAGAGGACAATAATTTATTTGCTTTATTCTCGATCTTCTAGAACTACGCAAAGATCTGATTCAAGCGGGATCATGATACGTAGGCAACCAACGTAAGGTTCGGTCGAATAATTTTTTATTTATCAAAAGAAAAAGATAAAAAAGGAAAAGAGAGAAAGGAAAGAAAAAGAGGGTGGAATTGTGGGATGTGAGAAATGACAAAAAAGAAGCGAAAATCCGAAAGAAAAAGGGAAGGAAAATGAGCAAGCAAGTGCTAGAAAAGAATAGAAAAGAGAGGCTGAAATGAACAAATTGGGATGATGCCAAGTAACCTTATGACCCTCGAAGTCATTCTAGAACCGTTAATTATTGATAGGTGCATTGCACGCAATATGATGTTATTACGTGATAAATGCCCTAACGCTAACATGTTGGCTTGTTTTGCCCCTCCTTGTTATCCTTGTTATTAATCACGTGAAGGTGGTTAGTTTGTGGCATTTGGGCAAGTCATCCATACACGCTAGGTCAAACAACAAGACAGCCATGACTGGTAAAAGATCGGATATAGGTGTTGTTGAATCAAAATTTGAGCTGAAAGAAGAGGCCCGAAGGTTGAAGCACTGGATAACAAAGATGTACCAAGCTTGGATTAGTGGGGACCCTCTACCCTCATTCCCCACCAGCTACATTGAAAATCTTGCTTCGTTCCTATTACCATCACAATCTTAGATTCCAGTGCTGTTCGTCTATCCTTACAACATGCCCCACACTTTACCCCTTGTCACATCCACCCTATCACCTTGCCCCAACCTTTTCATGCTCCACCCACCAATACAAGCGTGTCATTAACTACTCTCATTTTTGCATCTCTTCCCCATTCCAACATCCCTCTATCTTCTAGTGAAACCTTGTTCAAAGTTCCTGATGCCCAATACTATGGTACAAAACCAACTTTCAAGACCTCGGATACATACTATTGCACTTCTCATTTCGGGCCTTCCATTGAAATTGAAAAACCCGCTAAGATTAAGTATCTATAAAATGTGTGATGTTTGCAAAAGGTCCTTTGAATGGTGTCGGGGCAAGTCGGAAAAAGCCAAAGTTGGTGGTACTAGGGATGCCAAGCAAGCTTGTTGTAGTTGTGAAATGGTCTCCCATTACCCTTATTGCTATTAAATTAGTGGCTCAGTTGCCAATGGTTGATACAAGGGATGTCCCGAGGAACTACAAACAAGCAATAATGACACACAAAGGAAAAGAAGTGGAGGAAGAATTTGTTGAGATCGGAGGACCAACTCATTTCGGAAGATGTATTATTTCCAAAGAATTAAGGAAGGCCAAGATCTTCAAAGATAGCCAAATGCCAGTGATGAAACCGGTTAGCGAAGATGAGGCTGAAAAGTTCTTAAGAAATATGAAAGTGCAAGACTATTCCATTGCTGAACAATTAAGGAAAACTCCAGCTCATATTTCTCTATTATCTTTGTTGGCACATTCAAATGAATACTGCGGGGCCATAATGAAGATTCTGAACGAGGCACATGTTCCCGATAAGGTCACAGCGAATCAATTAGAAAAGATCGCTAGCAGGATCTTCGAAGCAAATAGGACAACTTTTGCAGATGATGAGCTTCCTATAGAGGGTATAGAACATAATCGAGCTATTTGTATTACGGTGAACTGTGAAAATTATTTTGTCACCAGAGTGTTGGTTGATAATGGATGTAGTGAAAATATTTTCCCTCTGCCCACTTTGTAAAAGTTAAAGATCAGCACCGAAAGAATCCACATGAACAGTGTAGGTGTTCGATGTTTTGATGAGGAAGGAAAAGGTAATGTTGGAGATATAATTGTTTGAATTGGTAATAGGGCCATTTATTTTCAGTGTGAAATTTCAAGTGCTAGACGTGGTTGCTTCTTATAATTTGTTATTGGGTAGGCCTTGGATACATGCGGCTAAGGCAATACCATCATCTCTACATCAAATGGTAAAATTTGAGTGGGACAAATAATAAATAGTTATGCATAGTAAGGAGGATTATCCCTTTATGAAGATTCATTTGTTCCGTTTATTGAGGTTGGAGATGACAAAGGGCTTTTGGTTTATCAAACTTTTGAAATAATGTCTGTCGAAAAGATTTCTGAAGGAAAATGCATTCCAAGGCCAAGGTTATCACCTTCGATCTGCATGGTAGATAATGAGATGTTGAAGTATGGTTTTGTGCTGGGTAAAGGTCTGGATGTATTTTTGCAAGGTATCGTGCAACCGGTATCCCTGTGTGCAAATCTGGGTACATTTGGCCTGGGGTTCAAGCCTACATGAGATGAGGTGAAGAAGGTACAAGGTTGGAAAAGAAAGAATGGTCGCTCTCTAGGCCTATCCCACACCTCTTCATGACTTTTGTCAAGTCAGGGGCAGTGAAGCGTCTGGTGTCAGCAGTTCTAAAGCATGTGTTTGTATTTGATGAGGAGTTGATTTGAGATAGTCCAAAGTCTATTTGATGAAGTGAACACGGTAGAAATTGGGAAAGGTTCTGGTGATGAAGAGGTGCATTTTGTCGGGCCGAATGTGAAGCTTAGCAATTGGAAGCTGTTCCTCTCCCTACTCGGGGGGAGTTTTGGTAGTTTGCTTTGTTTTCCTTTCTATTTGGGTCATTCCAAGGTTGTGACCTAGATTTTTACTTTTCGCTTGTTTGATGAACAAACCCCATTATCCTTTGTTTTCAATGAAATGCTATTTCCCTTCTCCATCACTCGTGATAGTTTTTATTTTTGTACAATTATTTTATGCTGGTTTCATTGACATGACATGCATGAGGAGTCTTCGGTCAAGTTCTAAAAGCCAATTTAATTATGAGAATCCAAAATAGAGTGTGATGATGAAGCACATATTGATGATGATGAATAGGTCAAAACCTTATTGGAGCAATTAAGTCTGATTAACGAGAAAATATTGGCAACAGTATGTCATGGCCAGTTGTATCGAAAGAGAATGGCAAGAAAAAGTGCACCCCTATAAATTTTAAGTGGGTCATTTGGTATTGAAATACATTATCCCGTATCGGGTTAAAACTAAAGGCAAGTTTGCCTAAATTGATAGGGGCCGTTCGTGGTAATGAGAGTGAGAGTGTTGTCCAGTGCTGCTTCGAATTTAATAGATATTGAAGGCAAATGTGTAGAAGTGGCTATCAATTCTGATGCGGTCAAGAGATATTATGTATGATTTTCTCCGATTTAATTGTATTTGTTTGTACTTGGCATGTTTTGAATATTGGAATGATGAAGACATTTTGTTCTGCTATCTAAATACTTTATCCTTCGTTACCCCTTTTGCCTTGTTTATTTTCTTTCATACCCCTATTTTGGAATCAGTAGCAAAGATCAGAAGCATAAGTGTGAAAAACAAGTAAAGAAAAGAAAAAAATTAAAAGGAAAAATAGGAAAAAAGGAGAAAAAAAAAACAACAGAAAGAGAAAAGGAAGAAAGAAAAGAAAATAAGAGAAAGTGGAAGAAAAAGAAAGGAAAAATCACAACAACAAAGTAATTCCTATTATATGAACTACGTTCGACCTGATTCCTTGCACCGAAAGTTTTATCGGTGGAATGACTTGGTAACATCATGAGGGATGCATAGGTTCAGAGAAAGGGTTCAGAGATGTAAAACAAAGGTTTGGGTATAGAACACTCGGGTCATCAAACGTCATGAGGTTAAAGTCAAGCGGTTCAGGGCTAGTTTGGGGAATCAGGTCAAAATAAAGCACGACAGCGAAAAGACCTTCAACACGAGTGCCATCAACTAACCACCAAATTTTAAACTAACAAATTTTTCTTTGATTGAAATAGGGGTAACTCTCCGTAGGGGAAGATCAAGCACCAAACAGGTTTGACTGTAAACTCTCAGGACCCTCCTGTAAAATGGGACCTAGTTTAAATTGCAAAACAATCATGAGTAGCATAGTTTAGCATAAATATACCCCAAAGGAATATAAGTTGGCTTCATGCAATAACCGTTTGTGAGAAACCACGAGAGAAAAATATATAATTAAAATTAATTATAATACAATGAACCCTTTTTATAAGTACATTTAATAAATTATCTACTCCTATTATGTATGGGACAAGGGCTAATTGCATATATATATATATATATATATATATATATATATATATATATAGCTATTCTAACACTCTCCCTCAAGCTGGTGCTTACAAATCATACATACCGAGCTTGTTACATATATAACTAATACGAGGACTAGTGTAGGAATTAGTGAAATATATGCAAGTTGATCATTCGACTTCACTAACAATGTAATAATATCTCCTGAGAGTATATTTTCTTTGATGAAGAGACAATAAATCTCAATGTGCTTATTTCTCTCATGGAACAGCGGATTTGATGCAATATGAATGGCAGTTTGATTATCACACACAAGTTCCATTTGGCTGATCTCACAAAATTTCAACTCTTTGAGCAATTGTTTGATCCAAACTATCTCACATGTTGCCATGACCTTTGCTTGATATTATGCTTCTATAATAGAACGAGCAATGACATTCTGTTTCTTGCTCTTCCAAGACACCAAGTTACCTCCTACTAAAACATAATTTTGAGATATAGAATGTCTATTAGAAAGTGATCCTGCCAAATCAGCATCTGAGTATCCAACATTTTGCTCATGGTCGAGATCTTCATACAATAATCCTTTGCCTGGAGCTGATTTTATATAACGAAGAATGGGTACAACTGCATCTCAATGACTATCACAGAGAGAATCCATAAACGGACTCACTATACTCACACAAAAGGAAATATCAGGTCTAATCACTATGAGGTAATTTAATTTACCAACAACCACCTATATCTTGCAGGAATGCTAAGCGCCCCTATCCTAGCAGAATTTTAGAATTCAGATCCATAGGACTGTTAACAAGTCTACAACAGGACATTCCTGTCTCCTCAAGAATATCTAAGGCATACTTCCATTGTGATATTACAATACCCGAGTTAGACCGAGTTACCTCAATGCCTAAAAATACTTTAATTTTCCCAGATTCTTAGTCTAAAAGTGCTAAAAGAGACGTTGCTTCAACTGAGTAATAACATCCAGATTATTACCAAAAATAACAATATTATCAACATAAACCACAATATAAATGCAGAGATTTGAAGTAGAATGCTGATACAACACAAAGATTAGCTTCACTATGAGTCATGTAAAAGTCCTGAATAACTATGCTGAACTTACCAAACCAGGCTCGAGAAAACTGCTTTGGACCACAGAGAGACCGGCACAACCGGCATACAAGGACACTAGACTCCCTATGAGCAACAAAAACGGGTGGTTGCTTCAAATAAACCTCATCCTCAGGGTCACAGTGAAGAAAAACATTCTTAGTGTCCAACTAATAGAGAGGCAAATGGCGAACAACGGTCATGGATAGAAAAATGTAGAATGATACTACTTTAGCCACAAGAGAGAAAGTATCAGCTATAATCGAGCCCAAATATCTGAGTATACATTCTGGAAAAAATAACGAGCCTTAAGCCAATCAACCTAGCAATCTGGACCAACTTTGTCTGCATACACCCAAAGAGAACTAACAATAGATTTACCTAAAGAGTGAGGAACAATCTCCTAAGTACTACTAGTATTTAAAGCAGACGTCTCGTCAATCATAGTATGTTACCATCCCAGATGAGAAAGTTCGTCACTTGTAGACTTAGGGATGACGATAGAGGACAAAGATGATACAAATGCATAATGGGGTGTTAATAGAAGATGGTAACTTAAACAAACATAATGGGGATTAGGATTAACTGTGGATCGTATACCATTCCAAAGTGCAATAAATTGACTAGAATGAGACAAGTCCAGAATATGAGCAAGGCCAGGTACAAGATGTGAATCAATCGAGCCTAATGCTGGGCGTGGACGACGATAATAATTCAGGAGTGATGGAGTTGTAGAAGGTTGAACTGGACTAGGTGATGGAACTACATCTAGTAAGTGGTAGAGTTAGAAATAAAGCTGTAGGCGGTGGATCTAGAGCTGTAGAGGAAGATGAATGGGAGATAGTGACCGAATCTCCAAAAGATGGAACCAATAGCACCTCATAAATATCTAAGTGATTACTTGGATCTGTGAAGTATGATTTGTTTTCAAAAAAGGTATCAGAAGACATAAGGTTCTGCTGAAGGTCAGGTGAATAGCATCGATATCCATTTTGCATTCTCGAGTAACCTAAATTATGCACTTAAGAGCACGAAGAGCTAACTTATCTTTTTCCTGGAGTAAGGTTATGAACAAAACGTGCTCCCAAAGACACGGGGTGGGAGAGAGAACAAAGGTTAATAGGGAAATAAGACAGAGAATGGAACTTGATTCTAGATACCCGAGGATATCATATGGTTAATAAGATAACAAGATGTAAAAACTATATCTCCCTAAAAATGCAACGGGACATGAGATTGTATGAGTAGGTTATAAGAAATTTCAATGAGATGCCTATTCTTTCTTCTAACTACCCCATTTTATTGAGATGTGTATAGACAAAAAGTTTGATGAATAATCCCATGAGAGTTCATAAACTGCTGAAATAGGAAAGACAAATACTCTAGGGCATTATCACTAAGAAATATACGGATTGGAACCTCAAATTGGTTTTGAATTTCAGCATGGAAGGTCTGAAAGTAGAAAATAACTCATATCGATTTTTCATAAAAAATATCCAAGTGCACTTGGAATAATCAACAATAATACTGACAAGTTAGCGGAGTCTCATGGTAGAACAAACCCGACTAGGACCCCAAACATCTGAATGGTCTAAAGTGAAGTGGTTCTCTTGTCTAATGTCAAGACACGAAGGGAAATAAGAGCGAGTATTCTTACCGAGCTAACATGACTCACACTCTAGAGTGGGCAAGTGAGATAAACCAGATACCATTTTCTGAAGTTTTGACAAACCAGGATGTGTTAACTGTTTATGTAATAAATCCGATAAATCAGTAATGGGACGATTTGTTAAAGGAAGATTAGGTGTAAGTCTAAGTGATTTTCAAGGATAAGGTAATAAAGTCCATTTGATTCATTCCCGGTGCTAATAATCTGCTTCGTACTGTATTCCTGTATAAAAACAAGGTCATTAAGAAGTAAAACCAAACATTTAAATGATTTTGCTAAGGGACTAGCGGCTATGAGATTAAAAGGACTCCAGGAACTTAAAGAACCGAATCTAAATATAAGGAAGGAAGTGGATTGCTTGACCTATTCTAGTTGCCATGGTTTGAGATTCATTGGTCATTGTGACTATTGGTAGAGATGGAAAATATGAAATAATAGTGAAAAGAGATTTGTTACCAGAAATGTAATCAGATGCACCTGAATCAATGGCCCAAGACTCAGAGATAAATATTGGGAGATAAAAGTCACGCTATTACCTGTTTGAACAGTAGTAGCAACCTCAGAAGATATTTGTTTACATGTTTTATAGTGAAGAAACTCTACGTATTTCGATAAATAAACTATTTGGATTGGATTCAATGTATTGGATACAATGGTTGTGAGTAAGAGGATTTTGATACAAATGACATTATATTGTTCACACGGAAATATCTGAAATTTTCTAGAAATTATTTTTCACACCGAAAAAATCATTATTCGCGCCGGAAAATACAAAAGTGGTTGGAATTTTGTTAAAATCAGATGGGTAGGCTCAAAATTACAAAGGGAAAAAGATGCCCTGAAGAGTGGTCACCAAAAAATGGTCAGAAAGTGGCCCACACACTAGCGCATGGAATCAAAACTTTGTCAAAAATATTTCTTCTAGTGGCGCGTGGGGGTGCATGGAGGGTCTTCTGACGGAGATTATTTTATGGGTTGATCGTCGTAGGTATCTACTTCGTGATAGTATTAGTTTTTGCAACAGTGGCTAATTGTGGAAATTTTTGGGAGGGTTTGGACAATGTGAGGATGGAAGGAGGTCGAAAAAGGAGCAAAGCTCATCCCAAAAATGAGATAAAATAGGCGAAGTTCGGTCACCGACCAGGTGGTTCCATAGGGGTTGCCTGTGCAGTCTCGCAAAAACACGAATATATCTCTACCCTTATGTAGTATGGATAACAGTTTAATACATTGAAAGCTAAAGTCGTAGATGTTCAATTTGATGGGTAGATCACCTTGTAACTCCAAGTATTTTGGGAAAAACGCTCAGCGACATCAGACCTAAATTTCAGTTACTTTATGAATATAACTTCCGACAACTTTTGCCGACTTTGTTTTACAACTTGTTTGACTTCAAAACTTAATATATGAATATTATATGATTCAAGTATCTTAAACATGACCTCCTTAGAATATTAAGCACTCCTAATTTTATCCGAAAGTACGGGTTATAACATTCCCAACTTGCCGACTTTCGATGAAACTTATTTTCTTCGATTCATTTAGCTTCTAAACCTTCCAAACCTCTTAGTACTTGTTACGTTGGAATACTAATTCAACGTTATAGTAGGAAACCTTAATTGTTTAGAATTTAATAATTTCTAATTTATTTAATTTATATCTGAATATGATTTATAGTCAGAATTAATATATGATAAGGCTATCCTCTTTCTAGTTAAAATAAGCTTTGTATTATTATTATTAAGGGTATTTGTAGCTTATTTTATGCGTGCAGAAATATGGAGGAGAAATATATTTTAGAGATCTTTTACAGGTTTATAATAAAATATTTTTTCCTTCATATTGGTATAATAGCTTCTACGATATTGGGAGAGAATTATTTAGCTTCCGCTATCGGCGGGGTGGCGCTAGCCAATATGTGCCGCCCGTCTTTGCCTTGAGTATACTAGCAACATCGTGCCAATGATATATGAATGGAAAAAAATATGTTCAGATGGATTGGCACAAAATATTACAATTTTAAAGAGTTGCATGCAAATTTGCACAAATGAAGAAAGAAACTCTTCTAAGAAAATTAGAGAGAAGCTATTACAAAAATAAATAAATAAATAAATAAATTTAGATGTTGGTGATAAAGTGCATTAATGGGAGTTGAATACGGGTACTTCAACAAAATTACGTTTTGTTGAAAAGTACATCAACGGGCATTGGATACATGTGCTTCAACAAAATTGGGTGCTAGTGATAAAGTTCATTAACGGAAGTTGAAGACATGTTCTTCAATAAAATTATTGGTGACAAAGTGCATCAATGAGAGTTAGATACACGCGTTTCAATAAAATTGTGTATTGATAAAAAGACATCAACGAGAATTAGAGAAAAGAGATTTAAAAAAAGTCAAAGTTTGAGAGAAATTCTTCAACTCAAAAACAATAAAAAAAAATTAGACTTATACAACTTTTAATTACAGGAGAAAATTGAAAAATTAATTCAAAGTTATAGTAGAAAATGTTAATTGTTTAGGATTCAATATTTTCTACTTTATTTAATTCATATCTAATAGGATTTGTTGTCATAATTAAAATAGGAATATTCTATCATATTTCTAGGTAAAATAGGTTTCATACTATTATAAATAAGAGTATTGGTGGGTTATTTTATGTGTGAGGAATTGTGAGAAAAATTGTAGACAACATTCACAGATTTAGTAAAATGTTTTTCTTTCATGTTGTTCATGACCTTAAATATTTGTAATCTCCAAAGTAACATGATCAACTTACTTTATATACTATCAAAAATAATTTCATTTCCGAGGTTACATCAGTTGACTTACGATGTACTTTCACGTACGAAAAGATGGGGTGTAACTCCTTCACCCTTAATCAGAGGTCTCGGATTTGAGAACTAGGTATAGAAAAAATCCTATTAGGGAGCACTTCTCCTTTAAATGGACCTTATGCGACACAAATTCGGATACAGTCGGGCTCCAATACAGATACTGAATACCGGAAGGAAAAAAAAGCAATCGTAGGTTCTTTTTTCTGTCGAGTTTATCTTGGAGAACAAAGCATAATTTAATGTATAATTTTATCTTGGAGGTATAGTCTATACATATATGCTCCTCTTTTGTGCACTAACTAGAGAGCACAAGGTTGAGGCAAAACACTATATCATTACCTCATACTTAGAGAATTTATTACTTCCTCTATTTCAAATTAGATTACACATTACGCTTATCGAAATTCTGACTAAACTTTGAAGCTAAATTTGATTAGTACAACTCAATATTTTAAAATAAAAATTTTGATATTCAAAAACTATACGAGAATTTCTAGACCCTAATTTTCCTCTGTAGGATATCGTGATGGCACCTAGCCTCTATGACTAGGTAGGCCTACCATTTCATAACAATTGAATAGATATAATTAGCAAAATACTAAAAACCAGTTCGATACACTCATATAAACGTCCCAAAAACAAAATCTCTACCATACAATCTCCAAGAATAGTAGAACAAAGTCATAAGCTCTGCAGAGTAAGCTAAACTGTTTAGTTCATCACTGTCTAAAAGAGAATACAATAATAAATAAGAACAAGGGTAGGTGACTCCAAGACCCGTGAACATGGTGCAAGTATACCTTGAAGTCTCCAAAACAACAACTCAAATCAACTCCAGCGTCAGGCACGGGAAGACGTACCCGGATCAATACAAAATCATGCAGAAACGTAGTATGAGTACACCACAATGGTACCCAATAAGTATCAAGCATAACCTTAGTAGAGTAATGATGAGGCCAGGTCAAGACACCTACTAGGATATAATTAAACATAATAAAAAGGAAACAAGGATAAATAATGGAAAACGGAATGAATAACCGATACGAAACAACTAACATCATGAGTTAATATTGAAATCAAACATGAAAATAACACAAAGAAGCAAGTAAATAGAACGAAAATGGTCATATACAGACAACAAGTGGCAAAAAAGAAGAAGGAAGAACACAACATCAAGAAACACAATAAGGTACCGTCTCATGTACAAAGATTCACCACCAAGGTACCGCCTTATATATATATATATATATATATATATATATATATATATATATATATATATAAAGAAAGATTGTGATTGAGATTATGAACCGTGAATACAAAATGGTACCTCAGTTTTATATATATATCAAGAATCAAAACCGAGGTACCACTTTGTATTCGCAATTCATAATATCAATCATAATCTTTCCTTATATCGCAGCATGAGCCTTACATTTCAAATAGGTTTTGAAAATAATTTTTTCGAAATAGATACACGCACTTTAGTCCTCCTTATGACGTCGCGTGGCTTCACGTAGTTCCCCTACAAGCAACACGCACAAAAGTCCCACCTTATACCGCCGCATGCACATTAACCCTAAGCTTTATACCGCCGCATACACATCAATATCACATCATAATAATAACTCACAACACAAGTGCCAATATATCACAACTTGCCAACAATCAACAATATCAATATTTTCACAGCAATAATCCATGGATCCACCACAATGAGTACAAAAATACCAACAACAACAATGAACGCAAAATGCTAAACAAGCAACATGTTTCAACAATAACAATTTTGCCTTAACGTGATAACGACTTTCACAACTTCATAAGGACATGAGAGATAATGTATAACCACGATATTAAATAAGAATAACTCGATTGCGCGATAATTGTCACCTTCGCAATTGCGAGGTTGGTACTCGCCATTGTGATAACTGAGCACCAACACACCAGCAATTCATCTTAAGTCTAAAACTATTTCGATACATGTCCGAAACCCATCCGAGTCCTTGGTGATCCAAATCAAATATCCACACAAGTGTAAAAATATTACACAAACTCGCACGCGCAATAAACATACAAAAGTAACATCTAAAACTATGAATTGAAATCTAAAACACATGTATTTCAAAGTAAAGTTCAAGAGTTTCTAAAGTTACTGTTATACCCCATGTTTTTGTATATAAAAGTACGCCATATGTAAATAATGAAAGCCTGGAAATGAGATGTTACATCTCGTACTTTCGTATGTTAAAGTTTTTTCGTAAGTTAATCGACGTAAATTCGGTATTGAGATTATTTTGGGACTATAAGCATTATGCTATTTCAAACAAGTGATAAATAAATTCGTGAAGGTGAGAGGGTAAGCAAATCGAAGAAAATGATTTTCGACGAAGTTTGACATTTTGGGATAAAATACGATCTAAGCTATAATACTCGGTATTTATGAATTAATACTATACAATGTACTATATGACCATGCTTGTAACTAGATAAAGTGTGTTAAAAGTTGATTAGCTAGCTGGAGGCTTGACAACACATTTGATTAAAATGTAACACGTGTGATAAAAAGATACCACGTAATCATGTAACTTCTGGAGACAAAGTGAAGCTATTTCCTTTTCACTACTACTACTAGAATATTAGTAGGATTCATTTAATTGAAAAGGGGATAATGCTTGACAATTTCTTGAGCAGCAAAGCAAAGTAACGATATTATGCAAAAATTTCATACGAAATTATACTGCTTAATAGCAACGGATTGCGATTTTAAGGAGTATAGTGCAGTCTTTTTCAATAATATGACACAAATTCCTTTTTTGGATTCCCTATTACGTGATTTGTTGTAATTGATGTGTGTTAGTGGGATTGTCAAGAGAATTAGCTCAAATATATTAATACTAAGCCCTTCATTCATTTTGGCATGATTTGATAATTACATGAATTTGATAGCGAGGTATAAAGAGAAGTTCATACACCCAGTTTATATCAATTATCCTAGTCTCATAAGTTACGGTATTCTCCCTTATCGAGACTTTATATTCAATTGAGTATTGTCTTCTTCTTCAAGTCAAGAATAATTACTGTCAATTAAAAAATATTTTACGTGTACAGCATGAGACCAACAGTTTCCAAGACTGAAGACAAGGGAAAAGACATTCTAGCCTCACCCTCAGACAAATATTTGCAGACAGTATTAGGTAATCTTCATTTTAAGCCACAATCTTTTACAGAACAAACTCATATGGATAGGATAAATTTTGGAAAATATAGTTTAATATTCTTTTCACCATTAAATATATCATTTAGAGTTTTACCAGAATGTGTCATAGATAGATCTCATATATATATATATATATATATATATATATATATATATATATATATATGTGTGTGTGTGTGTGTGCGTGTGTGTGTGTGTGTGTGTGTTTTTTCCACCATCATCGAGCTATTATCGGTTGGCAGGCCCCTATTGGGCAACCTCAGATCAGATGGTAAGTTATATACCGAGCCTACTGTGGCCGAACGCCTATGAGCGAGCCCAGTTGGCCGAGATACAGAGCCTACTATGGCCGAGCGCCTATGAGCGAGCCTACTACGGCAGAGCAGTTATATATATACCAAGCCTTATAAGGCCGGAAAACTAGTTTACTTACTATATTGAGAGAGTTGAGTTAGCAACAACAGGTAAGCATATCTATAGATTATCTCTGACTCCTAGTTACTTCCAATTATTTTATTGGTAGTTCAGTTTCAGCTTTCAATTATTATATTGCTTTACATACTCGGTATATTATTTCGTATTGACGTTATATTTTGCCGGGGACTCTGCATTTCATGCGTGCAGGTTTAGACAGACAAACGAGTAGACCTCCTCAGTAGGTTTTCCCGAGTTCAGCTTGATCGGTAAGCTTCACGTCTTTCGAAGTTGTCGGGTCTAGAGTTTTATCTATATATGTAGGTCGAGGCCCTGTTCCGATCAAAGTACACCCATCAGTAGAGTCTTGTAGACATATCATGTAAGTTAGTGCAGTATTTTGGGCTTGTAAGCCTTATATGTATATTTTTTTGGTTTACCAGCTGTTGTAGTTATGACGGCCTTGTCGGTCCAGCTTTGTATTGATGTTTAGTCATCCTTCGCAAATTGTCTTGCAATGTAACCCATGGCCAAAGTATGAAATTATATGTTCAGAGTCCCTGAGTTGCAAGTTGTACGCAAGGATAGGTGAGGCATCGGGTGCCCGTCGCGGCCCTTCGCTTTGGGTCGTGACAGTGACAACTAAACGACCTAATCCTATCAAATTGACTCCAAACATAACCAAATTTTGCAGATAAATTCCAAATACCATAGCGGACCTATTCCAAGTCCCAAAATCAATTCCGAGGTCGATAGCTAAAAGTCAACCTACGGTCAAACTTTTCAACTTAAAATTACCATATTTTGGCATATCAACAAAAATCAACCTACGAACTTCCAAAATCAGTTCAGGCCATACACCCAAGTCCAAAATCACGATACAAAGCTATCGAAGCCATCAAAATATAGTTACAATGTCGTTTTAAGAAAAGTCAAAGTTTGGTCAATATTTTCTAATTCAACTTTTAAGTCAAGAATCAAATGGTCCAAATCAACCCTGAAAGCTTCCCAAAATGAAACCAACCAACCCCGCAAGTTATAAAATCATAAACACCCCCGTGTGAAGCATCAAAAGGGGAAACAAGCCGTTGATACACAAAACAATCGATTGAGTCAGTCACATTCTCACCCTCTTAAGACAAACGTTCTTCATGGAACATGCATAAGGACATACATGTCGTGCTCGGTCTCCCAGGTTACCTCCTCGACCGAATGACCCCTCTATTGAACCTTTACTGAAACAATGTTGTTTGATATCAACTTTCGGACCTGTCTGTCCAATATAGCCACATGCTTCTCAATATAAGTCAAATCCTTATTCAATTAGATTGCGTTGCAGTCTAGAACATGAGTTGGATCACCATAATACTTCCAAAGCATAGAGACATGGAATATCGAATGACCTGTAGATAGATTAGGTGGCAATGCAAGCTTGTAGTCTACCTCTCCAATCCTCTCAAGGATCTCGAAAGGTCTGATATACCTAGGGCTCAACTTACCCTTCATCCCGAATCTCATCACATCCTCTATGGGTGAAAACTAGAGCAAGACTCACTCTCCAACCATGAATGCAACATCGCAATTTTTTACCCGCATAACTTTTCTGTCTAGATTGGGATGTAGAAAGCTGATATTGGATCATTTTGATCTTCTCCAAGGCATCTCAGACCAAATCAATGCCTAATAACTTAGCCTCCCCCGGCTCCCAACTGGAGAATGACCCCGCCTCCCATATCCATCATAAGGAGCCATTAAAATACTTGATTGGTAGCTATTGTTGTAACTCCACAAGTGGCAAAAACTAATCCCAAGCAACCCTGAAATCCATAACACAGGCACGAAGCATATCCTCTAACCTGAATAGTGCCCTCGGACTCTCCGTCCATGTGAGGGTAAAATGTTGTACTCAACTCAACCCGTGTGTCTAGCTCATGCTGTACCGCTCTCCAGAAATGCAATGTGAACTACGTACCCCAGTCGAAAATAATGGATACCGATATGCATAAAGTCTGACATTCCCACAGATATAAACCTAAGCCAGTTGCTCTGAAAAATAGGTTGTCACTAAGCTGACTTGGTCAACATGTCCATAATCACCCGTACCATATCAAATTTCTTCTGAGTGCGTGGGATCCAACAACGAAATCCATAGTGACACACTTCCATTTTCACTCAGGAATCTCAAATTGTTAAAGCAAAGCACCTGGCTGATGAAGTTGTTCATGCTTCTTCACCAGTAGTGCTATCATAAATCCTGATATATCTTAGCAGCACCCAGATTAATGGAGTACCGTGAACTGTGGGCCTCCTAAAGAATCAACTCTGGAAAACCATCCATATTGGGTACACTTAATTGGACTTGCATCTACAATACACCGTCATCTCCGATAATAATCTCCTTGGCATCGTTGTGCTGACCCGTGTCCTTAAGGACAAGAAAATGAGAGTCATCATACTGACGCTCTCTGATACGATCATATAGAGAAGACCGAGAAACCATGCAGGCAAGAACTCGACTAGGCTCCGAAACATCCATTCTAAACTGATTGTCTAAGGCCTGAACATCTAAGCTAATGGCCTCTCTGTTGCCTATAGATATGCTAAACTACCTAAAATCTCCGCCTTTGGACTTAAGGCATCGGCCACCATATTGGCCTTTCCGAGATGATATAGAATGTGATATCGGAGTCCTTAAGCAAATCTAATGACCTATATTGCTGCAAGTTAAAATCTTTCGGTTTGAACAAATTTTTTAGACTCCCGTGGTCGGTAAAGACCTTAAAAGGGACACCGTATAAATAATGTCGCCATGTCTTCAATGCATGAATAATGGATTCCAACTCCAAGTCGTGGACCGGAAAATTCTTCTCATAGGTCTTCAATCATCGACACGTATAGACAATCACCCTGCTGTCTTGCATCAACACCGCGCCAAGGCCAACACGTGACGCATCACAATACACACAAAAATTCCCCATGCCCGTAAGCAACACCAACATTGGGGCTGTAGTCAAAGCAGTCTTGAGCTTTTGAAGCTCACCTCACACTCCTCGATCCATCTAAGAGGATCACCTTCTTGGGTCAATCTGGTCATAGGTGCAATAATAGATGAGAAACCCTCTACGAAACATCGATAGTACCCGACCAAACCAAGGAAACTCCAGATCTCAGTAGCTGTAGACGGTCTAAGCCAATTCTCTACTGCTTCAATCTTTTTTGGATATACCTTGATCCCCTCACTCGACACCACATGACCCAAAAATGCCATCGAATCAAGCCAGAATTCACACTTTAAGAATTGTGCATACAACTTCTTCTCCCTCAAGGTCTGGAGCACGATCCTCAAGTGTTTCTTCTCTCTCTTAAGAGCGCGAAAGATAACGATAAATAGCATTTAAGTAATAAATGGAACAAAGTTCATTCGACAAGGGTGAGATTTTTCACTGAACTTTTTCACAATGATGGATGATAATAAGCAATTGAATATTCTGATTTTTCTTGGATCGGTAGAGAAAGATAGAGGAAAAGGAGTATAAAGGTAACTTTGTATGTATTCAATAAAGAGAGAATCTTCACAGAGAATGTCAATATTGATCTTTACAAAAAAATTTAATCCTCCTTCTAAAACTACATCTTTCTATTTATAAGAGTACATGGGTTATGGGTAAAAAGTCTTATATAGTACAACAGAAAGGAATATTCGCTAAAATATTCTCTAGGAAATCTAAATCCTTAAACTAGTCGTTACTGCGTGCCCAGAACGGGTGCTCGTCCTTGTTTTTTTATGAAGCACCTCGACCTCGACGATAATTTTGCCTTCTTCACATGACCTTGACCTCTTGGGGTTAGGTCGGTTTGTCATAGCATGGACACGTAACAGCCTTCAAATGTTTTATCTCCGTTGACTAGGTCAATGTATGATATGAAGTTTTTCGTCCATACACTCTATAAAGAATAATTATGTGAAATACGCTTCATTATACCTCATAAATCAAAATAAGTCAATATATAGATGATATTACAAGTCTCCATAGGTGATCCATATTGATCATTCATAGAACCTTGTACATTATTCTGTGATGCATTTATTTGTACAAAATTTTACTTTAATAATATTAATACATTATTTTACAAGCCCGTAAGAATTGGCCGAGTTGGTTAGGTGAGTGGTTTCCCACACGAGAGACATGAGATCAATTTCACTCACCAGCAGCCTCCTTAGTCAGAGCTTGTCGTATCGGGCACCTAGTGCGGTTTACTTCTCCTGTGTGGTTTGCGAGCTGATGCACAGTGAGCACGCTACCCAATGTGCGCTCGAAGGGTAGTTCTTGCGGGTTTCCCTAGAAATTTTTCATAAAAATATTATTCTACAATTGTTTACTACATGACTCAACATACACGTGCATCACATATACTGCTGAACTAGCTACTTAAAAGACAAGAAATTCGATAATTTTTTTTTACATATTTCAAAGCTAAAAACATCTAACATTATGGAAGATAATACAGGATTAAGATCTTCATTACTACATCAAAGAAGATATATTAGGAACTACACAGTACATTGACATTACTAACTAAAATCACATACCAATGAGATTTAAAGCACAGAAAATACATCTAGAAAGTCGAAAACGACAAGAACAGAAACACAACCTGTCTTTATGCTACTAAATAATGGAGTAAAATACACATCTTAAAACACATGTTACGCTGGGACTAAAATAACCAAATTTTGACTGCTGAAAACAATCAAAGACTAAATTTGTACAATGACAGAAGGAGGAATTATATAATCAAGCACCACCATGACGAACTTTCATGCAAAATGGAGCTTTGACACCAGCCAGAGCAAGAACAGATGCTGGAATTCCCCACAAGGACTCACCACATATGAGACCAGAAGCCAATGCAGGTCCAAAATCCTTTGCTTGCTGCTTGTTCACCATTTCCCAAATGAATAGGATCAATGATCCTACACACATGTCAATGGCAAAGTACCCTCCAAGGTAAAATGGTATAGCCATGCACATTGGACTCGGAACGAATCGATAAATTCCATACTTGGTCTCGAATGTTTTCAGCAGTTGAGTCAGTAGGTTGATCAAAATAGCAGCCACAAAGAACCAAACAGAGAGCCTGAGGCAATGCTTGGGGAGACTTCCAAAACCTTCAACGCCAAGTAGCGCGATTCCACGATACATCGCTGCATATGGTGCAGGGTATTCACCTTCCGGATCACCCAAACGATAGGCACTGTTGAAAATCCAGAAGACTAGAGGGGTTATCACACAACCCATGGCAGTTCCAATAACTTGGCTAAAGAACATGGAACGAGGCGATGTAAGAGTTAAATAACCAGTCTTAAAATCTCCCATTAAGCCAGCAGCTGTATCTAGTATACTCATCATCAAACCACAAGAAGCGAGACCAGCAATCACTCCACCATTTTCCAAACCAACCCAATAACTAAATGTAAGAATAGCAATTTTTCCGTAATTTGAAGCCAGGGACCAATCAGTGAGGCCACTTCCATAAGAGTTGCAAAAGGCCAAAATCGGAGCAATTAAATAGGCAACCAGAATGTGATACCATTTCAGTGAGTGGAAGATAATTGGTACGACAATGATAGATATGATTGTAATAGCAACGTATCCACCGATGGCTGCCCAGTTGGGGATTTGGTCTTTCAAGAAGTACTCGTTTTGTCTCTTCTTGTCATAGTCTTCTGAGGACTCTTCACCTGAAGAATCTTCCTGTCCTGATTTCCTATTTTTGAAGCTTAACACTGTCACCACCAACATGTAGCCAAAATGGAATAAACCATCTCCAAGCATCATGGAAATTGCAATAAATACCTGTTTAGAATAGGTGTAAGAATTGAAATAACAACCAACACTAACAATAACTATTTGAACAAAAGAGTTGACATAGCTCTAACAACAACAACAACAACAATCAAGCATAATCCTAATTAGTGGGGTTTGGGTTGGGTAGAGATGTTGTTTCCAAATAGACCCCCGCATCCTTCCCTCCAAGAACTTTCCAGCTTGCTCTTGGAGAGATTCGAACTCACAAACTTGGAATGGAGGTTGCTTACCATCAGAGCAACAACCCTCTTGCTGAACATAGCTATAATGAAACAGAATATATGAAGTGAGAATTATATTACTCCCTCCGTTTCATATTATTTGATATAGTTTGACTCAGCACAAAGTTTAAGAAAAAAGAAGAAGACTTTTGAAATTGTAATCTTAAAAGCTTAAGGGGTAAAAGGTTTGTGGGGTTATGTCATTTGTGTGGCTATAAAAACTTCTAGTTAAGGGCAAATATAGTAAAATAAAGAGTTTAAAGTTGAAATATTTCCAAATTTAGAAATATGTCATTTGTTTCGGAAGGAAAGTACCTCGTTTATTATGAAACGGAGGAAGTAATCAACTTAGATACCATCTTAAATTTCTGATTCAGATAAAAAGACATACTTAAGAGATAGTTTTCTTATACTATTTCTTATTCCTAAATCCCAATAACTAAAAAGTTAATTCACAACAGTAAAACTGGAACTATATATAATGAAGTTAAATTTACCCGATATCCTTGGATACCATGAAGACTTCCTGCGTTTAACTGAGCAGAGTACCAATCGCCTTTCTTTGCTTCAATCATTGGCCACATGATAGCCCATGAAACTATGGCACCAATTAGCAATGAAACATTAACCATGTAGGGGCAAAGCATACCAACTCCAACATATGTTGAGGAAAAATCAAAATAGAACTTTTTGGCATAGGCTTGGAAACCAAATGTAGGCAAGCTACCAAATCCGCAACCATCTTCACGTGCAAATATCCACTGAACAGCACCAAATATAAAGCTGAAGCTAAAGGATTTAAACAAGGAACCAACTTGTTTCTTGGCCAACTTTGCTCCTTTAGGAGTGTGGAAACAGTTGATAAGGTATGCAGTAGCAGTTCCACTTGGATATGTCAACTTGTACTTCATTATCATCATCTTCCTTAGAGCGACAATTGAGAAGAGACCAGCAAAGCTGACAACAAGAAGATAAGGAAGCATCCAACTAATAGCAAGCTTCTTAGTATTATTTGGGGTATTTCCTGCATCTGACTGAGCTGCTATGAATGGACTCATTCCTAACATATAACTTGCTGTCCCACCTGAAATTCACCAAATAAAATAACGCTATTGTCAAGATATTTAAAAACAAATACTCCCTAGTACATATGATTCAAACCACAGTTCATTTGACGTCAATAAATATTGGAAATGATGGACCAACAGTGTTACACAGCATAGCTGCAGGTTTACAGTTTTCTAACTCCATGCATAGAGGAATTACATGTTTGAAATTTTTATAAACTTAGAAATGACGCTTCATTAATTACAGGTTTCCTTCTTTTTCCCTGATTATAATAGGAACATACTATTACTATCTGAAATGAAAGAAAAAAACACGAATATATGAAGGTGACTCATCATAGACTTAATTCTTACATTTTCTAAAGTTTTTTTTCCCTTTAGATTATGAATATACTGTTGCTATGTTTATTTAACTTTTCATGCATATCTCCTTCATGTCTCGTCAAGACTGACGCATATACTAATACAGGTCTTCAGTGAATAAAACATTAGAATATACTATATAACTAAAGAGAGAAAATTAAAGGGGGGAAAAATAAGAGAGGGGGAAATTAAAACATACTGCTAAAAGCAATGCCAGAAGAAGCAACAACACAGGTCTGAATGACGGTATTCTCTTGCCTAGTAAAAGGCTGTTTCAATATCCCAAACTTCTCAATAACAGCAGTCCACGATTTAATCATGGCGAATCCCAAAAGCCCGGCGGCGACGTTAAGAGAAGGGATAACACCGGTCGTGAGATTCAGTTTGCAAACAATGAAGTTGAAGACGACGCTGAGAATCAAGCCAGTCACCATTGCCCTCAACGTTATTTGCTTCTTCCATGGCGGTACCTCTTTGTCCTTAAACGCATATTCTGTTGAAAGAACCTCTTTATCTGCAGCCTCCACCATTCTATTGGTATATTCACACACACACACAGACTACTGTGTTTTTCTTCCTTTCAAATACTCTAAATGAATTGAAAGGAAGAAATGAAAGATCCCAAAGAAAGAAACTGATCAAGGGTCGTGGGTTTGTACGTGGGGGGCTGTTAATTATATTTATTAGTAGTGGTATAGAGAGGAGAAGAAGAGAGAATCACGGAAGAATTTGAAGTCTTCCTAGGATTCAGGTAATCCCACTCAAAACTAAACTATAATTAGAAAACGGTTTTAAGGTTTTGTTTACTCCTTTCTACTAGTCTTTTTTGTTTGCTCAAAATATTACGTAAACTTAACACTATGTTTGGACCATTGTTACTAGTTTTATGGATTGTATTATTTGAATAGAATGTAGTAAGTTCACTAAAATATCCGCAATTCTTTTAAATAAGATTTATCAAGAAATACGCATAAAAATAATTTAAGAAAACATCTTTGTACTAATTTATCATTAATTACGTAACTTGGATATAAGAGAAAAAATCTGAAAGGTTAACTAATATTAGCAACAAAAAAAAATTAAAATGATGGAAAGAGACAAATAATCAAACGGAGACTTGGATAAAAAGAATTGGGCAACCAACTCTAGAAAAAATGGAAGAAGCCAATATACATCAACAGGTTGGAGATTTGACGTTAAAATTAAAAAAAATAATTAATGATAAAATAGAATTATGGAGTAATAAGAAAAAACATAATTGAAAAAGAAAATAGGAAATGATCACACCACATCAATCGATTTTTTCATAAAACGAAGCTTTTAGTTGTTCTGAAATAGTGCATTTAACAATACGATACAATCAATTTTAAATAAATAATTAGAACAAATATTATTTTAGGATAATAATACAATACGAATATACGATACAATACAATGGGTAACGATCCAAACAAGGTGTAACTTAACTTGAGGACAAATGGGAAAAAGGACATGTGTAACTTTATAAAGATCGTGTTAGTGATAATTGTTAGGAAATATTGGTTTTATCTTATTAATTAATGATATTTTGAATTGTACAAAATCACTATATATAACTATGTGTAACTTGTCAATGCTCTCGAGTTTGCCTGATCGTTTGGAGATTTTGGTTCAAGGTAATTAGCTTCATTGAAGAAGTAATGTTAATTATCAGTTGTAAAAAAATAGCATAACATGCATTGTAATTTGTAATTATTAGTAATAAACTAATTTAGTAAAAAATATTAATTCAATAATTCAACTGATATTCATACTGTTAAGGTAATTTATTTTTGTCGTTTATTATTTTATTTTTTTTCACTATTTTGTCGTTTATTATTCGCAACTTTTTAATTCCATAATAAAATAAAACTATGATTAGGAAAATCATTTTTTTTTCAAAAAAGATTTAGTTCAAATTTCCATACGCAACCAGCTATAATTATGATTAGGACAGTGATTAAATCTAAAAAATTAATACAAAGCCTTCCTAATCAGGAATTTCTTTTAATTTGGATCTGGACAGATTTTGAAATTACATTCTGATCTTTTGCACAACTATTTTCCTAATTTGATTCGTGCATCTTATTTATTTCTATTCCATTTAGGACAAGAAAATAAATTAATGAGGGACTTCAAGATTTTTGGTGAATGTATTACCATGTATGAAACAAAAGACAACTATTATTACACTGTCACTGCAATTATAAATAGCAACATTACATTTTTTCAATATGAAAGCAATTAAGCAGCTGTATTTCACAAAATAAAGATGGAAAAAATTAAAAGTGCTTAGCTTGCCTTTGCTTAAAATTAAAATACTTTCTACAACGAGTCAGATTCGGTATGAATGTAAACTTTGACTTACAAATTTAGAATATGATCTATGCCAACAGCCAACTAACAAATTTACTGTTTGTATCTCTATTTATTATGTTCAGATTTTGCAAAGTATTGCATGCATAAAATGCCATGTGGCAACTTTAGGACAAATTAGTTTGTGTAGATAAAATTAGTTTCTCTTTTTAAATATTTACATTTAAAAAACAATTAGATAGGTATGTACTGTATTTTAAAAGGAACAGTAATTTCTACAGTTTTGAAATAAAAAAACATAGTTTTTAAAAGAAACATTGGGAATCTAATATAAAAATATCCTTAGCATATTTACCCTAAAAATATTAATCCTACAGATTCAGTGCTTCAATCCCACGATCTCTTAGCACGGTTTCAAACTTTTCACCCACAAATTTTAACAAAAGAAACTAATTTTACCTAAACTAACTAATTTGTCCTAAAGTTGCCACATGGCATTTTATGCATGCAACACTTGGCAAAATCTCAAGGCTGACTTTTTTCCTTTTAAATAAACTAGTACTAGTATAGTACCCGCGCGATGCGCGAAAAATACGGAGAAAAAAATTAATAAATTATTAACTTACTTGCTTAACCACCTCATATTTTTATAACTTGATCAATCGTAAAATTTAAATCATTTGATCGACGAAAGTTTATAATAAGGCAAGTAAGGTAGGATAAATTATTTTATCTAGTCTAAATTGTCGTAAGATCTTGTGTTATGTGTAATGAGATTCAAATTTAACTTAACTTACTATAATTATGTGATTTAGTTATGTATGCATTATAATGATGACTAAGTAACAGAAGTCTATGCATAATCACATATAATGTATTTAATAATTTATTATAAACACTTGGTACTATTACCGTTATTTACATAGAGTGTAAAGTATCAATAATATTTAGTGCTTTAATCCCTCTTGCTTCTTCCTCCAAAGAAAGCATGCATTAAATCCTACAACATATGCCAGGGAAGATGGTCATAACAAGACTTGTATCAAAATGGTTCTCTTACCTTGTTAGAGACTTTGAAGAAGCCCATCATATCCCTAAAAATACAAATTTTCTCCCTAGATAAACTTAACCTCTTAGCTTTTTAGAGTATTTTTGTTAAAATTTCATATTTTTCCTTTTCCTATAATTGAATATCTTTGAGCAGGAAAAAAATAGCGGAATGACTTGGATACAGTGGACCTTCTTTAGAGGCGTTCTTCTAGGAACCGCAATCTTCTTTTGATAAGAATAATAAACTACCTGATTTCCACTACAAACTACATGCATCCTTGGCTTAATATCATATACATGGACCACTAATATGAGAAACTTCTATTGTTAAATGATAACAACGTTTCTGGTGTTATTGACATTATTACATATTGTAGAATAGCTAGTTATTCGTCTATGGATGAAAAACATTTTCACATGATCATTCCAGAGAGGCTTTTTAAATTGTTATATTCATTTTAATTTTGAGAAAGACAAAACCTCAATTCTAAATAACCAACAATTATGTAAATCGCAAATCTCCAAATAGTGGATTAAATTTTATACCGTTGTTATCGGGAGAAAATTTACAAACTCGAGGCTATCTTGATTTTGCAGAATATTTTTTTACGTAATATTGTCGGGCTCTCTTGTGTTTTTTATTGTTCTCTAATTTTTTTTTTTAACACTTCCCTTGTTATGTTCTTTTATAATATCATGTGATTAATATAGTGGGGAAATGGGTATAGTGGGTAAATGGAGAGGATTTGTGAAGGGAGATGTGAAGTAGAGGGTTGAAAATGTAGGGGGTTAAAAACTGCATATTAAAATTGGTTATAATTAAAAGCGCAATGAAAACAGAAAAAAGTTTTAACCTTTGTGTTGCATTTTGGAAGAAACTAAAAAATGCTAAAATCTGAGAAAATTAGAAAATAAATTTTCTGCCTTGTGAGGTCTGCCACATAAGCTCTTGATTGCCCGGCTTTATATATATATATATATATATATATATATATATATATATATATATATATATATATATATATATATATATATATATATATATATATATATATATATATATATGTGCTATAATTCGACCTTATAATAGTCAATTGGGTTAATCATTCCCCCTCGGCCCAAGTAAACGTAACAAGCGGCGAGGCCTCCCTCGACTAAGAGACACTGCCCGCATCCGCCCAGAAGTTTTGGGCGAGGTCGACGCCTTCCGGGTACGCCCAAAATAATGTCCTGGCACGAACCCAATCTTCAAGAAAGTCAACTGGCAAAAAAAGATCTATAAATATAGAGGCAGTCATGAGAAAAGGGGTTCCACTCTCTCCCCATGGGGGCTCTAAGAAATACAGAGTACAACGCAAAGTGAGAACCCAATACCAAAAATACAGAATAACATTAGATCTATGAAAACATGATTGTAAGGATCTGAACCTCTTCATGGAGAGGCAGATTAACCCATTATCATGAATAAAGATCACTAAATATCTTCTGTTATCTCTACATATGTTCCTATTATCTTTTCCTTTAGTGAATTTCAGATATGTACGACCTGCTATGATTGGCCATTTATTTTTTAATTGCTTTGAGTTCATAAATGCTTGTAAATATTTTGATCCAAACAATTTGGCGCTGTCTGTGGGGATTTCATAGCAAGATCGCGTAGATTTTCCTGAAGTCAGAAACAAAGGGAAAACAAAGAACGGGGAATTAGAAACCCAATCAGAGCAATCCTGATTCATCTCGTCAAAACTCGGACTATGAGCCCTCGACTCAAAAGAATCAACGATGTTCAACTACGGTTGAACTGGGACTCATGCCATGAGCCTTCACCAACTAAATTCAGCAATAGGAGAAGTAAAACTCGGGCTATGAGCCCTCGACTCAAAAGAATCAACGATGTTCAACTACGATTGAATTGGGACTCAGGCCATGAGCCTTCGCCAACTTAAATTCAACGATAGTTGAAGTAAAACTCGGGCTATGAGCCCTTGACTCAAAAGAATCAACGACGTTCAACTACGGTTGAACTGGGACTCAGGCTATGATCCTTCGCCAACTTAAATTCAACGATGGTTAAAGCAAAACTCGGGCTATGAACACTCGACTCAAAAGAATCAACGACGTTCAACTACGGTTGAACTGGCACTCAGGCCATGAGTCTTCGCCAACTTAAATTCAACGATAGTCGAAGTAAAACTCGGGCTATGATCCCTCGACTCAAAAGAATCAACGACGTTCAACTACGGTTGAACCGGGACCCAGGCCATGAGCCTTCGCCAACTTAAATTCAACGATAGTATAAGTAAAACTCGGGCTATGAGCCCTCGACTCAAAAGAATCAACGACGTTCAAGTACAGTTGAACTGGGACTCATGCCATGAGCCTTCGCCAACTTAAATTCAACAATTGTTGAAGTAAAACTCGGGCTATGAGCCCTCGACTCAAAATAATCAACGATGTTCAACTACGGTTGAACTGGAACTCAGGCCACGAGCCTTTGCCACATATATTCAACGATAGTTGGAGTAAAACTCGGGCTATGAGCACTCGACTCAAAAGAATCAACGACATTCAACTATGATTGAACTAGGACTCAGGCCAAGAGCCTTCGCCAACTTAAATTCAATGATAGTTGAAATAAAACTCGGGCTGTGAGCCCTCGACTCAAAAGAATCAACGACGTTCAACTAGGGTCGTACTTGGACTCAGGCCATGAGCCTTCACCAACTTAAATTCAACGATAGTTGAAGTAAAACTCGGGCTATGAGCACTTGACTCAAAAGAATCAACAACGTTCAACAACGATTGAACTGGGACTGAGGCCATGAGCCTTCGCTAACTTAAATTCAATGTTAGTGGAAGTAAAACTCGGGCTATGAGCCCTCGACACAAGAGAATCAACGATGTTCAACTACAGTTGAACTGGAACTCAGGCCACGAGCCTTCGCCACATAAATTCAACGATAGTCGAAGTAAAACTCGGTCTATGAGCCCTCGACTCAAAAGAATCAACGACGTTCAACTACGGTTGACCTTGGACTCAGGCCATGAGCTTTCGCCAATTTAAATTCAACGACACTCGGTCTATGAGCCCTCGATTCCAAAGAATCAACGACGTTCAACTACGGTTGAACTGGGACTCAGGCCATGAGCCTTCGGCAACTTAATTTCAATGATAGTTGAAGTAAAACTCGGGCTATGAGCCCTCGACTCAAAAGAATCAACAACGTTCAACTACGGTAGAATTGGGACTCAGGCCATGAGCCTTCGCCAACATAAATTCAATGATAGTTGAATTAAAACGCGGGCTATGAGCCCTCGACTCAAAAGAATGAAGGACGTTCAACTACGATTGAACTAGGACTCAAGCCCTGAGCCTTCGCCAACTTAAATTCAACGATAGTTGAAGTAAAACTCGGGCTATGATCTCGACTCAAAAGATCCAACGACGTTCAACTACGGTCGAACTGGGATTGAGACCATGAGCCTTCGCCAACTTAAATTCAACAATAGTTGAAGTAAAACTAGGGATATGAGACCTCGACTCCAAATAATCAACGACGTTCAACTACGGTTGAACTGGGACTCAAGCCATTAGCCTTCGCCAACTTAAATTCAATGATAGTTGAAGTAAAACTCGGGCTATGAGCCCTCGGCTAAAAAGAATCAACGATGTCCAACTACAGTTGAACTGGAACTCAGGCCACGAGCCTCCGCCACATAAATTCAATGATAGTTGAAGTAAAACTTGGGCTACGAGCCCTCGACTCAAAAGAATCAATGACGTTCTACTATGATTGAATTGGGACTCAGGCCATGAGCCTTCTCCAACTTAAATTCAACAATAGTTGAAGTAAAACTCGGGCTATGAGCCCTCGACTCAAAAAAATCAATGACGTTCAACTACGGTTGAACTGGGACTCAGGCCATGAGCCTTCGCCAACTTAAATTCAACGATATTTGAAGTAAATCTCGGGCTACGATCCTTCGACTCAAAAGAATCAACGACGTTCAACTACGGTCGAATAAGGACTGAGGCCATGAGCCTTCGCCAACTTAAATTCAACGGAAGTTGAAGTAAAACTCAGACTATGAGCCCTCGACTCAAAAGAATCAATGACGTTCAACTACAGGTCGAACTGGGACTCAGGCCATGAGCCTTCGCCAATTTAAATTCAACGATAGTTGAAGTAAAACTCGGGCTATTAGCCCTCGACTCAAAAGAATCAACGACGTTCAAATACGGTTGAACTGGGACTCAGGCCATGAGCCTTCGCCAACTTAAATTCAACGATAGTTGAAGTAAAACTCGGGCTTTGAGCCCTCGACTCAAAAGAATCAACGACGTTCAACTACGGTTGAACTGGCACTCAGGCCATGAGCCTTCGCCAACTTAAATTCAACGATAGTTGAAGTAAAACTCGCGCTATGAGAACTCGACTCAAAATAATCAACGACGTTCAAATACGGTTGAACTGGACTCAAGCCATGATCCTTCGCCAACTTAAATTCAACGATAGTTGAAGTAAAACTCGCGCTATGAGAACTCGACTCAAAATAATCAACGACATTCAAATACGGTTCAACTGGACTCAAGCCATGATCCTTCGCCAACTTAAATTCAACGATAGTTGAAGTAAAACTGGGGATATGAAACCTCGACTCAAAATAATCAATGACGTTCAACTATGGTTGAATTGGGACTCAGGCCATGAGCCTTCTCCAACTTAAATTCAACGATAGTTGAAGTAAAACTCGGGCTATGAGCCCTCGACTCAAATGAATCAATGACGTTCAACTACGGTTGAACTAGGACTCAGGCCATGAGCCTTCGCCAACTTAAATTCAACGATAGTTGAAGTGAAACTCGGGCTATGAGCCCTCGTCTCAAAAGAATCAACGACGTTCAACTACGGTTGAACTGGGACTCAGGCCATGATCCTTCGCCAACTTAAATTCAACGATAGTTGAAGTAAAACTCAGGCTATGAACCCTCGTCTCAAAAGAATCAACGACGTTCAAATACGGTTGAACTAGACTCAAGCTATGATCCTTCGCCAACTTAAATTTAATGATAGTCGAAGTAAAACTCGGGCTATGAGCCCTCGACTCAAAAGAATCAATGACGTTCAACTACGGTTGAACCGGGACCCAGGCCATGAGCCTTCGCCAACTTAAATTCAATGATAGTTGAAGTAAAACTCGGGTTATAAGCCCTCGACTCAAAAGAATCAACGACGTTCATGTACGGTTGAACTAGGACTCAGGCCATGAGCCTTCGCCAACTTAAATTCAACGATAGTTGAAGTAAAACTCGGGCTATGAGCCCTCGACTCAAAATAATCAACGATGTTCAACTACGATTGAACTGGAACTCAGGCCACTAGCCTTTGCCACATAAATTCAACGATAGTTGGAGTAAAACTCCGGCTATGAGCCCTCGACTAAAAAGAATCAACGACATTCAACTACGATTGAACTGGGACTCAGGCCAAGAGCCTTCGCCAAATTAAATTCAATGATAGTTGAAGTAAAACTCGGGCTATGAGCCCTCGACTCAAAAGAATCAACGACGTTCAACTATGGTCGTACTAGGACACAGGCCATGAGCCTTCGCCAACTTAAATTCAACGATAGTTGAAGTAAAACTCGGGCTATGAGCCCTCGACTCAAAAGAATCAATGATGTTCAACTATGGTTGAACTGGAACTCAGGCCACGAGCCTTCGCCATATAAATTCAACGATAGTCAAAATAAAACTCGGGCTGTGAGCCCTCGACTCAAAAGAATCAGCGACGTTCAACAACGGTTGAACTAGGACTCAGGCCATGAGCCTTCGCCAACTTAAATTCAACGATATTTGAAGTAAATCTCGGGCTATGATCCCTCGACAGAAAAGAATCAACGACGTTCAACTACGGTCGAACAGGGACTCAGGCCATGAGCCTTCGCCAACTTAAATTCAACGATAGTAGAAGTAAAACTCGGGCTATGAGCCCTCGACTAAAAAGAATCAATGACGTTTAACTACGGTCGAACTGGGACTCAGGCCATGAGCCTTCGCCAATTTAAATTCAACGATAGTTGAAGTAAAACTCGGGCTATTAGCCCTCGACTCAAAAGAATCAATGACGTTCAAATACGGTTGAACTGGGACTCAGGCCATCAGCCTTCGCCAACTTAAATTCAACGATAGTTGAAGTAAAACTCGGGCTTTGAGCCCTCGACTCAAAAGAATCAACGACGTTCCACTACGGTTGACCTGGGACTCAGGCCATGAGCTTTCGCCAACTTAAATTCAACTATAGTTGAAGTAACACTCGGTCTATGAGCCCTCGACTCAAAAGAATCAACGACGTTCAACTACGGTTGAACTGGGACTCAGGCCATGAGCCTTCGCCAACTTAAATTCAACATTAGTTGAAGTAAAACTCGGGCTATGAGCCCTCGACTCAAAAATCAATGACGTTCAACTACGGTAGAACAGGGACTCAGGCCATGAGCCTTCGCCAACTGAAATTCAATGATAGTTGAATTAAAACTCGGGCTATGAGCCCTCGACTCAAAAGATTCAACGACGTTCAACTATGATTGAACTGGGACTCAAGCCCTGAGCCTTCGCCAACTTAAATTCAACAATAGTTGAAGTAAAACTTGGGCTATGATCTCGACTCAAAAGAATCAACGACGTTCAACTAAGGTCGAACTGGGACTGAGGCCATGAGCCTTCGCCAACTTAAATTCAATGATAGTTGAAGTAAAACTGGGGATATGAGACCTCGACTCAAAATAATCAACAACGTTCAACTATGGTTGAACTGGGACTCAAGCCTTGAGCCTTCGCCAACTTAAATTCAACGATAGTTGAAGTAAAACTCGGGCTATGAGCCCTCGGCTAAAAAGAATCAATGATGTTCAACTACGGTTGAAGTGGAACTCAGGCCACGAGCCTTCGCCACATAAATTCAATGATAGTTGAAGTAAAACTTGGGCTACGAGCCCTCGACGCAAAATAATCAATGACGTTCAAATATGGTTAAATTGGGACTCAGGCCATGAGCCTTCTCCAACTTAAATTCAACGATAGTTGAAGTAAAACTCGAGCTATGAGCCCTCGACTCAAAAGAATCAATGACGTTCAACTACGGTTGAACTTGGGACCCAGGCCATGAGCCTTCGCCAACTTAAATTCAATGATAGTTGAAGTAAAACTCGGGCTATGAGCCCTCGACTCAAAAGAATCAATGACGTTCAACTACGATTGAACTGGGACTCAAGCCCTGAGCCTTCGCCAACTTAAATTCAACAATAGTTGAAGTAAAACTCGGGCTATGATCTCGACTCAAAAGAATCAACGACGTTCAACTAAGGTCGAACTGGGACTGAGGCCATGAGCCTTCGCCAACTTAAATTCAACGATAGTTGAAGTAAAACTGGGGATATGAGACCTGGACTCAAAATAATCAACGACGTTCAACTATGGTTGAACTGAGACTCAAGCCATGAGCCTTCGCCAACTTAAATTCAACGAAAGTTGAAGTAAAACTCGGGCTATGAGCCCTCGGCTAAAAAGAATCAACGATGTTCAACTACGGTTGAACTGAAACTCAGGCCACGAGCCTTCGCCACATAAATTCAATGATAGTTTAAGTAAAACTTGGGCTACGAGCCCTCGACTCAAAATAATCAATGACGTTCAAATATGGTTGAATTGGGACTCAGGCCATGAGCCTTCTCCAACTTAAATTCAATGATAGTTGAAGTAAAACTCGGGCTATGAACCCTCGACTCAAAAGAATCAACGACGTTCAACTACGGTTGAACTGGGACTCAGGCCATGTGCCTTCGCCAACTTAAATTCAACGATAGTTGAATTAAAACTTGGGCTATGAGCCCTCGACTCAAAAGAATCAACGACGTTCAACTACGATTGAACTGGGACTCAAGCCATGAGCCTTCGCCAACTTAAATTCAACGATAGTTAAAGTTAAACTCGGGCTATAAGCCCTCGACTCAAATGAATCAACGACGTTCAACTACGGTTGATCTGGGACTCAGGCCATGAGTCTTCACCAACTTAAATTCAACTATAGTTGAAGTAAAACTCGAGCTATGAGCCCTCGACTCAAAAGAATCAATGACGTTCAACTACGGTTGAACTTGGGACCCAGGCCATGAGCCTTCGCCAACTTAAATTCAATGATAGTTGAAGTAAAACTCGGGCTATGAGCCCTCGACTCAAAAGAATAAATGACGTTCAACTACGGTTGAACTGGAACTCAGGCCATGAGTGTCACACCTCCCTTTTTACCACCCCAACACACTTAAAGTGTATAAATACACTTGTAGGGTATACCCCGACGCTCAATCACCCAAGACGGATAAAATAACGTAAGGGAAGGAGTTTTTCCAATTAAAGGACAATCGGTTCGGGATTTTATTAGAGATTAATCAGAGTCGCCACATGGGAATGACAATGGTGTCCCAAGTCACCGGTTAATCCCGAATCCGAGGAATTTTGACTCTTAAAATGTCTGCGAAGCAGAGGTCTGGATAAGGAACTCTGTTAACCGGGAGAAGGTGTTAGGCACTCCCGGATTCCGTGGTTTTAGCACGGTCGCTCCACTGTCGTTCTTGACTTTTGTTTGACTCAATTTTAACAACATAATGTGCTTTTATGTTAAATACCATTTTTAGGAATTTGCGGTATCGCAAAAACACACCTCGAGTCATACCGCAACCAGTACGCCTATGACTTTTGGTGTATTTCAGCTTTACCGAGATTTTGGATTTGAGTCGCACCAAGTGCACACTCGTTCATAGAAAGGTATATTAAAACCGTGCCTTAAGATAGTCTATATCGGCTTTTAACTTTGGGAGGGGCTATGGAATTCGCTATTAGCCTCTCCGGTTCTATTATGTTATTCTATTACTAAATGGGGGCCCGGTGTTTGTTATTCGGGCGAGGCTCATCCCAATTTTTATTTAAAGGATACTAATATTTGGCTAAGTTTTCTATATTTGTTCTTGCCTTAAGCGTATTCACCAACAAGTGTTCTAGGCCCCTTTCGAATTTTTTGTTGTTTATTGGACCTGGACTTTCCATTAAACGTATGGACTATCTTGGTCTTCGAGATCCAGGTTGCTTTGGATTTAACTTGCTGGCCTCATTAGCTTCACGTTGTAGTTCAAAGCTCGTTTGCATATTGAGCCCAAACCAATCGGTAGTAAACTACTATGAAAAAACAATAAATGCAAAGAACCAGAAATAACGCAAATCAACAGGATTTAAGAATCGAAATCAGATTGCTTTTATTCATTGAAAGAGTAGAGTCACTGTACAAGGCTAAAGAGATGATTTAACTTTATGAGACTGTATTCAAACAAATTAACCAACTTATTAATGGTAACCCAAAACACCTAATGCTAAGTGACTTATGGATATGTGTATACAGCTATTGACTCTAATATGACTTAATTCAAATTGTATCATAGATCCAATTGCCCATTCTTCTAACTACACCCTCTCCTTTTGAACTTGTTTATATTAATACATTAATTTACAAATATGACTAACTACTGATGACAATGTGAATCAGACTTGTTTGACAATTTTAAAAAAAATCAGTTTCACCTTAAGTGTTGCTTCAACCGATTATTTCCTCTTATAACTTATTAGAAACTGGATATCGACGAAATAGACTAATTATGTGAGTATTGGCGGTTGTCGACTCATGTGATTGCTAATAGACTTCGTTTTAGAGGTTTTGCCTAATTAACTAAGTGATTTATGACTATGACTATGCTACTACTATACTATTACTACTACGCTAACTATTACAGCGTTTTTGTGTTTGTTTTCTGTTTTTCATCTACTACATGCTACTACAATTAAACTACTAATTTAATAATACAAAAAATGACAAAATGAACTAAAGCAAGAGCTTCATTTCAACGTTTCAGCAATTACATCTTCAATAGATTAGAGAATGTACCTGGATCAAATAGAAAGAGAACCAATGAGTCTAAAGGATGAGGAGAAGTAATCAGCAGTGGACTCAAAGTAATGCAACAGAGAGATGAAAGCAAAAGCAACACAGCAACACAGCAGTGTAAGAGAAAACCCAAGCAGATTATCGAGCAGGAACCCAAAGAACCAGATTAAACCCACAAGCTCTCTCTATACTCGTAATTTCCAGAGATGAATATTGCTAGATTGCTATCTTTTTTCCTGGTCTTTCTTCTCACTAGTTAGCCTAAAGATGAATTTCAGATTGCTTAAAATTGGAACCCCCTATTCAGCCCTTTTCTAGAGGTATATATAGTTGTGGTAAAGGGCTGATGACTTGGGGAGAAAGTATGGGATTAATCCCACTTCTCCCCCTCCTAAAATTACTAAACTTACACTTAGGCCCCATTTTGGTTATGAAAAACCCTTCCAGCATGTGCTGGAAGGTTCTAAAAGATTTCTTTTAGGGCCTTTTACCAATGTATCCTTATGGGTTAAAGATTTTTACAGATTTCCCATTTTTAGGAGACCATTATACCCTTAAATCTCTGCAAAATTGCAGAAATCAGGGGCATGAATGACTCCATTACCCTCTTAAGTTCTAAATTATTATTGTTTTACCTTTTTAGCTCCCAATTATGCCCTCAAGGCCAATGCTGATTTACTAAGTCTACCTAGGTCAAATTTCAGCTACCTTTGAACCTATTTAACTAATAGCCAGCCCTGGCATTAGTATTTAAGGGCCGGCCAGTTTTATTTTTAAGAAACTATTTCAATTTTAGCCACTTTGAACTAATTAACTAATAGCCAGCCCTTGCATTGGTATTTTAAGGGCTGGCCAGTTCTAATATAGGGAACTATTTCAAACTTAGCCAATTTTGTTTCATTTCAGTTTATTAAGACCTTTTATTTCATTTTTAGACTAATTGCAGGACTAGCCTGCTTTAGTGTTAAAAGTAACTCTTTAAAATCTAGCCAGTCTCAAGTTGAGACTTAGCTTTGGCTATTAAAGCCAATTACTGAACAGCTGGGCCCAAAACCTTTACAGGTTTGGCCACTTTGCTGTTCAGGGCTCTGAAAAGAGCCTGGGCTAGTCTGCATTTGCAGAAATAGCCCCTTTTGCACAACCAGCCACTTTTAAAGTGAGCTGTGTGTTAGGGCCCTATAGAATGGGTCAACCCTTTGCAAGGTTGACCATTCTTAGGCCAATTATTTTATTTATAACCTATTCTATTCAATTTCAGTTAATACCTATTTAAAAACTAACCATTTATGAAACCTAGCACTAACAGCTACAAACCAATTCACCTAAGGTTCAAGTGATTAAACAGACATTTATAATAAGCAAAAAATTAGCAAAACTTAAGCATTCTCAGCATGAATTGCATACAGAAACACATATGATCCAAGAAACATGCATTAATCAACTCAAATTCAGAGAGAACAGTAGATATTGGTTGAATTTTAGTCAACTAACTCATCCTATCAGATTGTATGTAATGCAGTGTGAATTCATGTCAATCCATACCTAGTTATTACTAATTCAAGTCATATGAAAGTTTGAAGAACTTCAAAAACCACCAGGATTCATGATGTAGGTACACAAAAGCATAGGCATCTCACAAAATAGCCGAGAAGAAATAAAACTTGACTTATTTAAAATAAAAGGGTAATGGACCTTGACAGAGTAAACAAGAATAGTAATGAATCAAACCTATTAATCTAAAGCTTTCCCAAATACGAACCTAAATCTAAAGATGAAGATGAAGAGATGCAGGGCATGGAGAAACAGTAAAGAAACATACTTCATCTATTATGTGAGGTAACAGAGAAGAAGCCCCATTTAAACTAAACTAACAAAGAAGACTAGATTCAAAAATTAAACATGCAAAAGGAGATGTCGAAGATCGACAAGATTGAAAAAGCCTAATACTAACAAAGGACGAAAATAGAGATAGAAGAAAGGATATCGGAACAAAAAATCCATACAGAGAAGCAAATAAGCAAGATAGCTATAACAAATGACTACACAGCCAATCATGTGAATAGTCATGCTTTTGAACCTCAGAAACCACCAACCAAGCGTATAATCGAAATAGAATAGAAAGAAACATAAAAACGAACAAGTTCAGAAAACTTAATACTAACAGATGTAGTCATACGGCTTCTAAACTTAAAGAAAACAGAGAGATGGACTAGAATATGTAAGATGAAACGATATGAACAGAAAAAGAAGAGAATCAGCAAGAAAAATCTTAAAAACTATCATGCGAGACACAAAAACTAACAAACAAAACATGCAAGACGGCACAAAACAAAGAACATAGATCAAAGAAAAACTTAAAAAGAACTGCAAAAGGAGGGGGGACTTAGCTCGCAGGGCCGGTCCCCTGAGCTTCCTATTCCTTTTCTCTTTTATTCACTCATGGACTCTACTCTACTCCTTTGCTTTCTTTTTCCTTTGTTCTTTCGGATCTCTTTTTTTTAATTTCTTCTCTGACTTTCTTCTAAGACTTAAAGACTAAGCCTTTTTGAATTCTGAGTTACAGGGGGGTGTTCAGGAGTGTAAAAGACACGGTCTTTGGGTGGTCCGATTTTGGGGGTCGCCGGAGTTAGGGATCCGACGACCCTTTTTGGGATATTCGAGACGATTGGGGGTGATTTGAAGGGTGAGGGTAGTATGGTTGGATAGATCAGAGAAAGGGGGTTCTTTTGGCATTGGTTTTGAATGGTTTCTCATTGTTTGGGTGGTCACCGGTGTAGCTCCGGTGACCGGCAAGTCAAGGACATGGTCTATTCTTGGAGCTTTTGATAGAGAAGAAGGTAAAAGAAGAAGAAAAGGAAAAGAGAAGAGACAAGGGGGGCCGGCGACCACCGTGAATGGTGGTGGCCGCCATGGCCAGTGAAGCTTTGAAGCGGATGAAGTGGGAGAGAAGAGATGGTCTCAGGGCGGCTAGGGTTTGAGGCTTGTAAGAATGGCCAAGATTTTCGGACAAAAGCCTTATATAGGCGACGAGGCTAAGGTGATCCTGGCCGTTGATCTGATGAAGATCAACGGCTGTCACTAGCGTTACTAAAACGATGCCGTTTGGGCTCCTATGAGACCAAGGTCTCTTCCGTCGGATCCATTCGAATGAACGGCCGAGATTAAACCACTTATTTAATTAACTAATTGATTCGATCAAAAACCTCAAGCCGTAGGATTCAACTTGATTGAACGGTGAGGATTGATTTTCACAGGGGTCGGACCGGCCAATTCGTTGGGCCAAAGCAGACTGGGCCACTGCTCTTAATTATTTCTGGCCCAAAACAATTATACCTATACATATTTTCTGTATTTTCTGATATTAATCAATTTTTATGTATTTTCTTTTATACTTTTTTTTTCTTTTCTTTTTGTGAAAAACTATAAAACCTAATTTCCTATTTATTCTAATTAATTAGTATTTTTTGGCAAATTTCTATTATTTTTCCCTAATTTAAACTACTTAAAACTATTTTTTCTAATTTTCTTCTTAAAACCTAACTAATTAAACAAAGTAATTATCTAGCCTAATTTTCTGGTTTTTTTTTTTAATTTCTACTTATGCAAATACACAAAGTATAGCTAATTTCAAACAAAGCAAATAATTGCACTCAAAAACATATTTATTTTAATTTTGGAATTAGTTACTCAGTGCAAAAATCACGTGCTCACAATGAGCCTTCGCCAACTTAAATTAAATGATAGTAGAAGTAAAACGCGGGCTACGAGCCCTCGACTCAAAAGAATCAACAATGTTCAACTACGCTTGAACTGGAAATCAGGCCACGAGTCTTCACCACATAAATTCAACGATAGTTGAAGTAAAACTCGGGCTAAGAGTCCTAGACTCAAAAGTATGAACGACGTTTAACTACGGTTGAATTGGGACTCAGGCCATGAGCCTTCGCCAACTTAAATTCAACATTAGTTGAAGTAAAACTCGGGCTATGAGCCTTCGACTCAAAAGAATCAATGACGTTCAACTACGGTCGAACTGGGACTCAGGCCATGAGCCTTCGCCAACTTAAATTCAACGATAGTTTAAGCAAAACTCGGGCTATGAGCGCTCAACTCAAAAAAATAAATGACGTTCAACTACAGTCGAACTAGGTCTCAGGCCATGAGCCTTCGCCAACTTAAATTCAACGATAGTTGAAGTAAAACTCAGGCTTTGAGCCCTCGACTCAAAAGAATCAACGACGTGCAACTATGGTTGAACTGGGACTCAGGCCATGAGCCTTCGCCATCTTAAATTCAACGATAGTTAAAGTAAAACTCGGGCTACGATTCCTCGACTCAAAAGAATCAACGACGTTCAACTACAGTTGAACTGGGACTCAGGCCATGAGCCTTCGCCAACTTAAATTCAACGATAGTTGAAGTAAAACTTGGGCTTTGAGCCCTCGGCTCAAAAGAATCAATGACGTCCAACTACGGTTGAACTGGGACTCAGGCCATGTGTCACGACCCTAGTTCACCAATCGTGAATATGTCGTGATGGCACCTAGTCCCCACGACTAGGTAAGCCTAACACATTGTGGAATATACCAGTTTATGAACATTTAATAAGAATTTAGCGGAAAATAAGATGAAAGGAATGAAATCCGTGCCGCTTGGCACATACACCAATCAAATACGCTGTTTAAAACACTACCAAGACCCGGAATCCCACGGGTAACACAGACTAAAAGAGATCATACAATTGTAGCTCTATGTAAAAGGAGTATCTAACAACGGAATGAAGGAAAATCATCTACTAGCACTAGAATAGAAGGAAGGCCTCCGGATCCGCGGACGTAGCAGATCATACCTCGAGGTCTCCCAAAACGCTGTTGAATCACCTGGTGTGAGCCTGTCCTGATGTACCTGGATCTGCACAACAAAAGTGTGCAGAAGAGTAGCATGAGTACACCACGGCGGTACTCGGTAAGTGCCAAGCCTAACCTCGATGGAGTAGTGACGAGGAAGGTCAGGGCCCTACTGAGAAACAAATAATATAATGATAATAACAATAATAAGGAGTTTAAATGATAATAATTTCCGAAATTAACAACAATAAATGATTACTGCAATCGTCTACAATTAAGCTAACAACAAATAGTCAACTCAATAAAACCAGTCCAGGACCTGTGGGAATCGAACCCACAGTCCCATTGACAGTACCTCTGGGTCTCCGGGAATCGAACCCGCAGCCCATGTCTCAATAAATAATCAATAACTCAGGATCTCCGGGAATCGAACCCGTAGTCCCTACCAATAACTCAGGATCTCGGGAATCGAACCCGTAGTCCCTACCAATAACTCAGGATCTCGGGAATCGAACCCGTAGTCCCTACCAATATCACGGCGGGTCTCTGGGAATCGAACCCACAGCCCTGGGTCTCCGGGAATCGAACCCGCAGTCCACAAACAACAGTCAATAAAGGAATCCACAGAGAGAATAATTATGCTTAAATATAACTTCACCGAAAAATAGTGCCAATAATTATCAAGGAGTTCAAACAAGGCAATTAGGCAACTAAATAGTTAAGTACTACCTAATCATGCTTTCCTAACCACTACCGGGTAAAAATATCAAATTAACAGCCAAAGACAGGAATATCGCTCATAGAACATTTTAATTAAAGTGCGTTTTCAACAACCGGCGCATGTACACGCCCGTCACCTCGCGTACAAGGCATTTAAACTATCACATAATATCCTAGGGGTGAGAATTCCCCCACGCGAGGTTAGACAAGCCACTTACCTCGACTCCGGTACAAAACCGCTATGAAACAACTCTCTTGCCGCGAATGTCGGCCTCCACAAGTGTAGAATCTGATAAAAATCAATACAATCACATCAAAATAGGTCAATTGGGCATTACCCAATCAAAATAACTCAAAATACACCAAAACCCACAAGTTGCCAAAACCCGACTTTCGGTACGCTTATCGAAAAATCACGAAAATTAAATATTCGGGTTCCTTATCTCAATATGAGTCTAGGCATATAAAATTTATCAAAATCGGACTCCATTTGCCCACTCAAATCAGAGATTTTCTAACATTTAGGCCTAGGGCTCAAACCCACCTTTAATCTCCCAATTTCAGTGAAATAATCACGGATTTCATGATAAACCAACGAATTAAGGTCAAGAAACTTACCCCCGATGATTTCCCGATGATATCCCGGCGTTTCCCCTTCAAAATCCTCTCTTGGAGCTCAACAATGGCGGTTTTGGTGTGTTAGGCCGCGACTGAAATGTTCTGGACTTAAAGTCACTGCCAGGCCATTTTACTCTACGCGATCGCAGCACTGGGCTTGCGATCGCGATGCACAAAATATGGGCGGCCTAATTTTCCTCTACGCGATCGCGTTACCCTGGACGCGATCGCAGTGAATAACTCATCAATACTACGCGATCGCAAACGTACTAACGCGATCGCGAAGAACAAACTCGTCCGGCTCCCCAACTACCCTACGCGATCGCATACTCCCTCACGCGATCGCACTGGTTCAACCTCCAGCCTTACGCGATCGCAGGCTTTACTTCGCGATCGCAGAGCTCAGGATTCTCCCTTACGCGATTGCATGGCCATCTCCGCGATCGCGGAGAGCAAAATTGTTCTGCAGTTATTGCAGCAGAACAGCAGTGCCTTTTGGCACAAAATGGTCCGTTTGGACCCCCGAATTCATCCCGAGCCTCCCGGGACCCCAACGAAAACCACCAACATACTCCAAAACACGATATGAACTCGTTCAAATCATAAAAACACGTCTAACAACATCAAAACCCATAATTCACATCGAATTCAAGCCTAAATTTCTTAAAACTTTCCAAATTGCACATTCGATCTAAAACTCGACCAAACGACGTCCGAATGACCTGAAACTTTGTGGACATATCCAAATTCACATAACGAAGCTACAGAAATTGTCGGAATTCCATTCCGACCCCCGGATCAAAATCTCACCTATCGTTCGGATTCGTCAAAATTTCAACCTTCGGCATTTCAAGCCTAATTGAGCTACGGACCTCCAAAATACATTCCGAACGCGCTCCCAACCCCGAAATCACCTAACGGAACTAATGGAACCATCGGATTTCCGTTCCGAGATCGTCTTAACACTGTTCCGGCTACGGGCCATTTTCTAGCTTCAAAGCTCTTATTTAGGGACTAAGTGTCCCAAAATGCTCAAATTTTTAGAGCCGACTCTCCCGGCAACCCACAATAGCAGAAATGAACTTGGGGGAACAGTTAAATTAGGGATTGGGGCGAAATTTTCTAAAACGACCGGTCGGGTCGTTACATCTTCCCACACTTAAAAGATTCGTTCGTCCTCGAACGAGCATAGAAAACATACCCGGAGTAGTGAAAAGATGAGGGTACTCGTTGCGCATATCCTGCTCGGTCTCCCAAGTCGCCTCCTCGACCGGCTGGCCCCGCCACTGAACCTTTACCGAAGCGATGTTCTTTGACCTTAGCTTCATGACTTGCCTGTCTAGAATGGCTACTGGCTCCTCAACATAAGACAGATCCTTGTCTGGCTGAACAGATGTGAAATCCAACACATGCGACGGGTCACCATGGTATCTCGGAGCATGGAGACATGAAATACGGGGTGAACTCCGGCTAGGCTGGGAGGTAAGGCCAACTCATAAGCAACCTCCCCAACACGCCTCAAAATCTCAAAAGGGCCAATAAATCTAGGACTCGGCTTTCCTTTCTTCCCAAACCTCATAACACCCTTCATGGGCGAGACTCGAAGTAGAACCCGCTCGCCAACCATAAAAGCCACATCGCGAACCTTCTTGTCCGCATAACTCTTCTGTCTAGACTGGGCCGCACGAAGTCTATCCTGAATCACCTTGACCTTGTCCATAGCCTCCTGAACCATATCAGTACCTAGCAACCCGGCCTCGCCCGGCTCAAACCAACCCACGGGAGACCTGCACCTCCTACCATATAGGGCCTCGTACGGTGCCATCTGAATACTAGACTGGTAGCTGTTGTTATAAGAAAACTCCGCCAGTGGCAAGAAGTGATCCCATGAACCTTCAAACTCAACCACGCATGCACAAAGCATATCCTCCAAAATCTGAATAGTGCGGTTAGATTGTCCATTCATCTGGGGGTGAAATGCCGTGCTCGGCTCCACCCGAGTACCTAACTCCTACTGCACGGCTCTCCAGAACCGTGAAGTAAACTGAGTGCCTCTATCTGAAATGATGGACACTGGGATACCATGCAGCCGAACTATCTCCCTGATATAGATCTCTGCTAGTCGCTCCGATGAATATGTAGTGCTCACCGGTATAAAATGGGCGGACTTGGTCAGCGGATCCATAATGACCCAAATAGAATCAAACTTCCTAACCGTCCGTGGAAGTCCAGATACAAAGTCCGTGGTAATGCGCTCCCATTTCCACTCGGGAATCTCAATCTGCTGCATCAATCCACCCGGACGCTGATGCTCATACTTCACCTGCTGGCAGTTGAGGCATCTAGAAACATAATCAACTATATCCCTCTTCATCCGCCTCCACCAGTAATGCTGTTTCAAGTCCTGATACATCTTCGCGGCACCCGGATGGATGGAATACCGCGAACTATGGGCCTCTGCTAGAATCGGCTCTCGAAGATCATCTACATTGGGCACACAGATACGCCCCTGCATCCTCATGAGTCCATCATCCCCGATGGTAACATCTCGAGCATCACCATGCCGAACTCTATCCTGAAGGACAAGCAAATGAGGGTCGTCGAACTGACGCTCCCTGATGCGGTCAAATAGAGAAGACCGAGAAACCACACATGCCAGAATCCGGCTGGGCTCCGAAAGATCCAATCTAACAAACTGTCTGGCTAAAGCCTGAACATCCATCGCCATAAGCCTCTCCGAAGCTGGTAGATACGCCAAACTCCCCAAACTCTCTGCCCGACGACTCAAGGCATCGGCAACCACATTAGCCTTGCCCGGATGATAGAGAATAGTAATATCATATTCCTTCAGTAGCTCCAACCATCTCCTCTAACGCATATTCAGGTCCTTCTGCTTAAGCAAGTGCTGCAAGCTCCGGTGATCGGTGTAGATCTCACAAGGAACCCCATATAAATAATGACGCCAAATTTTCAAGGCGTGAACAATGGCAGCTAGCTCCAAATCATGAACATGGTAATTCTTCTCATGCACCTTCAGCTGTCTCGACGCGTAGGCAATCACCCTACCGTCCTGCATCAATACCGCACCGAGTCCAACTCGTGAGGCATCACAATATACGGTATAGGACCCCGAACCTGTAGGCAACATCAATATAGGGGCCAAAGTCAAAAGCTGTCTTGAGCTTCTGAAAGCTCGCCTCACACTCGTCTGTCCACTGAAAAGGGGCACCCTTTTGGGTCAATCTAGTCATAGGTGCTGCAATCGAAGAGAACCCCTCTACAAAACGACGGTAATAGCCCACCAAACCAAGGAAACTGCGAATCTCAGTAGCGGAGGAGGGTCTGGGCCAACTCTGGACGGCCTCCACCTTCCTCGGATCTACTCGAATACCATCACTCGACACCACGTGGCCCAAAAATGCCACTGAACTCAACCAGAATTCACATTTAGAGAACTTGGCATAAAGCTGCTTCTCCCTCAAAATCTGAAGCACTATCCTCAAATGCTACTCGTGCTCTTCCCGGCTCCGGGAATATACTAGAATATCATCAATGAAGACAATCACGAACGAGTCCGGATAAGGCCTGAACACACTGTGCATCAAATGCATAAAGGCTGCTGGGGCATTAGTCAGCCCAAAAGACATCACGAGGAATTCGTAGTGACCATACCTAGTCCGGAAGGCAGTCTTCGGGATATCTGGCTCCCGAATCTTCAGCTGGTGATACCCAGAGCGCAAATCAATCTTTGAAAACACCTGTGCGCCCTGTAGCTGGTCAAATAAATCATCAATACGGGGCAAAGGATACCGATTCTTCACTGTAACCTTGTTCAGCCGACGATAGTCAATACACATACGCATAGAACCGTCCTTTTTCTTCACAAATAATACAGGGAGCACCCCAAGGCGAAACACCGGGTCGAATAAAACCCTTGCCCAATAACTCCCGTAATTGATCCTTCAACTCCTTCAACTCGGGAGGAGCCATACGGTACGGTGGAATAGAAATGGGGTCTGAGTGCCGGCAACAAGTCAATAGCAAAGTCAATATCTCTGTCGGGCGGCATGCCGGAAGATCAGCTGGAAATACATCGGCAAAGTCACGTACCACGTGAACAGAATCAATAGAGAGAGTGTCAACACCGACGTCCCGCGCATAGGCTAGATAAGCAGAGCACGCCCTTCTCAACCATACGCCGAGCTGCGAGAAAAGAAATAACACGGCTAGGGGTGTGATCTAGAGTACCACTCCACTCAATACATGGAATGCCGGCATAGCCGGCGTCACGGTCTTGGCGTGACAATCAAGAATGGCATAATGGGGCGACAACCAGTCCATGCCCAGAATAATATCAAAATCGACCATCCCAAGCAGCAATAGATCCGCTCCGGTCTCAAAATCACAAATGGTAATCAAACACGACCGATATACGCGGTCCACGGCCAAAGAATCACCCACCGGAGTGGAAACATAAATGGGGGCACTCGAAGAATCCCGAGGCACACCCGGATGAGAAGCAAAGTAAGAAGACACATATGAAAAAGTGGAACCGGGGTCGAATAGAACCGATGCCTTCCCGTGACTAACCGGAATAATACCCGTGATAACGAGTCGGATGGAACAGCCGCGAGCGCGATCGGGAATAGCATAGAATCCGGCCTGTCCCCCTCTCGAGGGCGGCCTCTAGAACCCCGACCCCCGCCCCTGGCCGGCGGGCAGGTGGAATAGCAGCCGGAGCCGGAATGATAGCCTGCTGACCCTGAGAGCCACGCTGATGCTGCGAAGACCGGTGAGGTGCTCCCCTCCTACGCCTGGGGCACTCCCTGACCAGATGGCGAGTATCCCCGCACCCAAAGCAAGCTGTGGGAGGACACGGTGGCTGTGACTGACCGGCCTCACCCCCACTAGCCTGACCTCTGGAAGGACCCCGCGCAGGAGGTGCACTGGAAACCGGGGGAGCATAATAAGGCTCCTGAGGTGCTGGAAGACCTGGAGTACTACCGGCTGCGGGCAATGCCGAGTGAACTGGTCGACCGGAATAACCCCTGCCAAAACGACCGGCTGCTGAAGTGCGGGCACCAGAGAAATGGCTCGACTCACGAGACCTCTTGGCCTCTCTATCTCCCCGCTCTCTAGGGAGCATACTCTCGATCCTCCCGGCGATGCTCACCGCCTGCTGATAAGATATATCCGTCTCCAACTCTCTGGCCATGCTGGATCGGATAGGCGGAATCAGGCCCTCAATAAATCTCTGCACTCTCTCCCGAACCGTGGCTACCAAAGCCGGTGCATGCCTGGCTAGACGGGTGAAACTGATAGCATACTCCGATACCGACATGGAGCCCTGTCGCAACCGCTCAAACTCCGAGCGCCAAGAATCCCTAAGGCTCTATGGAACAAACTCCCTCAAAAACAGATCTGAAAACTGCGTCCAAGTCAATGAAGCAGACTCCTCTGGACTATCCAACTCATACGTGCGCCACCAATCATAAGCGGCCCCACGAAACTGAAAAGCGGTGAAGGAAACCCCGCTGGTCTCCACAATCCCCATAGTACGAAGAATACGATGACACTCCTCTAGAAAACCCAATGCATCATATGAAGCCAAACCACTAAACACTGGAGGGTCATATTTCTTGAACCTCTCCAATCTACGCTGCTCGTCCTCAGAGGCAGCTGGTCCACCTCCGGGCTGTGCTGGGGCGGCAGGAGGCATAACCAAAACATCCGGAACCTGTCCCACTGGCACACGCTGCTCCGGTGTAACGGCTGCGGGAGTCTGGACCCCTCCCCTGGCCTGAGATGTAGCTGCGACGAGAGGAAGCAGTCCTGCCTGAGCTAAAGTGGTATACATACTCATGAACCGGGCCAGGGTCTCCTGTAGTGCTGGAGTAGTAGCAGCTGTAGTCGGTGTACCAGGTGCTTGCGCTCCAACCTGGTCTACCTGTGGCACCTCAGCGGCAGCGCGCGCGGGTGCTGTGGCTGCACCTCGGGCGTGTCCTCGTCCTCTACCTCGGCCCCGGCCTCTGACGGCGGCAACAGGGGGCGCGGGTACCTGATCGTCGCGCGTAGCTCGTGTCCTCACCATCTGTGAGATAATAGAAATCAATAGTTTAGATTTTTGATGCCAAAAATGTCGCACGACAAGGAATCCAAAGAAATGAAGAGTTTCCTAAACAGTTACATAGGCCCTCGTAGATAAATACAGACGTCTCCGTATCGATCAGCGAGACTCTAAGTAACCGGTCCGTGTCCCGTGACTCCTATGAACCTAGTGCTCTGATACCAACTTGTCACGACCCTAGTTCATCAATCGTGAACATGTCGTGATGGCACCCAGGTCCCCACGACTAGGTAAGCCTAACACGTTGCGGAATATACCAGTTTATGAACATTTAATAAGAATTTAGCGGAAAATAAGATGAAAGGAATGAAATCCGTGCCGCTTGGCACATACACCAATCAAATACGCTGTTTAAAACACTACCAAGACCCGGAATCCCACGGGTAACACAGACTAAAAGAGATCATACAATTGTAGCTCTATGTAAAAGGAGTATCTAACAATGGAATGAAGGAAAATCATCTACTAGCACTAGAATAGAAGGAAGGCCTCCGGATCCGCGGACGTAGCAGATCATACCTCGAGGTCTTCCAAAACGCTACTGAATCACCTGATGTGAGCCTGCCCTGATGTACCTGGATCTGCACAACAAAAGTGTGCAGAAGAGTAGCATGAGTACACCACAACGGTACTCAGTAAGTGCCAAGCCTAACCTCGATGGAGTAGTGACGAGGAAGGTCAGGGCCCTACTGAGAAATAATAATATAATGATAATAACAATAATAAGCAGTTTAAATGATAATAATTTCCGAAATTAACAACAATAAATGATTACCGCAATCGTCTACAATTAAGCTAACAACAAATAGTCAACTCAATAAAACCAGTCCAGGACCTGTGGGAATCGAACCCACAGTCCCATTGACAGTACCTCTGGGTCTCCGGGAATCGAACCCGCAGCCCTTGTCTCAATAAATAATCAATAACTCAGGATCTCCGGGAATCGAACCCGCAGTCCCTACCAATAACTCAGGATCTCGGGAATCGAACCCGCAGTCCCTACCAATAACTCAGGATCTCGGGAATCGAACCCGTAGTCCCTACCAATATCACGCTGGGTCTCTGGGAATCGAACCCACAACCTTGGGTCTCCGGGAATCGAACCCGCAGTCCACAAGCACAGCCAATAAAGGAATCCACAGAGAGAATAATTATGCTTAAATATAACTTCACCGAAAAATAGTGCCAATAATTATCAAGGAGTTCAAACAAGGCAATTAGGCAACTAAATAGTTAAGTACTACCTAATCATGCTTTCCTAACCACTACCGGGTAAAAATATCAAATTAACAGCAAAAGACAGGAATATCGCTCATAGAACATTTTAATTAAAGTGCGTTTTCAACAACCATCACATGTACACGCTCGTCACCTCGCGTACAAGGCATTTAAACTATCACATAATATCCTAGGGGTGAGAATTCCCCCACACGAGGTTAGACAAGCCACTTACCTCGACTCCGGTACAAAACCGCTATGAAACAACTCTCGTGCCGCGAATGTCGGCCTCCACAAGTGTAGAATCTGATAAAAATCAATACAGTCACATCAAAATAGGTCAATTGGGCATTACCCAATCAAAATAACTCAAAATACACCAAAACCCACAAGTTGCCAAAACCCGACTTTCGGTACGCTTATCGAAAAATCACGAAAATTATATATTTGGGTTCCTTATCTCAATACGAGTCTAGGCATATAAAATTTACCAAAATCGGACTCCATTTGCCCACTCAAATCAGAGATTTTCTAACATTTAGGCCTAGGGCTCAAACCCACCTTTAATCTCCCAATTTCAATGAAATAATCACGGATTTCATGATAAACCAACGAAATAAGGTCAAGAAACTTACCCCCGATGATTTCCCGATGATATCCCAGCGTTTCCCCTTCAAAATCCTCTCTTGGAGCTCAACAATGGCGGTTTTGGTGTGTTAGGCCGCGACCGAAATGTTCTGGACTTAAAGTCACTGCCAGGCCATTTTACTCTACGCGATCGCAGCACCGGGCTTGCGATCGCGATGCACAAAATATGGGCGGCCTAATTTTCCTCTACGCGATCGCGTGACCCTGGACGCGATCGCAGTGAACAACTCATCAATACTACGCGATCGCAAACGTACTAACGCGATCGCGAAAAACAAACTCGTCCGGCTCCCCAACTACCCTACGCGATCGCATACTCCCTCACGCGATCGCACTGGTTCAACCTCCAGCCTTACGCGATCGCAGGCTTTACTTCGCGATCGCAGAGCTCGGGATTCTCCCTTACGCGATCGCATGGCCATCTCCGCGATCGCGGAGAGCAAAATTGTTCTGCAGTTATTGCAGCAGAACAGCAGTGCTTTTGGCACAAAATGGTCCGTTTGGACCCCCGAATTCATCCCGAGGCTCCCGGGACCCCAACGAAAACCACCAACATACTCCAAAACACGATATGAACTCGTTCAAATCATAAAAACACGTCTAACAACATCAAAACCCATAATTCACATCGAATTCAAGCCTAAATTTCTTAAAACTTTCAGGATTGCGCATTCGATCTAAAACTCGACCAAACGACGTCCGAATGACCTGAAACTTTGCGGACATATCCAAATTCACATAACGAAGCTACAGAAATTGTCGGAATTCCATTCCGACCCCCGGATCAAAATCTCACCTATCGTTCGGATTCGCCAAAATTTCAACCTTCGGCATTTCAAGCCTAATTGAGCTACGGACCTCCAAAATACATTCCGAACGCGCTCCCAACCCCGAAATCACCTAACGGAACTAATGGAACCATCGGATTTCCATTCCGAGATCGTCTTAACACTGTTCCGGCTACGGGCCATTTTCTAGCTTCAAAGCTCTTATTTAGGGACTAAGTGTCCCAAAATGCTTAAATTTTTAGAACCGACTCTCCCGGCAACCCACAATAGCAGAAATGAACTTGGGGGAACAGTTAAATTAGGGATTGGGGCGAAATTTTCTAAAACGACCGGTCGGGTCGTTACACCATGAGCCTTCACCAACTTAAATTCAACGATAGTTGAAGTAAAACTCGGGCTATGAGCCCTCGACTAAAAAGAATCAACGACGTTCAACTACGGTTGAACTGGGACTCAGGCCATGACCCTTCGCCAACTTAAATTCAACGATAGTTGAAGTAAAACTCGGGCTATGAGCCCTCGACTCAAAAGAATCAATGACGATCAACTACGGTCCAACTGGGACTCAGGCCATGAGCCTTCGCCAACTTAAATTCAACGATATTTGAAGTAAAACTCGGGCTATGAGCCCTCGACTCAAAAGAATCAACGACGTTCAACTACGGTTGAACTAGGACTCAGGCCTTGAGCCTTCACCAACTTAAATTAAACGACAGTTGAAGTAAAACTTGGGCTATGAGCCCTCGACTCAAAAGAATCAACGATGTTCAACAACGGTTGAACTGGAACTCAGGCCACGAGTCTTCGCCACATAAATTCAACGATATTTGAAGTAAAACTCGGGCTATGAGCCCTTGACTCAAAAGAATCAACTACGTTCAACTATGGTTGAACTGGGACTCAGGCCATGAGCCTTCGCCAATATAAATTCAATGATAGTTGAAGTAAAACTTGGGCTATGTGCCCTCGACTCAAAAGAATCAACGGCGTTCAACTACGGTCAAACTGGGACTCAGGAAATGAGCCTTCGCCAACTTAAATTCAACGATAGTTGAAGTAAAACTCGGGCTATGAGCCCTCGACTCAAAAGAATCAATGACGTTCAACTACGGTTGAACTAGGACTCAGGCCATGAGACTTAGACAAAATAAATTAAACGATAGTTGAAGTAAAACTTGGGCTATGAGCTTTCGACTCAGAAAAATCAACAATGTTCAACTACGGTTGAACTTGAACTTAGGCCACGCGCCTTCGCCACATTAATTCAATGATGGTTGAAGTAAAACTCGGGCTTTGAGCCCTTGACTCAAAAGAATCAATGACGTTCTACTATGGTTGAACTGGGACTCAGGCCATGAGCCTTCGCCAACTTAAATTCAATAATAGTTGAAGTAAAACTTGGGCTATGAGCCCTTGACTCAAAAGAATCAACGACGTTCAACTACGATTGAACTGGGACTCAGGCCCTGAGCCTTCGCCAACTTAAATTAAACGATAGTTGAAGTAAAACTTGGGCTATGAGCTTTCGACTCAGAAGAATCAACGATGTTCAACTACGGTTGAACTTGAACTTAGGCCACGAGCCTTCACCACATTAATTCAACGATGGTTGAAGTAAAACTCGGGCTATGAGCCCTCAACTTAAAAGAATCAACGGCGTTCAACTACGGTTTAACTGGGACTCGGGCCACGAGCCTTCGCCACATTAATTCAACGATACTTGGAGTAAAACTCGAGCAATGAGCCCTCGATCCGGAACACTTAATGACCATATTAAGGGAAAACACAAAGTGGAGCGAGCAATTAGCGAACAACGGGTAAAGGGGGAATCCCCCTCTTAATTAAAAAAGACGGACACGGGCCACACTCGTCCGCCCCAATATAAATATTGTTTGAAGCAAACCACAACAATCAATAGAAAAAAAAGGAAAGAAAAATAGCCGCACACGGCAACGATCAACAAAGGCGTTATCAACTAATCATCAATCACTGGGGATTTCCAGTACCGCCATCCGCGCCAGTCCCCCCATTGCCAGCCCGCGCCGCTCCACCGCTAGTTCTGGCCCCGCCGTCATCCGCGGTGCCCATATCATTCCTAACTCCGGCCAAGCTCCCGCCAGGGACATCATCGATGCCGGGCGTCGCGGCGTCAATGCCACATTCCTTGCGGGTTTCCCATGCACTCTAGCGCTCCCCCTCAGCATCTTCAGAGATCATATCGGCCTCAAACAGATGTTTGTATATGTCCCGTTGAGCCTCAGCGTAAACCCAAGCTTCACGAGCTGCCCATACACGCGGACTATTCCTGGATGCGCCGGTTCTCCTCCTCAAGGAGTGCAATCTGCCTGGCAGCATCCTGAGCATTCTGCTCCAGAACCCTGATCCGCTCTTCGAGGCCACTCTCCCTCAAACCGGCGGCAGCCCTCACGAATGACAGTTGGGAATCATTAGCACAGATGACCCCTTCAAGTTCGGTCATCCGGGCAGAAGCTTCAACCAGCTTGCGCTTCAGGTCAGCCACTTCCCCTTCTAGCGCGGCGACCTTCCCGCTCCACTCCGAAGTGACCTCCGTCACCCTGTCCAAGCATAAGTGCTCGCTCTTAAATGACGCCCTCCGTCCAGCCTCAAGCTCGTCAATCATCTGACGCAACCGATCCTCCAAGGCCTCGGCATGACCAAGCGCCTGGCTCATCTGCATCTCCTTCCGTGCTAACTCCCAACCAGCTCCTGGTTACGAGGATCAACCCTTATGCGCTCACTAAGCTCCCTGCACCGGATCCGATACCAGTGACACCTCTCGAGAACCCAAAGAAGTACCCCAGATCGAACATTGGCCCGGCGGAGGCCCTCCACCTGCAACAGAAACACATGCAAAACAAAGCATAAAGAGCAAATGAGTCAGATATAGAAGCCCATGAGAGGACAGGAAACGATAAGTTCAAAGATAAATAATCAGCCCAGAACACATACCCTCATTCCCAGCGACGCCACTTCATTCATTAAACCTACATCTGTCACCTCTCTCAGCGACTAATTTTCAATTAAGGAACACAACTAGCCCAGCAGCGGCAACAAAGCAGACTCCCACATCAATAGATTCTCATTCACGGGAATCTCGATCACACGCGGCCTCCTGTTTGGGTGGACAGTCGCGTTCGTGACCCCATCACGAAACATGCAAACATCCTCAGAGTGTCCAAGTCAAAACCAGACGGGGACCCCTCTCTCACCGCCGCCACCTCCGTCGATGGAGTGCTCGAGGCGCCAATGTCCACGACCACCCGAGAGGGCTCGCCCACCTCGAACCTGTGAGTAGAGGACTGAGCGGTAGGAGAGACGCTTCCTTCTCGCTCCTCTCGAGCCTGAGAATCATCTGGCCTGCCTCCTGGAACGTGCGCCGCGTCAACATTTTCCCTCACTTCGGAAGGGGGCAGGGAATCCATATTTATCACCTCGTTGGGAGCGGACCGAGCTGCTGAGGGGGCCGGAGGGGGGATGATTCTTCGCCTAATTAAAGGTCTCTCCTCTTCATCACGAGAGGGCGATGCCTCCCAATGGCGAACTGCTCCCAACAGGCCCCCACCATCGAGCAAGGGGCGCACAGGAGAAGGCGCAACTACATATTCAACAGAAGCGGTCGGGGGCACCTGATCGGCCGTCGGTGGAGCAAAGAACCTGGCGATAGCCCCAGGCCGCCGGAATACTAGCTGAGGAGCCCTGTCGTGGTATACCCGCCCTGCAAATATAAAATTGGATCAGTCCCAAGTCACAGCAACGACCAAAAATCGGACACGTCCAAAGACAGCAAAACTCCTTACCTACGGCTGGCCCTTGGCCGTGCCTCCTCGAGAAGGATGCCCACGAACGGATGCCCTCGGTATGCGGAAGGATAAACTCCAACCATCCGCGCAGAACAGTAAATAAAGGCGGGGGCGACCTGTCGGCTACAGAAATAACAACAAAACAATAATCATTCAAAAAATGAAGAAGAAGAAAAATAAGGTCGACCCCGCCAAAAAGATAAACCGTGACTTACGACCGTTATTCCAGGTCTCTGGAAACCCTGGAGAAGGCACCACCAAATGACCGGTCCTGATGTAGAAAAATTGTTCGAATTGATGAGGCTCGACCTCGTCGTCCAAAGCAGTCACCAAGCCCTGCGACCCGCGCGCGACCATCCGGATCATGCTCCCCCGGACTCGCTAAGGGGAATAGAGAGCAAGAACGTGCTACAGCGTGACCGTTCGGCCAGCCAGCTCTGAGAACTTCAGCAGCATGGCCAAGAGCTTGAACAAGGATGGGGTGAGCTACCCCGGACACACACTGTAGTACCGGCAGAAATCGACTAGCAGATTGGGGAGGGGTATCCTGAACCCCAGCCTGAGTGGATAAGAATAGAACACACAATACCTGACATGGTCGGTGTGAACCCTCTCCTCCGGCCGAGCCAGCACAACATCGACATGGGAGGGTATGAACCCTTGCTCGCGAAGCTGGGTCATACCTACCTCCCCTATCAACGGGGTCATCCCCTCCATCTGTGCTGAAATCCACCTCCAAGTTTTCCGCCGCCGTGAGTATCTCATCTACTGAGGGTATTCTCTTAGTTTCATTCCGACCACCGCCCAGAAGCATCGGAGACAACCCCTCGATCACCAAAGGGCCAGCCGGTACCAACGTCGGAAGACTGTCGCGAGAAAAAGAGCCAACCATTGATTCAGGTCACCGAAAAGACTAGGGGGAACGATGAAGCTAACTAAGAACGAACGACAAGTATTTTGCAGAAAGAATAGAATTTTTTAGGAATTTTCCAAAGAAGAAAGCTATTAGTAAACCAAAGAGTGTTGGATGTCTGATATCCCAGACCTTCTTATAGGCAAATTAAATCAAACCTCGGGAAACCGACAGGCGCCATTAAATACGTATCCCAACCGTGAGAAAATGGTTCAATTTCATCAAAACCGTCGCCACCACGATCAAAATCAGTGGGTGTGCGCCGAAATTGCGGCTACCGCTTCGAGTATCCCAAACGTGAAGATGCCTTATCGGCCGAAGCAACCAGGCCCCGCGTCCCAGAGCTCGCGCGGACGAAACGTACCCTAACCCATGATTACAGCGTACCAACCATTACCCTTCACCACGAATGACCACACGCGGGATCGCATCCCCACCACGAAAAATAAAATAGTAATGAGGCGCCATAAGAAATTATCGTCCCCTAATCTGGGAAGGGACGCTCTTCGAATGATCATATCCACTTACCAGGGTCTGCCTCGACGTGACCATGATAAGCGGAAGGACTATCTGTATGGGCTATAATTCGACCTTATAATAGGAAATTGGGTTAATCATTCCCCCATCGGCCCAAATAACGTAACAAGCGGCGAGGCCGCCCTCGACCAAGAGACACTGCCCGCATCCGCCCAGAAGTTTTGGGCGAGGTCGACGCCTTTCGGGTACGCCCAAAATAATGTCCTGACACGAACCCAATCTCCAAAAAAGTCAACTAGCACAAAAAGATCTATAAATACAGAGGCAGTCATGAGAAAAGGGGTTCCACTCTCTCCCCATGGGGGCTCTAAGAAATATAGAGTATAACGCAGAGTGAGAACCCAATACCAAAAATACAGGATAACAGTAGATCTATGAAAACATGATTGTAAGGATCTGAACCTCTTCATGGAGAGGCGGATTAACCCATTATCATGAATAAAGATCACTAAATATCATCTGTTATCTCTACATATGTCCCCATTATCTTTTCCTTTACTGAATTTCAGATGTGTTACGACCTGTTATGATTGGCCCTTTATTTTCAAAATATGTTTTGAGTTCATAAATGTTCATAAACATTCTGGGTCAAACAATTTGGCGCCGTCTGTGGGGATTTCATAGCAAGGTCGCGTAGCTTTTCCTGAAGTCACGAACAAAGGGAAAACAACGAACGAAGGATTAAAAATCCAATCGGAGCAAGCTTGATTCATCTTAAAACTCAGGCTATGAGCCCTCAACTCTAAAGAATGAATTAAATTAGAAAATGAAAGTACCACTATCTAACTAAGAACCATTTTATAACGTGGGGTGATTTGTATGCTTCAGTTGTGTTTTGTTATTGATAATCTTTGTGCCCTCTTGTTTTTATTGGTTGCGACCTACTTAACAGCTATTATTTCATTTAGAAATTGGTTTGCGGCTGATAGATATGGTTAGGATTCTGCTTGTATGTATCCAAGGAGTTGTTAGTAGTTCTTCATATCTAAGAAAAAGTGTGTTAGTATGTAAGAAATCTTGCTCTATATATTACATAAACTTCTATTAGTGTTGCAGAATTATGATAATAATTTTTCACTATGAAAAGTTAAAGGTTGAAAGCAGTATTTCATGATTCTTTATATGACCAATGATTTTTTTCTGTTGGCTGATGTTATTAACACAAACATAACAAAAGTGCAGATATCCCCCTACATTGAGAACATAGTTTGCTCATTTTGGCAGTAATAGATTCCAAATAATGGCAACATAGTGGATCAGTTGCTTGGATTGTGCTTATGTTTGCCAAGTTCTTGTTGTTGTGTGTATTACTTTGGATTTCAGTTGTTTGGTCGAGAAGAAACCAATTATAGACTAAAGAAATTTGTTTGTGAATTTGTATAGATGTTCAGTTATTGTTTGGGAGCCAGGAATATGAAAATGAAATGGCTTGAAATTCTGAATGCAGAAGCATACTACAGAAGGAAAGAAAATTGCACAACTGAATGGAGTCATAAAATGGTTTGGTGTAATGAACTCTACCAAGAAAGATGGAATTTTTCGCAAGGATGGTCAATAGTGTAGATGACATACATACATATATATATATACCTTTTGTTATTTGTTTGCAGCTACTACCGACAATAAAATTTTAATCTGTTGTTATAGTTATATCATACATGTTATGTTCCTCGGGATGCATCTTATCGTATCGTGGTTTGCCCTATCGCTCTAAATTTATATGGAAGTCTCACTTTCTTTGTATGCTTTCATCACCTGTAATTATTAAAAACGTGGTTAAGATTTTTAAATTTACTATCTTCTTGTGAGTTAGCTAAATACGATTAACATTCATTATTTCAACATCTTACCCTTTTTATTTATTTATTTTCTATATTATATCCCAACATACTTTTAATATATTTATGTAATGTTGTTAAATTTTTATGTACTAACATAGGATGCGTAACGAAAAAACTTGTAAGCATGCTGTTTCAGTTTAAATGACATATTTTGCTTATTAGTTTGTTCCAAAAAAAATAACACATTTTTATAATTGTAACTAATTCAACTTTAAATTCTTTATTTTATCTTAATAAAAAGTTTTTATAACTACACAAATATTATTACGACACTACAAAACTTTTGCCTTTTAAGACCGCAAATTTTAAAAATAAAAATAAAAATTTAAGTGTATATAAATATATTAGCCTTATTACCCGTCATTGGCGTGGCCACGGAGCGACTCATGCCCTTCCTGAGTGCCAACGCTCTTGGATCGCTGATTGAATCAGCCGTATCAACTCAATGCCTTTTTCTTGGGCGAGCAGTTCATGCCCATATAATCAGAACTCTTGAACCCCCTTTTCCACCTTTCCTCTCCAACCATCTCATCAACCTCTACTCCAAACTCGACGCACTCGACTCAGCTCAACTCCTCCTCTCGCTCACCCCGACTCGTTACCGTTCTGTTGTCACCTGGACTGCTCTCATTGCCGGCTCCGTCCAAACTGGTCATTTTACCTCCGCGCTGTTACATTTCTGTAACATGCGCCGTGAGTGTGTTCAACCCAATGACTTCACTTTCCCTTGCCTTTTTAAAGCTGCTGCGTTTTTGCATTCCCCCGTTACTGGTCAACAGCTTCATGCGCTGGCATTGAAAACTAGCTTGATTGAGGATGTTTTTGTTGGGTGTAGCGCATTTGACATGTACAGTAAAACGGGTCTACGGGAATATGCGCGGAAGGCGTTTGATGAAATGCCGTATAGGAATATAGCCACGTGGAATGCACGTATTTCTAATTCCGTGCTTGACGGGAAGTCTTCCGATGCTGCTTTGAAGTTTATTGAACTCTTGCGAGTGGGCGAAGAGCCACCAAACTCGATTACTTTTTGTGTGTTTTTGAATGCTTGCTCGGATGGTTTGTATTTGAAGCTTGGGCGGCAGTTGCATGGTTATGTGATTCGGCTTGGGTTTCAATCTGATGTCTCTGTTCTGAATGGATTGATTGATTTTTATGGCAAATGTCGCGAGGTGAAGTATTCGGAGCTGGTTTTCGATGAGATAAATGAGCGAAATGGTGTATCATGGTGCACCATGTTGGCGGTGTATGAACAGAACGATATATGGGAGAAGGCTTTTATGGTGTTCCTTAAGGCAAGGAAGGAAGATATTAAGCCAACTGAATTTATGATTTCAAGTGTGCTTAGTGCTTGTGCAGGAATGGCAGTGCTTGAGCTGGGGAGGTCTATTCATGGTCTTGCAGTAAAGGCTTGTATCGGGAGTAACATATTTGTTGGCAGTGCACTTGTTGACATGTATGGGAAATGTGGTAACATAGAAGATTGTGAGAGCGCGTTTTATGAAATGCCTGAGAGGAATTTGATAACTTGGAATGCAGTAATGGGTGGTTATGCTCATCAGGGGTACGCGGACATGGCATTGAATTTGTTTGAGGAGATGACAAGTGAAAGCCATGACGTTGTGCCTAATTATGTGACATTAGTTTGTGTATTGACAGCTTGTAGTAGGGCTGGAACTGTTAAAATAGGCATGGATATCTTTGAATCTATGAGGAAAAGGTATGGGATTCAACCAGGGCCAGAGCATTATGCATGTGTTGTGGATATGCTTGCAAGGGCTGGTTTGGTGGAACGTGCATACGAGTTTATCAAGAAAATGCCTGTTCCACCAACAGTTTCAGTCTGGGGGGCTCTTTTAGGGGCTTGTAGAGTTTATGGAAAACCTGAACTAGGGAAGGTTGCAGCTGACAATTTGTTTCAACTTGATCCAAAGGACTCTGGAAACCATGTTATTCTTTCAAATATGTTTGCAGCTGCTGGAAGGTGACATTTAGTTCTTTGTTTCCCTAAGATAGTTCTTGAAGATCTTATTGCATGCAAAAAGTTCACCAAATCGCAGTCTGTGTCCTTTCTTTTTTACTATTTTAATATGTGTATAGAAACTGACATTCGAAGCTCCTCCACAGTGTGTTGTTATTTTATTCTGTTTTCGACCATCTATATTCTTGTTATCTTGTCATACAATTGTGAAGCTATCCTAGGAGAACAGAGGGCCTGTTAATCTATATTCAACTTTGTTGTTGAAACATTGCATGAAATTTTACTGTTAAGTCCAAACCGGATTGACCCCTTGAAGGACCAATAAAGTTCTTTATCTGTATCTCTTCCTCTATTCTCATTTATATGACACTCTTTCTGTTTTGGGAACCCAAAGTATTTACACATGTTCATCAATAGTATTATACTATTAACTTTGGCTTGGAAGGAGAGGGTGGGGGGGGGGGGGTGTCATGCTTGACTATTGCTTGTCCCTTTTTATAAATTGGCACTTCTATCTGCAAAATTTAAGTTAAATGTTTGTCCATGGTCATTGGTATATAAGCTTGGCGTTCTCCAATACCTATTTATCATAAGAGGTAACTGCAGGTGGGAGGAGGCTAATCTCATCAGGAAGGAGATGAAGGACGTGGGCATCAAGAAAGGGGCTGGATTCAGTTGGATATCTGTAAAGAATTCTGTCCATATTTTCCAAGCAAAGGATACAATTCATGAGAGATACCCAGAGATTCAAGCAATGCTGGCCAAGTTGAAGAGAGATATGAAAGCAGCAGGTTATATTGCTGACACGAACTTTGCTCTGTATGACTTAGAGGAAGAAGAAAAGGAATCAGAAGTTTGGTACCATAGTGAGAAGATTGCACTTGCTTTTGGTCTCATTGCTATCCCTCCTGGAGTCCCTATAAGGATAACAAAAAATCTGAGGGTTTGTGTGGATTGCCATAGTGCAATAAAGTTCATATCGGGCATTACTGGTAGAGAAATTATAGTAAGAGATAACAACCGCTTTCATTGTTTCAAGGACTACCAGTGCTCGTGCAGAGATTATTGGTGAATCTAGTTTAGGTATACCGGAGAATTCTGGTGGCTTCCTTGCCACTGCCACTGATCCAGGCACTAATTTACACTCATGATGTTGAGGTTGAGGGCCTGAACTAGAAGATATCGCCTCCATAAGTTTTCTGCACTTCCAAGGCAAAGCTGGAATTGCATACAAGGTCCAGCATCCTCTGCTAGAGGCACGTTAAGGGCTTCACAAATCTGAAACTCAAAACTACGTGTAAACTGGCATTGCAGCACAAAACAGCTATGCTAACAGGTTTTTTAGCACCTCAAGCATGAACCATATGAATTCTTCCGGTTCTCTTGCATGTCATGTTATTTTATCTTCACGCTGATGACAAAACAATTGAACGCAAGAAGAAGCTCCTGGTGCTGCCAGAGTACCTTATGCAAGAAGAAGCTCCTGGTGCTGCCAGAGTACCTTATGCAAGTTTATGATGATTTCAACATGAAAACTTGTATGGAGCTGCCAGAGTACAAGTTTACGACGATTTCAACATGAAAAACTTGTATGGTACTCCTTGCTTGCAGTTGTGTTGTAGATCCATATTCCTAGTACATATGCACAAACACACAGAAAGATGAAGACGCAAAGTAGAAAAAAAAACTGATATCTTCCCAAAGAACAACTATGCCTTAATCCAAAAAAGTTGGTGTCAAGCTATATGAATTCTGACTGGCCTTGTTGCTCCATTTAAGCGAGGGCATTTGGTCTGGTGGTATGATATATTTACTGACAAATTTAGATAAGTTAGTATGATATTTTAGTTGTAAAGCTCTTATGAAAAGATCATGATATGTTCCATTGTTATCACTGATGAGCTACTGTTCTCGACAAATATTTGGACCACAAAGATACCCTAGGAAGCTTTTTGGGTTAGTAAAATATGTACATAGTTCAAGTTGTTGGTTCAGATACATCATAACTAGTATTTAATTTTCGCCATCATGACTTGGACACACCTCCCGTGAAACCACTTTATCTATATTTTTGAAACCCCTAGTATCCAGAACTGAATATGAAAGATTTAAAGAAAGATGTAGGCAGAGGAAGTCTTTTGTTGCCTATGGATTGAAAGAAATTGAATGTCCCACACTAATAAGAATGATGTGAAAATCATGAAAAGATCTTTCTTATTTCACCTATCATTTTGGTGTAAACAGAAAATATGGTGTTGTAATGTCAATGGTTGCCTCATGTTGAGTCATACGGACAACTCGTAAATTCGACAGAGACTTGGCGTTAGTAATGAAAACTTGTCCAACGAAAAAGGCAGAGAGAAGGGAGAGAAACTTATATTTGAATCATTTGTTCATCTATCTTTGATTTGATTGGAGACCAACTCGAGTCAAAGTTAGAGAGTTCCAATAGAAGATTGCTTGCATAGTCTCTCATTTAACTACTAATCAGGGATGTTTTTGGTATTTTGAACCTTGGTTTTAAGAACTCGTCTGCGTCAAGGCTTGGCCTCATCGACGTTCTTCTTCGATCTGTTCGTTTCAGTTGCATGGTTCGTGAAATAAAGCTTTTCTATCTCAATTTTGCTGTTATCCCTTCATTCCTCTTGCCTTTTGCTATTTATCGCTTTTTGCTACACATAGGGCCTCACCGGTGGTAGCGGTGACAATCCCTCCCTCATTTGTTTGGCTTCGTGGTGTTTTGTGTGTATTTCAAGTTAGGACCTGTAGTTGTTAGCGGCGAACAGGACGTGCGTGTGCAAACATTAAAGAACAACCCGAGCGAGTGTCAGCAAAGGGCGGCAGGAGTTGGACACGAAGGTGCCAGGTGGCCGCATCATCGTCATATATATCAAGATAATTCCCAAGTCCTACTCGCGGGAGTTGGTACCTCCCGTTTTCCTGTTTCCCTTTATTGTGTTACTTAAATTACTGTCATCTTAGTTCGTATTAGTCTATTCACCGTATTAGTGTGCATGTAGTTGCAACTTATCTTCTTCTATTTTGGTCTGTTGACTTGTGTGTGTTAAGGATTCCACTTAGTCTGTCGTAGGTATTGTAGTTGTGCTCTGGGATGGTCGAGTGAGGTCATTTCCTCGAGGGGTGGGGCAGGAGGTAGGGCGGAGGTTAGGGGTGGGTCGGGAGGCAAGGGAGGTAAAGGGAACTGGGGTGTCTATAGGTTGAGAATTGGGTCATGGAACGTAGGTACATTGACATGTAAGTCTATAGGGTTGGCAAAGATCCTCCTGAAGAAAAAGGTCAATATAGCGAGTGTCCAGTAGACAAGGTGGATAAAGTCGAGGGGAAGAATGCAGACGAGTATAATTTGGTACTCAGGCGTCTAGAGAGATAAGAATGGAGTGGGTATCTTGGTGGATAGGGAACTTAAAGTGTATGTAGTTAAGGTTAGACGAGTGAATGATAGATTAATGAGTATTAAGTTGGTGGTTGGAGAGTGAACCCTGAATATCGTTAGCGACTATGCGCTGCATGCAGGCCTAGATGAGGAGGTTAAACGGCGCTTTGGGAGGGGTTAGATGAGATTGTGCGTCACGTTCCACCGGCCGAGAAGTTATTCATAGGAGGGGATTTCAATGGTCATATTGGGTCGATTGTAGGTGGTTATGGCAAGGTGCATGGAGGCTTCGATTTTGTGGAGGAATGGAGAAGGTACCACGCTTTTGGACTTCGCTATGGCTTTTGGGTTGGTGATTGCGAACTCTAGCTTTCTGAAGAGAGAGGAGCATTTGGTTACTTTTCAAAATGCGGTGGCGAAGACTCAGATTGACTATCTACTCCTCAGGAGGTGTGACAGAGGGTTGTGCAAGGATTGCAAGGTGATTCCGGGTGAGATACTCGTGACACAACATAGGCTATTGGTGATGGACATTGGTATTATGCTAAAGAGGAGGAAAATGTCAACTCGTGGAAGACCGAGAATCGGGTAGGGAGCCTTAACTAAGGATGAATCCCAAGAGTTAGAGGGGCGGTTGTCCGCTATGGGAGCTTGGAAGAGTAGTGGTGACGCGAGCACTATGTGGTCCGCGACATCAAACTGTATAAGGGAGGCTGCGAGTGAGGTGTCCTCATAGAAAGCTAATAATTCCATCAGAAAGGTCTAACAGATAATCCCTTCTTGTATTTTGTGGTGTGTTTGGATAGAAAGGAATCGCAGATGTTTTGATGGGATATCAACTCCAACATACACACTTAAGGCTAGATGTTTTATAGTTGGCAGAACTTAGCTCCTGTAAATTGTCTTATTAATTTTTTGGACTTCGTTAGCTCCTTAGCTTCAGCCTAGTTTTTGTCTGAAGAGCTGACTATGTCTTTATGTATCTCTCTTTTGTACTTCTTGCATCTTTTTGATTCCTTTAATGCAATTCTCTTACTTCATAAAAAAAAAAGGCTGCAAGAGAGGTGTTAGGGGTCTCGACGGGTGTTTTTGGCGGGCGCAAAAGAGACTGGTAGTGGAATAAAGTGGTCCAAGGTATTAAGTGGAAGTGAAGAAGGAGGCATACTTGAAGTTAGTGGGGAACATAGGCGAGGAGGAGAGGCGAGTGTACAGAGGTATAAGGTAGCTAGGAAGGAAGCTAAGATGGCGATCACGGAGGCTAAGACTGCGGCTTATTGTCGTATGTACGAGGATCTAGGGAAAAAAGGCGGGGAGAAGAAGTTATTCCAGCTGGCCAAGTTGAGGGAGAGGAAGGCTCGGGATTTGGACCAAGTGAGAAGCATCATGGACGAAAATGGTAAAGTATTGATGGAAGATACGTAGATTAAGAATGACATACTTATTTTCATAAACTTCTGAATGAAAACAGGGATCGGGATATTGTGTTAGGCGAATTGGAACATTCCGAGAGTCATCGTGACTTTTGGTACTACGGGGGTATCAAGGATGAGGAGGTCGTAGGAGCTATGCGTAAGATGAGTAGAGGCAGAGCGATCAGACTAGACGAGATTCCGGTGGAATTTTAGAAGAGTGTGGGAAGAGCAGGTTTGGAATGGTTGACTAGCTTGTTTAATGTTATTTTTAAGGCGAAGAGGATGCCGGAGGAGTGGAGGTGGAGTACGGTAGTTCCATTGTATAAGAATAAAGGTGATATCCAGAGTTGTAATAATTATAGGGGTATCAAATTATTGAGTCATATCATGGAAGTGTGGGAGAGGGTGGGTGAAGTGAGGGTGAGGATGATAGTGTCTATATCCGACAACTAGTTCGGATTCATTCTGAGTCGTTCTACTATAGAAGTTATACACCTTGTTCGGAGGTTGGTGGAACTGTATAGAGATAAAGAAGGATTTGCACATGATGTTTATTGACTTAGAGAAAACGTATGACAAGGTTCCTAGAGAAGTTTTCTGGAGATGCTTGGAAGCAAAAGGTGTGTCAGTCCCGTACATTATGGCGATTAAGGACATGTACGATGGGGCTAAGACTCGGGTTAGGTCAGTAGGAGGCGACTCTGACCATTTTTCGATTTTAATGGTGTTACACCAAGGTTCTGCGCTCAGTCTGTTCTTATTCGCCTTGGTGATGGACACGTTAACGTACCATATGCAAGGGGATGTGCCATGGTGCTTGCTATTCGCCGATAACATAGTTCTGATTGATGAGTTGCGAGCCGGTCTTAATGAGAGGCTGGAGGTTTGGAGACAGACTCTTGAGTCTAAGGGTTTCAAGGTGAGCAGGACGAAGACGGAATACCTGGAGTGTAAGTTAGCGCTGACCCAAGGGAAGTGGGCGTGGATGTGAGGCTTGAAAAGAGGTCATTCCAAGTAGAGACGGCTTTAAGTACCTTGGATCGGTTATCCGGGGGGGGGGAGATTGACGAGAATGTCACATATCGTATTGAGGTAGGATGGATGAAGTGATGCTAGCATATGAAGTCCTATGTGATAAGAGAGTGCCACTGATACTCAAAGATAAGTTTTATAAAGCGGTTGTTAGACCGGCCATGATGCATGTGGCTTAGTGTTAACCTGTAAGATGAAAGTAGCAGAAATGAGGATGTTGAGGTGGATGTGCGGGCACACTAGGATAGATAAGATTAGGAATGATGATATTCGGGAGAAGGTGCACGTGGCTCCCATTGATGACAAGATGCGGTAAGTGAGGCTCAAATGGTTCGGGTATGTTTAGAGGAGAAGCTCAAATGCTCCGGTAAGTAGGTGTGAGCGGCTAATTGTGGAGGGAACGAGAAGAGGTAGAGGGAGGTCTAAGAAGTATTGGGGAGAGGAGATCATGCATGATATGGCGAGGCTTCAGAGTATTAAGGTTATAGGTTAGGAGGTAGTTGAGTTTTGCCTTATTGATACCTTTGTGAGACTAGTTTGATAGGATTTTTGTCTAAGATAACTAGTGGCAATGTTGTATCTTACTATTTTTAGTGCAGGACCTATTTACTAGCTATCGGTTTTGCTTTGCATCTTTCTTCTGGATTTCATGTTGTTCCTATTTTTCTTATGATTTCTGTAGTGATACTAATATTGTCTACTTGAGCCGAGGGTCTTTCGGAAACAGCTTCTCAATCCTTTAGAGGTAGAAGTAAGGTCTGCGTACACACTACCCTCCCCAAACCCCACTAATAAAATTTTACTGGGTGGTTGTTGTTGTTCTATGTTTTGAACTTGAAGCACTCACTTGCTAGTTAATTGCTGTTTATTAAATGTTTTTCTTCACTTCTCTAGTATGCAATCAAGGTGCCATGCAGAACTGTAAGAAGAGAACACCGCTTGACAGGAAAATCTAGCAATTCTATCATGTGACAATGACTCTAGTTTATTGAACAATTTTTTCCAGTGCCTCATTCTTTTCCCCTGTCTCATATTAGTGTGACACTAAGGTAATTAGTGATTGAGCCAATTTTTGCTCTAAATTTAAGGTTGTATGCTGTTGCAACCTTGAAAAATTATAAGACGCAAATTGCCTGCTTTCAAAGTTATTGGGCAGGACTTCGTAATTCTAGTTATACATTTCAGTTTAAATTGCACACACCTTCCAAAGAAAAGCTTTTATTTTTTATTTTTTTATGGTGATGATTTGTTCTATTGTTTAGCTGAGTTCAAGAAACATTTCTCAGAAAAACACACTGGATGGCAGATTCAGTGAGTGGACATGCTAGGCTCAATTTGCTAGTTTGGAGGGTACACGGATTTGCTTGTTTGCTCTTAGATTTCATGATGAAAGTTTAAACCATTTTGCATCAACACTTGTAGCTGCAAGAGATCAAGAAATGAGTTGAGTGATAATCAAAATGATCTTACATTTGGCATATATAGGGAGAGAATAACACCTTTGCCCTACCTCTTTTGCTAGATTTATGCAATCCATTAGAGATAAGCAAAGCATGTCCTGTTTCAATAGAATCTGCAAAATTTCCAATAATCTCTTGCAACTCTCTTGCAAACTGTTTGCAAGATGAATATAGATGCCAAATACTCAAGAGTTCCATTGCAATTGATGGTCATATCAGAAGCGAAGATGGTCCTAAATGAAGATGTCAGAGGCAAGCTAGGGCAATGCTCAGTTAATATGGCTCAATTTTGTGGCCATAACAGCCGTCTTCATAGGAGTTAATTGTTGTAATGAACTCTGGATGGGGCATTGTTATGAGATTGCCGAGAACTAATCGATGGAGAACTGCAGTGTGTGATATAAAACATGGAGGCAAATAAAAGGCAGCAGACTATCTAGCAATGGAGGGACACAATGCAAATGGGGATGATGAGCTGGTGGTTATCGACAATCCACCACAGTATATGATGCAGTTGCTTAGGAAGATGCTATGGGAGGAACTATCACTAGGTAGTTGGCATTTTTGGCGTGCAATGTAATTAAAAAAGGGATGAATTTTTGTGGCATAACTTAACGAATTATTCCGTGCCACTTTTGAATGAGTTTAGTGGAGATGCTAGGAGGTTAGCGGCGTCCTGTAGCTTACACTAGGATGATTAAGGATGTATACAATGGTGCTAAAACTCGGATGAGGACTGTGGGAGGAGACTCAGAACACTTTCCAGTTATGATGGGGTTGCACTAGACATCGGCTCTTAGCCCGTTCTTATTTGCCTTGGCGATGGACGTGCTCACGCGACACCTCCAAGGGAGGTGTCATGGTGCATGTTGTTTGTAGATGATATTGTGTTGATAGACGAGACACGAGGGAGGATTAACGCGAGGTTAGAGGTTTGGAGACAGACCTTGGAGTCTAAATGATTCATGTTGTGTAGGACCAAAACAAAGCATGTGGAGTGCAATTTAGTGATGAGACCCTTGAAGCAGACGTGGATGTGAAACTCTATACTCAAGTCATCCCCAAGAGAAGTAGTTTCAAGTATCTCAGATCTATAATACATGGTAACGGAGAAATCGAAGAGGATGTCACACATCGTATTGGAGCTGGATGAAGTGGAGGCTTGGATCCGGTGTTCTATATGATAAGAATGTGCCACCAAAATTTAAGGGTAAATTTTATAGAGTGGTGGTTCGACCAACCAATGTTGTATAGGGAGGAGTGTTGGCTAGTTAAGAGCTCCCATGTGCAGAAGATGAAAGTAGAAGAAATGAGGATGTTAAAATAGATGTGTGGGTGTACCAGGAGGGATAAGGTTAGGAATGAGGTTATCGGGATAAAGTGGGAGTGGCCTCCGTGGAGGACAAGATGCGAGAGTCGAGACTGAGATGGTTCGGGCGTGTTAAGAGGAGAAGCATTGATGCTCCTGTTATGAGGGTGAGAGGTTGACCATGGCGGGTTGAAAAGAGGCTGAGGCAGACCTAAGAAGTATTGGGAAAAGGTGATTAGGCAGGACATGGCTCGGCTTTAACTTACTGAGAACGTAACCCTTGATAGGAGGGTATGAGGGTCGAGGATTATCGTAGAAGGTTAGCATGTGGTTGAGAATTTTTCCTCTTTCTTACCAGTAGTATTAGTAGCACGCATGTACTTTATTTCTCATATTTATATTACATCATGTTGTTTAGTTTGTTTTAGTTATCTTCTCCTATTGCTACTATTTTGGTACTACTTATTCTCTCCCCCCCCCCCCTCTACCCAACCCCCCTCTCCCCTTTCTTTCTTTCTTTCATTCTTTTTCTCAATCGGCTTCTTGTTCTTATTCTCTTCCATACTTTTCTGAGCCGAGAATCTATTGAAAACAACCTCTCTACGTTCACTAGATAGAATTAAGGCATGCATAGATATCTATCCTCCTCATACCCCATGTGAAAAATATACTTGGGTATGTTATTATTGTTGTTTTGAATGAGTTTGGTTTAAAAATTATGTTATTTTAACTCAATAGTCCATACGCACTTGATCTGCTTTACCATTGGTGAGAGAAATATCACTAGGTAAACTATGAAAGAATTAAAAATTTCAAAAGAAAAAGCATTTACTTTCATCATATACAATTTGATTGACGAAAATTGAAAATAAGATTTCTTGTTAGGCTCCATAAATATTCTTATGATTTTTGTGAATCTTGAGTTGTTTTTTCATGCTCCTCAGAATCTGTATTCTCTTATTCTATAAGAGAGAGTTAAGCATGTCTCCGTCAATGTGCCTGCTTGTGCAATGTGGGTATCTTGGTCATTTTACATTAATTCTCTTAGAGTTAAGCAAGTCTAACAGAGAGTATCTCCAGCCTTCCTTCTGAATTTCAAATAACGAAGAAAATCAGAAATATTCAGCTCTCAAGTACGCAGCCTTTTGGAATTCCGTTTCATTCCTGAAGATCAGGTTTCCCAAATTGCTTCTACTCGATGTGTAGGCAAGGTGGTGTGGCATCCTCCTATCCCAATTTTTCCATTTATCTTTTTTCTTAGAATTTTGCCCTTTTATAAATTTTAAATAACGTAGCTCTACAAAAAAGAATCCAATAGTCACTTCTATTACATTTACTTTTTCTTAACTGTCGTCTATTAATTACGCCTCCAGTTACATACTATAACTGATGGAAAACACACACTAAAACCTCCTGGAAATCTTAGTTTCTATGCACTTTGTGACGGGTACATACATACTGCAGAAATCGTTTGACACTAACTTTGTATTAACTTTCACATTTATTTTTGTTATACTTGTGTTGCTATTTATTTTTATTTATATTATTTATTATTAGAAATGGCTCTTAAACTGATAGAAAATATATGTGCTAAATTGGTTGTGGATAATGCTAGCTCTAGTAATTCTAATTTTATTAATGGCTTCACTCACGTAGATGAAACACTTGTCTATCATGATATTAGAGTTAATTATTATATAAAGCACTAGCACAATATGGTGATTATGAAAATTTGAGTAAGGATGAAGGAGAAGAGAATGATAACTTAGATGAAACACCAACTACTCTTACTGTTACATCTTTAACTCAAAGTCAATCTTAGTTTGGAGCTTTGTTCACTAGACAACCAGTTGAACGTAAAAAAAAGATCAATATTTGGCAATAGTTTGCGCAAAGTAAGGTTAATAGAAAAGTTGTTTTTTAAAATTTATCAACAATGGTTATCTTCTGCAATTAAATCCAGTCATGGTAGAACAAGAGGTTTAAAAAAGCATATGGAAATTCATCGCAAAGTTATTTGGCTTGCTGGGTTGGGGGGGGGGGGGGGGGGTTCCATTATGAAACAAATCCTACACAATTTGGCCATGGTTCTTATACTTTACAACCACAACTTAATCCTGTGACGAGAGGTCTTCTCCGTTATGACACAAGAGAATAGGAAAATATAGAAAAAATGGTTGCTGTAGAGGGTTTGCTAACGTGAATATTAACAATATTTATGTTGTTTATTTTTCTACTTAGACTGTATAGTTTCTATCGCTTTAGACATAGGTCGTAGTGTTAATGGTTATGATTATTTAACAGTTACATGTTATCAAATAGATAACAATTAGGCTATGCAAAAATTTATTATTGGTTATAAATTGGTTAATTATTGACACATTAATATTTTTATTTCTATACAAATTAAAAAAATATGATTTTCTGAAATTTCTAACAAAATTATTATAGTTACTTTAGATAATGCTTCGTTGTAGGTTTTGAGAACTAGATTAACTCCACCTTTTGCAAAATTATTTCATGTTAGATGTGCATGTCAACTTATAATTTGATTGTTCAAGATGGACTTTTTTATTTGCCACTACTCTCGACAAATCTGATTTGCAACTGGTTATGTTTTTTGGTCTCAAATACCTGCTAAACGCACATAATTAGGATGCATTGTGAATCTTGCAAATTACCCTTTAGAAAATTTACTAAAGAAGTTGCAACTAGATGGAGTTTAGTATATGATATTATGTCTGTTGCTGCAACTAGATGGAATTCAGTATATGATATCTTTGTCTATTGCTTATGAATATTGAATGTCTATTACCAACATGTTTAATGCACATGTTCCTTCTATTTAAGATATGATAATATATGATAATTGGGATACAGCTTTTCATCTTATTCAATTTTTTGAAAATTTTTTCTATGCTACTGAGAATTTTTGGGGGTATATTATCCAACTATTTCTAGCATGTTAATTTATATAGCTGGAATTTCGTTATATTTTGAATATAAACATAAAGAAAAATATAAATATGTTCAAATAATAGTTGAAAATTTTTAAAACTATTTTTTCCCTATTTTATTATTTACGTTACTGCTGATGTACTTCCTCAAATCAAAGTTCTTGGTGCACAAAAACTTAATGAAACGATTTACATTACTTCAGAAATTGAAGCAACATAAAGACCATCTATTGCTACTTATTTGCTTAGTGTTCATCCAAATTCTAAAGAAGAATATGATCATTATGAAAGACTAATGAACTCTGTTGCGCGAACTAGACGTGTCTTTTCTTTTTAATCATCGCAACCTCTTAAAAATACTGCTACACAAAGACCTTTTTGTGCTATTCAGCAAATGATTAGCCAATCACAATTTTCACAAATTAACGAGATTGATGTTTATTTACTTGCAGGAATTGTTGGTATTACCGATAACGAAGGAAATGAAGACTTGCTTAAATATTGGAGAATGAAAAACATTCCCGATTCTTTCAAGAGTGGCACGATATGTGTTGATTGTTCAAGCTTCATCAGTAGCTTCAGAAAGCGCATTCAGTGCAAAATACGATGCCAAATTGGAGACCACAGACACTCATAGGCAGAAGACACCTTAGAGACTACTGTTTTATTCAAAGATTGGACTAAAGTGCAAAGAAGAAAATATGGTCTTCCAGAAATAATTCAAGAAGACGATGATGCCTATAATGAAATACTATATACCAGTGACAGCAGGGATGCGGAAGAATAAGTGCTACTAATTTTAAGCGAAGAACCACAAAAGTTATTGAAAAATTATCTAATTTTTTTAAGAGAAATATGCGGTTTTATTTATTGCAATACAAATATATACATGTAACCTGCTCCCATGGACGACAAGATGCGGGAAGCAAGGCTTAGGTGGTTTGGTCATGTGCGGAGAAGAACTATAAACCCCCCGGTTAGGAGTGCGTGCGGCTGACAGTGGAAGGTACAAGAAGAGGTAGAGAGCGACCTAGAAAGAATTGGGGCGAGGTGATCAGGCAAGACATGGCGAGGCTGCAGATCTCCGAGGATAGGAACGTGTGGAGATCGAGCATTAAGATTGTACGCTAGGGGGTAGTTCTTTGTACCAGGTTGTCAGATAGAGTTTTGCCGATAGTGGGTAACAGTCTATGTGGTGTTCACACTATTTTGTTGTTTTGTATAGGATTGTGTTTCTTGCACTCTCTTTCACTTATTCGGCATATTTGAAGATATTATTATTACTTCTCTTATGTCCTTTGTTGTTACAAATTACTTGTTGCGCTTCCTTTCTAATATTGTTATCTCTTTTGTTGAGCCAAGGGTTCCCCGAAAACAGCCTCTCTACCGTTCCGGAATATGGATAAGGTACTAGTGAGATTTACTGGGTATGTTGTTTGTTGTTATATTACATTGCATTAAATAGAATAAAAGGCACTTCATAGCCTTGAATTTTGTTCATCCCCTAAAGTGTGTACTTAAATATGAAATTTTTTATAATTTAAATTTAAAAATGTCTCTAATCTCCCTTACCACCCCTTTAAGTACACTCCCCCGCACAGGATCAGTAGTGATAACGATACTGTACCCTAAAATATTCCTTTACCCCGTACCCTTAGTTCCCCTTAGCTCTTAAGGAAACACCCCCCCCCCCCCCCTCTCTAGATTAGCCTGATCAAGGCACAAGAACAAATTTCAGATCGAATGCAGAGGAATAGCAGAAAAAAATTAGACCTCTTTGGTACATAATTCCTCCAAGGTGAACGTCATAAATATTCTGAAACTCCATGAAAATCTTGTTTGGACTCATCATATGTTTACTGTGAGCTTAGCCATTGATACCCATGCCCACTTCATCCCAACTACCATGATCATAGATATCCCCACCGGAATCAAAATCTTTGGTCGGACATACCCTGAAACTTTAGGTCAAATTCATTTTTCGATTATAATCTTTCTTTTCTTTTAGAATTTTAAGAATATGATCTTAAAAGGTTTGCCCAAATTGGTAGTCCCAATTTATTTGACACATTTCCAACATTCATCTAGCAAACTCAAAACTGCGGTTTCTTAGAATTATAAAGCAGAAAAAAATCATTTACGACCTTTGGCATTTGAATTTTCCCCCTATAATAGAGGAAGGATTACAAAATTGAAACTTTTTGTTATTACACATTGGCATTCTAAAGCCTGTATCTTCTATGGTCTGTTCCTAACCTATCTCTGCCTGCTTTAATACTACATTACTTAACCAACCTTATGCAGCAAAAGCCACCCATTGGAATTTGCCGTAAACGAAAATAAAAAAGAGATAGACCTGCTAAAAGAATAACACATTCATGGTTCTACTAAACAATTGTAACAACAACGTAATCTGTTAATTCAGAGTGACGAGCCAAATTGTGGACACTCCAACTACCTCCTCCGTCGGTTAATATAAGATTCAAAAGCCAAATGGAGACTTTCTCCTGCTTCCACCTTCACCATACTGATCATTCCATTTTCTCAGCTCATTCATGCTTGCTGCATCATATGCTACTGATGGTCCCACCTGAGTATTGAGGACATCAACAGTCACTTTAGAAAACTTAACAGACAGCTTCATGATCTTATTCGTTACTTTACAAACCAATGGTTAAGATCCATGACGGGAATGGAGAGCTAATAAATAAGATCAGCATATGCAATGTTTGCAGCACGTATTGCGCTAAGCAATATCTGTTGATAACACTTTGCACACAACATTGATACTTCCTCCTGCTTTATAGAGAGAACATACCCGACATCTACCTTTATATAAATTTCAGGCCCTTCAATTAGAATTTCCAGCAAAGATAATTTACCTTTGCTTTTGACTCAATAAAATCGTCTACACTGAGAGGTCTTAACACTGGAACTCCATCTTTTCTACCACCCAGTGATTCAACCTGAGAAAAGAAAAGGTATTAACAACAATTTTTCATCATTGATTGACAAAGTAAATGCCTGAATAAATCTCCGTCGAAAACTTCCATATAGAAAAAGAAATTCTTTGACTCAACTAATATAAAAAGGCCATGTGGGATAGCCAAAAAGAAATTCTTTAATTCAACTCATATAAAAATGCCATGTATCACCTAAACTATGCTGGCAATCATCCATTTTAAAACAAAGTCAATGTTGAACCTTTTTTACTTCAAGGTAATTCTTTCAAGTCCACGCAGGATACAACAACAACAACAACCCAGTATAATCCCACTTAGTAGGGGTCTGGGGAGGGTAGTGTGTACGCAGACCTTACCCCTACCCCGGGGTAGAGAGGCTGTTTCCAAATAGACCCCCGGCATCCTTCCCTCCAAGAACTTCCCACCTTGCTCTTGGGGAGACTCGAACTCACAACCTCTCGGTTGGAAGTGGGGGTTGCTTACCATCAGAGCAATTCTTTCAAGTCCACGCAGGATGAGAACATTAAACTGCATGAGTAGCTACGTGGTCTGGAAAAACATAACAATGTACTCTCTCTATACATAACATGATTTAATCGTCAAAGTTAAGTAAAACATTCACCTTAAAACAGGTAAATATTTGGGAAACTTTCTGAAACCACTATGAGAGACCATAGTCGAAGCTTTGGAAAAGGAGGAAATAATAAACAACAATGTAAGACCAACCACAACTACAGTACCTTTCGTGCCGCATCATAAGATTCGTACTTGGGTATATTACTATGGGCCAACTTACCCAAGATAAAGGACATGTCAGTCCTTGAAAAATTGCTAGATATAATCACAGCAATGACCAATTACAAATGGGACTTACCTCCTTCTCCTCTTCTAGTATTTCTTGAACAGGTCTGTAAGCTGCCGCAATGCACAGGTTCTGCAGACGGTGCCAGAGTAAAGAAAAAATTGGTGATGAACAAGCCACAAAATAAAAACATGCCAGCATATAAAAGTTTGACATGATAATCGATTACCTTCAAATCACTACCAGAATAACCTTCAGTTGCATTTGCAAGATTCTCATACGGGAAATCTGGCTCCAAATTTTCCCGAGAAAGAATTATCTTTAGTATTTTTGTGCGATTTGCAGCATCTGGTAGGTCCACATATATCCTAAAAAATAACCACATACTCATCAGCAGCTTTTTACATCTAGGCCGATATGTGTTTTTATCCTGTTTATATTTAACATGGGCCCCATTTATGGAAACGGAACCATACTATATGCATCTGGTATTAGTGATGCACCAGATTAATGAGGAAGCATATAAAATTGGGTTAGGAATTTTAGAGTACCATTTAGTAAAAAATAACAGAATGATACCTCCTAGGTAAACGGCGAATAACAGCATCATCAAGGTCAAAGGGACGATTTGTTGCACCAAGTATAAGGATCTTCTGGTTCTCCTTTGATCTCAAGCCATCCCATGCAGCCATAAACTCATTCCGCATTCTTCTAGTTGCCTCGTGCTCAAACGAACCACCACGAGCACCAAGTAAGCTGTCAACCTGTTTTGATGCAACACAATAATAACAGATGAAGAAAACACACCTAAATCATCTTATGCTGAGAAACATGATCTCAGCTTTAAGACAGGAAGAAGCATGCTGACTAACCACATCAGATGAGCATTAATGCTATGCAAAGATTAAAATTTCTTGCCATGTACTTACTGTGAGAAAGCACGGAAAAATATATTATTGACATCACTTAACAATATAATACAAGAAGTCCTATTTATAGCTATACTCTACATGTACATATTACTCCTATTCCAATGTGGAAGTAGACTACTTATATACATAATACACAACTATCTAACACTTACAACAACAACAACATACCCAGTATATTCTCACAGTGTGGGTCTGGGGAGGGTAATGTGTACACAAACATTACCCCTACCTCGCAGAGATAGAGAGGATGTATCCGATAGACCCTCGGCTCAAATTCTCAAGTAACTTGTTCCTCCATAACAGTATATCACTATTAGACCTAGCTCTTTGAGCCTTGCAAAGGAAGAAAAATCATCTGCCCGTGATGAGTTACACCTCAAGAAAAGGAAGGCGGCAATAAATGTGAAATATCATCCTAATCACCCATCGACAGGACTCCAGCAACGTCCCTGAAATAGTAAACTTCTGTAAACCAGTGTTTTGGAGAGCGCAAAGCGCAAAAAAGCGACAAGGGCTCGCTTCGCTTCAAAAGCGAAGCGCAAAGCGAAGCGCGCGCTTTTTTAAAGTGAAGCGCAATTCTTAAAAAACATAATGTAAAATTATAAATAATGAAAAACATCAATTTAAATACTTAAAAATAGGTACTAGGTATAATACATATAAAAAATCACATAAACTAAAAATAATACATATATATAATTAATTTTATATGCTGAAATAAAATAATAAATGAAATACATATAGTAATTAAATATATATATGCTGAAAATATAATAATAAATTTATATGTTGAAATAAAATAATAAATGAAATACAATAATTATATATATATATATATATATGCTGAAATAAATATATATATATGCTGAAAATATAATAATAAATTTATATGTTGAAATAAAATAATAAATGAAATACAATAATTATATATATATATATATATATGCTGAAAATATAATACTTATTAATTTTATAATTTATATGCTGAAATAAAATATTAAATGCTGAATTAAGATACAATAATTTTAATTAAGATACAATAATTAAATATATAATTATATATATGCTACACAGTGTTTCCATTGATTATATGCTACACAGTATTTCTGTTTCATATAATTATATATAATTAACTTGTTGTATCTTAACAAGGGAGGAATCTTAGCCTAATAATTAACTTATTGTATTTTAACAAGAGAGGAATCTTAGCCTAACACTACTAACTACACAAACGATTAGCCTAACACTACTGAATACACAAACGAAAAGGGAAAAAAATGAAACACAGTCAGGTCATCTGGTGTCTCGTCGACAGAGAGAGAAAGCAGAAGAAAAAAATGAATAAGAAGAAGAAGATCGACTGGGTCTCATCATCAGAAGAAGAAGAAGAAGAAGAAGGAAGAAGAAGAAAACAGAAAAAAACGAGAAGAAAGGAGAAAAAAAAATACCTGGGTTGGTCGTCCACTGAAGAAGAAGATGGAACCCTAATTTTCGGCCACAGGAGAAGAAGAAGAGAGGCTGTTCCAGCTCTTTTTGTGATTAATTTAGGTATTTCTGAGACCAATTATTTTATTAATCTCAGACCCAAGTTTTTTTTTTTTAAAACAAAAGGCCCAGCAGCGATTTATTTAAGAAAAGCGATCGCTACAGTCGCCTTGTCGCCTCATCGCTTCGTCGATGTTTTCTCTGAAGCGTGCGCTTCTCCTGATCGAGTCGCCTTAGACACAGAAAATCGACACCTTATCGCGTCGCGTCGCTTCTCGCTTTAAGCGACGAAGCGCGCGCTTTTTCAAACACTGCTGTAAACCCATTTTCTTATTCGCCAACGGGGTTACTGGGATATGAAAATATTGCTAATAGGAGAGAAGTATCACTGTGATCTTGTTAAAGGAGCCTCAGATTTCTAATTTTCCATCAATTTCACGCATAAATTATCAAGCCCACACGGCCACACCTGCTTCCATACATCATGACAATTCATACCTAGGTTCCAGCTTAACTATTGAATTTTTTAAAGATGTGTGTTTTTTTAACAAAGAATAGATTAAAAGGGTAAAATAGTCAGATCATAATTCTTTTACATTGATGATAAATAGGTTAAAAGAAGTGTTACTAGAAAATCTGAATAAGGGAAGTCAGTGTTATCATAAACCACAAGGGAACCTATCTCGCCATGTACTTGCTTTATTTGAAGTACTTCTATCTCGCATTTCAAGAGGTATATATGAATGGAAACTGTTTCATTAACTAACATCTCCACAATCACATGACAGTGTTCTAAAGAGAAATAGAATTTATTAGAAGGATGTATATTAAGTTTTATCCTTAACAAGATAATCAAGGTACCTACAGCTCTACTTTCCACAAGGAATCACTTAAGCAACTACATAGTTTATCCGAATGCCAATATGCATCCTAAGTTTGATATTACAGTTATTCCGTAACGGGTAACAAAATCATGGCCTTGAGTGTCTAAGCAGTTTGGAGTTCTGATCCTGGTAGATACTAAAGTTGAATGTATACAAAGGGAAATGGCCTTTTTAGACTCTTTCGTGGTGGTGGTGGTGGTGGTGGGGGGGGGGGGGGCTGCTGCTAAACAAGGGACCCACTGAAGATAGTACATATGTGAATGACATGGATTGAATAATGATTTTAAGGAGATTGACAAAGATGAGATTCTCAATCACAATCTCACAAAAACTTAAATGTAAACGAATTGGCCGACATCTTCAAATTTCCTAAAGATGTTTTGTCCCAGTTAACCACTTGTGGGCATCAAAGCATCACAATTAAAGGCTATATGTCATCAAAGAAAACAATCTACCGAATGTGGAGATGTGGAGTGTCGGCTAATATAGGTAAAATTATTAGCAGATACCTACTCGTAGGCGTGACAAAACTAGCCCACAATTAATAACTTATGGGCATCAAAACATCACAATTTAAGGCTACATGTCAAAACACAAAACTATGGAATGTGGAGATGTGGACTGTTGGCTAATACAACAACAACAAACCCAGTGTAATTCAACAAGCGGGGTCTCGGGAGGGTAGCGTGTACGCGGACCTTAGCCCTACCTTTAAGAAGGCAGAGAGGTTGTTTCCGGTAGAACCTCGGCTCAGGAAAGAAAAAAGGAAGGAGCGGCCAAAAGCAAACCAATCAGAAAACTGAAGTGAATGTACAAGACTAACATTAAGTACTGCAATAAAAAACCGAAGCGAAAAAAACAAGTAATAACAGAGATACAATAACAAGAAAATACAAGACTAACACTAAGTAACGCACTACAACTATTGGAATGAGCAAGGACAACGCTTGGCTACCTAACCCTCTACCTTAATTCTCAACATTCACACATTCCTATCCAGGGTCATGTCCTCGGGAAGCTGAAGCATCGTCATGTCTTGCCTAATCACCTCTGCTCAATGCCTTTCGGCCTACCTCTACCTCTCCTTCTGCCCTCCAAGACCAACCTCTCACACCTCCTCACTGGGGCTATGTGCCTCTCCTCTTCACATGTTCTTAATTCTATCTAATCTGATATGCCTAATTCTATCTAATCTGATATGCCTGTACATCCATCTCAACATCCTCATTTCTGCCACCTTTATCTTCTAGACATGGAGTTCTTGATTGACTGAAGTGTTGGCAAATATTGGTAAATTATTAGCAGATACCTACTCGTAGGCGTGGCAAAACGAGCCAATGAAAAAATTACCTGCCTCTTTTGACCCGCCTAATCAGCCCATTTAAAAGTCGGGCTGATTTGAGCTAAATATAGCGATATTTATGGCCCAATACCCCCCTAGCTATCTAGTTTGCCAATTTTGGCCCAGTTGCTACTTCATTACCCGGTTTAGTCCACTTAGCCAGGTTTTGTAAAACCCTAGTCCCCACTTCTCCCACGTGACTATCCTCATGCCCTATTCACTTCTCTCGTCTCATTTTAGTTGTTAGCTCATTTACTACTTCTCTCTCCTTTGTGCAGCAGCCAGGAATAGCCGCCGCCACAGACCACCACGTAACAACCGTCTGTCGCCCTATCTCCGCTAACAGAAAATTGTTGTTATATGAATTGAGTCCTCTCTTTCTTCTCTACATGATCCATAACCCATTGAGTCCTCTCTTTCTCCTCTACATGATCCATAACCCAAAACCTTCAAAACTCACTCCATCTCGATGAATTTCAGAATATCCAAAATCCCTAGTTTCTTTCAACTCAAATTCGTGAAGCTACACTCATCTCCACAACACAAAACCTACATAAATGGATAGATCTTGGACGACGGATCTATCATTTGGTATCAATTTCAGTATGACACTCCGGCAATGAGTTTTTCCGACGAGTCACTTGCAGTCACCTTTAAGCTCCAGTCTCGTTACTTTACTATCTAAGCAACTGAACATGAAGAGCCGAATTTCGACATAATAACTAAGCGAAGTACAACACCCAAAGTCTGATGGTTGCCTTGGATATTCTGTTGGTTATTTGACATTGGGGTTCGCGCTCTGTGGTTTACGAACCTCATTTGGTATTGTTAAACCCTGATATTTGTCAGCCGAATAGTTGATAATTCAAGTACTTTGTGTTGATTGCCATGCTCCTTAGTTTAGTTCAATTTTGTCTTGATTAGATGTAGATATATCGAAGAAGAGTAGTTGAATGATCTAACTAGTTAGTTGTTAACTAAGCCACATGTTTAATTCGGTGAATATTTTAAAGGGAGCAAAACAAGTGAATTATGATGTGTATATACTTTGTATATATTTATATGATTTCTATATAAATGTATATGCCTATGCTTTGTACATATACGTGTATAACTTAACACGGTTATGTTGTGTATAAAGGTAGAGAAGAGCTTGGATTTTTGCCTTCAAGTGGTGTACATTTATTGTATAACAATGTATACTTATTGTATATACTTGTATAATTAATGTACATACATATGTATAACAGTGTATATAAGATGGTGTAAAAATAAAAATATAAAGTACGTACATGCGTGATAGGTATACAGCGTTGAGAAACGGAAAATTAAAATTGGAAAAAGTTAAAAAGTAAAATTAAAAGAGAGAGCACTTGTTAAAAGCAATTTGGCTATTCTTAATGTAAAACTTATAGGGCTATACCAGTTTTAAATTATTTGTTTGGGCTCTATATATGGGTAAGCTCAAAGTGGCCCATGAGAGAAACCCCATTATAATACTAAAAAATATTTTTTTTTGTTTGATTTGTTACATTAAGCCAAAATAAAGAAAAAAAAGGTTTTATTAGTTGTGTCTGGCAATTAAAGAAACAAAATAAATAAATAAATTAAAACTTTGTAAGAGTTGGGTTATTTAGGTTACGACCCATGGTTTAGCTCATCTTGACCTATATCTATCTCCACCCAAGTAACCTTTAGGGTTGGGTATGACCCATTTATTGATTCAATGTATTTTGACTAGCCAAGATTCAGCCCAATCAACCCATTTGCACCCCTACCTACTCGTGGTGCAATGAGAAACAATTGATGGTTTTTGAAATGGTAAGTAATCAATGAGAAACAGTTGATTGCAGATTCGACATGGAGTGATCAATTTTTCCATTCGAAGACTTCGCAGAAGATTGAAGACCAATTTCGCTTATTATGCCGCATCTAAAGGTGTAGTCTAGTGGTCAATGAAGTGGTGCAAAAATCTTGGAGACCAAGATTTAAATCCCAATAAGACAAAAACACTAACTAATTTCTCCCTATTTAACTAAGCCTTGGTAGGAACTTTTCGGTATCTCTGTTGGTGGGAGCTAGCAGGTACCCTGCGAAATAGAAGATGTACGCGCAAGCTAACTCAATCACCATCGTTATCACAAAAAAAAAAAAAAAAAAATTGACTATCTAAGTTGTTACACATTATCCAACTTGTTGACTTCTCATCCTTTCCCCTTCAAAGCTATGATGACACATTTGATCCATATTATTAATGCCTCAAAAGGTACTTATTGTTTTTAGATATAAAAATGTTGCATTATTTAAGACTTCAACGCATGTTATCAATTATGAATCCATGTAAGTATCCAATAAGAGTACGCCAAGTTTTTCCCTAATATTGAGTATTTTGAAGTGCCGGTACGAAGTATCCACATGATTAATCCACCTATTCGACATGGATATGTTAAGGTAAAATGGAGGATCCATACGATCCATACACATCGTAAACCTAGAAAAAGATCACCACTTAAACAAGGTGGGTGAAGTCTCCAAACCTTCTTATTACATCTTTAGAGTGCTCTCAAAAAATACCAGTGCATACAAATCAACATTGGGCTTTCCCTATTGCACGAAGCAATAGATACTTATAGAAAAACCAACAACAACAACATACCCAGTAAAATGTCACTAGAAGGGTCTGGGGAGAGTAGCGTATGCAGACCTTACCCCTACCCCGAAGAGGGTAGAGAGGTTGTTTCCTGGAGACTCTCAGCTCAACAGGAGAGACAATAATATCAGAAAAGAAACAAAAGAAAAAGCAAAAGATGCCAGAAAGAAAATAACAACGAATAAGTGAAAGGTCAATAACACAAAATTATGCAAAACAACAATGTGAACACAACATAGACCGCTAAAAAACCTAAACAAAACTCTATCAGACTACTCGGTACAAAAAGGGAAGAACTAACCACTACCCCTTAGCTCGAGTACCCCCTAGCCTACCACCCTAATGCTCGACCTCCACATGTTCCTATCAAGAGCCAAGTCCTCGAAAATCTGAAGTCGCCCCATGTCCTGCCTGATCACCTCGCCCCAATACTTGTTAGGCCGTCATCTGCCTCTTCTTGTACCTGCCAAAGTAAGCCGCTCGCACCTCCTAACCGGCGCATCTAGGCTTCTCCGCCGCACGTTTCTAAACCATCTACGCCGCGCTTCCCGCATCTTGTCGTCCACGGGAGCCACGTTCACCCTCTCCCGGATATCTTCATTCCTAACCTTATTTAGCCTAGTGTGCCCACACATCCCTCTCAACATCCTCATTTCTGCTACTATCATCTTCTGGATATGTGAATTCTCTCTGGCTCACACTCAGCTCCATACAACATGGTCGGTCTAACCACTGCTCTAAAGAACTTACCTTTGAGCTTCGGTGGCACATTCTTGTCACACGGGACTCCAGACGCCAACCTCTATTTCATCCACCCCACCCCAATACGGTGCGTAACATCCCGTCGATCTCCCAATCTACCTGGATAATTGACCCTAAGTACTTACAACTTTCTCTTTTGCGGATCACCTGTGAGTCAAGCCCGACTTCCACATCCACTTCTTCAACTTATATTCCACATATTTCGTCTTAGTCCTACTCAACTTGAAACCTTTAGACTCCAGGGTCTGCCACCATACCTCCAGTCTCCCATTAACGCCGCCTCGCGTCTCATGAATCAGAGATGGATGTTTCTGGGGTGCTCTTTGTAACATTTTGTACCACATTTGGTACCTCATTAATAAAACTTTTGCCTTATCAGAAAAAGAAATTACCAGATCTTCCTATATTTGTTTTGTACATTTGGGTGACCTTACTCCCTTTGGTACAATCAATATACAACAACAACGACCTAGTGAAATCCCACTAGTGGGGTCTGGGGAGAGTACTGTGTACGCAGACCTTACCCCTACCCCGAGGGGTTGAGAGATTGTTTCCGATAGATACTCGACTCAAGAAGACGAAAAGAGGAAATATATCAATACCAACAATAAAAATCATAGAAAAAAATAACATCACCGCCAAAACCAAAAAATAGATGAAAAGAAAAACAATAACCAATAGATAAAGCCCAGCACTAAGAGAACCTTTGGTAAAGTCAACATATACATAAAAAAATGTTACCTTCTAAAAAAAATGCTTTGGCTTTGGAGAAGCTTGGCCTTTTTTCAAAGTTAGTGTTTGGCCAAGCTTTTAGAAGACAAAAAAAAGTGCTTTTGAGTAAAAGCAGAAACAATTTTGGAGAATCAGAAGAAAGGACATGGAACAAAGGAATTACATGTTTAATCGAGGAGAAATTAGGACCAAGAAAAGAGATTAAAGACTCTCAACAGAACCAAACGTCGCACCCGAGGGTGTGGCCTAGTGATCAATGAAGTGGGTAAGAACCATGAGGTAATCCCAGCGGAGGCAAAACACACTAGTGGATTTCTTCTAATCTATCCAAGCAAGCCTTGGTTGATAGAGTTATCTGCTACTTGTTATTGGTGGGAGGTGGCAGGAGGTTAAGGTATGCGTGAGCTGCCCAGACACCATGTTATAAAAAACAAAAAACAAAAAATAAAAGAAAAAAATCACAAACGTCCACCCGCAAGATCTCATTGAAATACAAGGTAATTCTACAAAGCCTAACTCGCTTTACTCCTTGCTTATTTAGACCTTCACCTTCCGATTACCAAATGTAAAAGGGTAAGAAAAGACCAAGCATCCCATGTCAAATTTTAGGTCATATAGAAAATTGTCCCCTTTCCTATATAGCGTTTCTTTATCAATTATCAGGAATGGACATACTGCGATATGTGCCGGATGCTTTGAATGTTCCCTAGTGGAATGAGGCAATTCAAGAGGAAATGAAGCACTCGCGAGAAATGAAAACTAGGAAATGGTAGAACTACCACGTGGAAAAAAAATAGTGGGCTGCAAGTGGGGTAGCAAAAGGGTTCACTCAAACCTACGGGATTGACTATCTCGAGACATTGGCAGCTAAGCTGAATTCAATTAGGGTCCTAACCATTGCTGCCAACCTTGACTGGCCCCTTCAACAACTAAAAGTGAAGAATGCATTCTTGAAAGGAAATCTTGAAGAAGAAGTCATGGATCCTCCTCCAAGTTTTGAAGAAAGGTATGGAACTAGAGTGTGCAAACTAAAGAAATCTCTGTGCTGGCTCAAGCAATCTCCAAGAGCTTGGTTTGAGAGGTTTGCTCAGTTTGTGAGAAAACAAGGGTACACTCAAGGGCATGCATATCATATTATATTCATTCGACATTCACTTGAGGGAAAGACAACCTAAGTTGCTAGGACTCTTCAATTTCAGTGTCGCACCCGTACGACACGACATGGGTGTGGGTATGGGATCACGACGTGGGTATGAGTGTGGGATCCGTACCACATCTAGTCAACCGATTTTGGGTACTTCCACCAAATCGACGGAATACCTTGTGTATAAAAAAATGTGTCAGTCCTTTTCCTTTTATCTCCTTCCCGAATTCTCCTCTTGTTCAATTTCTCCTTCTCGGAATACCTTGTGAGTTATTCACATAATGTCTCATAATCTAGACATATTTTTATAACTTTATTTTTATATATTTAGATCATTTAAGCCGAACCCCTCACATGTATCCATACTTGGATCCGCACCCCCGAATCTTAAAATTTAGATCACGAAGGATCTGACCTCTAGATCCGCACTCATGTTGGACACTAGTGGTGGAGTCAGAATTTTCGTTAAGGGGTATCAAAATATCTAATAAAAATAAGCATGCAAGAAATTAAGGGGAGTCAATCCATATATATATATATATATATATATGTATATATATATATATATTTTAACCTACCTAGACAATGTATTTTTTTGGCGACCTATATGGTGGCTCGGCCACTGTTGGACACCTGCACTCGAGTCCGAGTAACTTAGAAGACAACTGTACATCGATGATATCATACTTACAGGAAATGACTTGTCGAAAACGAAGAATTTAACATATCAGTTGGCATCAGAGTTCGAGACCAAAGATTTGGTCCACTTGAAATATTTTCTTGGCATGGAAGTAGCGAGATCAAAAGACGGCATTATGGTCTCACAAAGGAAGTATGTGCTAAATCTTCTAAAAGAGACAGGGATGAGTGGTTGTTGTTCAGTTGTGACACCTATTGATCCAAAAATATAATTCGGAAATAAAGAAGGAAATTCAATTGACAAGTCAATATCAGAGACTAGTGGGGAAGTTGATTTACTTGTCACACACTCGGCCTGATATAGCTTTTGCAGTAAGCTTAGTCAGTCAAATTATGCACTCTCCAACGGAAGGGCACCAAGAAGCAGTCTACAGGATTCCAAGATATCTGAAAAGTTAGGGTTGCTTTTCAGGAAAAATCAACGAAGGGGCATAGAAAGCTTTACAGATGCGGACTGGGCAGGTTCTACTACTGACAGGAGGTCTCCTCCTGGATATTGTAAATTCATCTGGGAAATTTTGTGAATTGGAGTAGTAAAAAGCAGAACCCCGTAGCACTGCAGAAGCTGAATATCGATCTATAGCCCAGGGGATATATGAGATGATTTGGCTCAAGAAGATGATGGAAGAACTAAAAAAGGCAATTGTTCTACCAATGAAATTATACTGTGACAACAAGGCCGCAATAAGCATTGCTCACAATCCAGTTCAACATGATAGAACAAAGTATGTTGAAGTGGATAGGCACTTTATAAAAGAAGAGACCGAAGAAGGAAGTATCTGCATGCCTTTCTCCCCAACAAATCAGCAAATTGTGGATATTTTCACAAAAGGCTTGTTTATAAAATTTAGGCATGGCAGATATTTACATGCCAGCTTGAAGAGGAGTGTTGATTTGTGAATATTTGATTATGATTTGTAGGATCTAAATAAAATCCGATTTGCTAGGTTGTTAAGTACTTTTAGGAATCTGTTAAGCTGAAACAATGCCTTGATTGTTTCCTAGTTGTTTCTTTTTCTGTGCTATAAAATTGTACCTCTACAGATGAATATATTGAGGTAATTTGGTACCAAAACTAACAGAAGGGAAAGCTGACCAAGTGATATTTATATTGATCTAACTGGTCTCACCATATCCAAATAAGAAATGTTCACCATTAAACCTTCGTGTAGTTTATGAACTATAAATAATCAAATGTGAGTCCATTGCTCCCATAATTAGAGGCAGTTAGCGGGAAATTACCGTTCCAAATGCATTAGACACTTAATGCTGACACATAGAACTAATATGGATTAAGCACAGTAGAATTTTGTCAAGAAGGTGAGACAAACACAAGGAGTTTATGATAACGATGTTTAAGCATAATGAGAAAAAGTGGCATCACATGAACTGGGGGTTTTACCTCATCAACAAAAATTATTACAGGAGCCAGCTTACTGGCAAATGAGAAGAGTGCCTTGGTAAGCTTTTCAGCGTCTCCAAACCACTGCAAAAGGAGAAAGGAGGTAAAATATAATATAGTTCAATAAAGTTTAAGAGGAAGCAATCAAACTTTCCAGAAATAAGACAGTGAAAACATCGAAAAGAGATGCAAAACACGCCCTTGAGAAGCAGAAGAGGTAGATTGACAACATGAATACTGTTTTATTTTGTTTTAATAGTCGGTAACAAGAACTTTTCTGATGTCAACATGATTAAAAACACAGCTCCACTCACAACAGCAATGTATCATAAAAAATGCAAAGTAAGACTAATTGTTCCTGCAAACAATGTTTAAGTTCCCATTAAGAATCCTTTCAGCCTTTTTAGAATAAAACTACAGGAAGACAGATGAAATACTGATGAATCCAGAAAATTTAAACAAGACTCATTCCTTTGTGCAATACAAACTAATTTCATGTCAGTCAATACAAAAGGACGAGAATTATGCCAAATATAAAATAAATAGGTTACTGAACTCAGTAGTACTTGCAACTCTGGATTTTCCTTTAATAAAAGTCTTAACTAATAACGCAATATACCAACTATGATAGGATAAGGAATTAATAACAATTAGTTGAATTAATGAACAAGCAAATGCCTCCTCCACATCCCCATTCCCATAGAGAACTTCAAAAAGGTAGGCAAATCCCAAAAATATTGCTAAACAGACACATTCATGGTACACATTGGTAGACAAAAGGAGCTTCTTGTTTCCTTATAATTAACAAGGCTAACTTCCCCTTGTAGCTGATACTCCTACATGGTCTTCAGTTCAGGAAGCTTGGCCGTTAACTTGGTATTACTTAATGCTGACTTGACAAGACGAGTTGTCAGATTGTGCATAATGCGTAGCAAACAGGGCACATCGGCATTCATTTTACACTTCTCAGTTCCAGCAGTGAATCATGCATAATAAAAATTAAACTCGTTAATGGCTGTCATATTTTTTGAATTTTCCAGCAACACTAGTAACTGGAAGGCTCCGGTCTGTCATGACAAATATTTGCCTTCAGCAGAGATTTTCCTTTATTAATTTTATCACATTTGCAGAGAATCAGAGACTTTATTACCCATAAATTTTCGATAACCGAGAAATCCCCGAGGGCCAGTGATGCACGGTTTGAAACTCGATAGATACTGAATGGCCCCTCTACCCTTCTCCACTTCACTACCAAGCTTTTGTCTGCGGCAGGGTTCACTCATGACGTACTACCCATATTTTGATTCTTTTTAGTATAAAAATATGTCAATATATGAGTTATGCTCTGGTCTAATTAATAATTTTAATCTTTTCAGATGATGATGATGATGACGATAACATAAATCAAAAGACAAAGTACATAACTGGACATTGTCCCAGCAAGGCAAAAAAGAATTGAAAAATAAAGAGATAGCATTTGCTTAACTTACCTTTGATGTAAGGGTTGAACCAGTAATACTAATGAAATTAGCTCCTGCTTCTGTTGCAAGCGCCTTAGCAACAAGAGTTTTTCCAGTTCCAGGAGGCCCAAAAAGTAAGATCCCCTTGCAAGGCTGATCAAAAGAAAAAGGTAACTAAACACTACCTAAAACGTTCATTTTGTTTCTTTTTCAGGAGGATTACTAGCAAGACGGATAAAATACCCGCAACAGATTTCCACGGGAGAAAAGCTCTGGTCGCCGCATTGGTAGGATTACAAGTTCATTCAGTGCCTTCTTTACTTCTTCAAGAGCACCAATATCATCAAATTTGACTCCAATTTCACCTGGTGGAACGACTGCTGAGACAAAGTTGTTCTCATACTCATCCTTGGCAAGATTCTGCAAATTTGAAAGTGATCCATGGTAATAAGCTAGAACTTTTAATATATATTTTTTTAGCATTAAAGCAGGGGATAATACCTTAAGATTCTGAGACGGCTTTTTTGACATTGTTTCCTGCTCCTTTAACCTCAAAATTGCGGTTTCAAGGCTTCGCATGATAAACAGCAGCAATGAACTTCAAACTTGTGCAAAATGTAAGTCCGTTTACATGTACAGAAAAGCAAAAAAGAATTACCTTTCACGAGGCAGATACAATCTATCCCCTTTAATAGATGGTTGGAGGCACGTGTACAAGTAACGATTTTTTGCCCAACCAATAACTTTTTCAGCTTCTGTAGATGTAAGAGAAACCAAAGATCAGACCATTAATGCAAAAGCTTTTAGCTTTCCCTTATTATTTATGAAATTATGATTTACCTTCCCATATAAACTAACAGCATTCTTTATTTTAATGCAGGTTTCTCCTTAAACTGCGTCCCATTTTATACGACACTACTACTATTTGGGAAATCAGACAGTTTTTTCTTTAATGATACTTTTTCAATTATTTCTTAAATATTTTATATTGATTTAATCATTTCTTAAATACTTTCAATTAGAATGATTGAACTTCACATACTGTTTACCAATGTTTTTATAGACGAAAAGCAAAAAAATGACAGGGCTCATGGCCTTGAAGCAAAAAATGAGAATTTAAGTGCACACTTCTTTGAAGTTAAGTGTAGAATTCGTGACTTTATAAGGAATACCAATCGTATATGGATTTAGTACTACAGCAATCAAATTACAATTAATTCAGTATACATTATGATATTAATCCAACTCCTCAAATTTAGATTCAAAGGACCAACAACTTCTCATTGGGATCACTTTGCGTATCATTGTTGCACATGGATTCACCCATAAAGCGATAACCTGTCGCTTTGCATCACAATGGTTCTTAATACACTACTTTATACATATTTTACAAATATGTAAATTTTTACTTTTAAAAAAATTAGGAATCAATATCCTAATTCAATCAGTGTTGTCAAACGCTCATTTAAGGTGAGCTTAAGCCCTGAAGCTCAAAAAAGCTCAAGGAGGGCACTTCGCCTTGCTTAAGCTGCGGTTCAAGGAAGGCAAGCCACTAAGGCGTGCACCTCATTGCCAATGAATTGAGTGTTAATAAACAACAAATATAATCAGCAAAGAAGTGCATTAGTTGTTAAGGAAAATATTATGAATGAATTTGTTACTTTTTTCTTGAATTACATGTATATTTTTATCTTTGTCCTTCGCTTTTTTTACTAAAGCTCACACTTTAGTTGCACTTTGCTCTTAAAGCCCCAGTAGACTTTTATTTTTTTTTATTTGCACCGGGTGTCCGAGTCTCTAAAGCCCCAGTAGACTTAGAGCACTTTCTAGAGCTTTTCAACTTAGACAACACTGAATTCAATGAAGTTTAGATACTTTGACACAATGTACTTTGAACCCATCATTCTTTTGTGGATAGAGGGAGTATTATTTAAGAGATAACTCCAAGAAACCATAATATAATCAGAATAACCTATACTTCCTAGATCTCCATTCTTGATAAAACTGGAGAAAGACACAAAAGTTGAATTTGGATATTAGTATATCTATGACCAAGTGAGAGCTGAACATTCCGTTCTGATTTGTTCAATTAAAAGAAACAATATATTCTGATTTCACACAAAACACTTACTCTGCTTTGTCAGAATTACACCGTCAGTATTTACATGCAACAAATCAATGCATGAAAGCTCATGCTCTTCCAGAACCTGAAATATAGATATTTATAGTGATAACTCCACCAATCAAAAAGAACCACCAATACAGAGACGATAAAGATGTGCAATTAAATGAACATATAGAGGTACCCAACCATCAGTTTAGAAGATCTTAAATAGAATAAAATTCAAATGAATACATCCAAAGGCACATCTTTTTCTCCATACCTTGTACAATTCATTTAGGTTACTACGAGCTATTACAATTCTCCTGTCTTCTTCAATCTGTTTATTAAATGTGCTAAGGAGATCTTCCTCCTGTAAATAGAAAAACCATGGCAGGATGAGAAACCACCAAACTGAATACAATGCTTAAGAAGACAAATGTACGAAAGGAATAACTTGAAAAAACTATTTTCACCAATGAGGCATCAAACAACAACACAAAGAAAGTGCTGTGACAAAGAAAAATCATATGCTGTTAACCTATTAGTGTTCGGAATGTCGAGCGTGCGGAAGCAAGAAGTGTTTGTGCTCTACTTGCACTCATGTGGACCATTTCAAGAGAGAGAAATAGGAGAGATTTGATGGAACAGAGAAGAACTTGTACATTTGAGGATTAGCCTCTTTTCCCATATTAGGTTTTAGTGCACCCATGAGAGATCTTTAAGCATAGAAGATTGGGCGTCTTTCATAGAGAACTGTATTTCTTTGTGAGGTTTCTCTATTTTTTGGAATACTTCTGGTATACGGGTATTTATGCCCTTCATTAATGAAATCTTATCACCTTATAAAAAATGAGAACCAAATGACACGATATAACGCAACACTAAAACTGCTAAAATTAGGAAAAGAAGTACTTAATTGCATTTCCTCTAGTTAGAAACTACACAAAATGCATACTTTAAAGAGAAATTCAAATTTCACTGGAACAAAAATGACTTTAAACAAATGGATCTTCAAACCAAAATCATAAAAATCGGCAAAGAAACAGCTTTAGGTGACAAAATCATTCCATCTTTCATGGCTTAATGATTCATTTGGCTTAATGCATAGTTTCAACAACAACAACATACCCAGAATTATCCCACAATGTGGAGTCTTGGGGAACAAAAAATCTTTGATTAATATGAGGAACAAGTAAATTAGGAATTATGAGCCCTTGCCTTTAAGTATACCAAAACAATACAACAATTATGAGACTCTATAAGCACTGTTATTGTTTCTGGTAACAGTGCAAAATCTTTGATTAATATGAGGAACAAGTAAATTAGGAATTATGAGTCCTTTCCTTTAAGTATACCAAAACAATACAACAATTATGAGAAACTATAAGCACTGTTATTGTTTCTGGTAACACACCACAGAAATATAAGCAGTTACAGCTCTCTATTATCAAAAAGACAAAAACTACTTCAACAACAGTAAGAAATTTTAGAAGTTAACCATCTAATAGTACATGCCATGTAGCGCCTATTTGTAGGTATGGGTTCATCAACATATTTCAGTATCTGAAAAGAAATTTTCGCATTCACTACAACGTACAAATGTTAGTCTACTATGAATCAAATAGATGCAGGGAGTGAGCAGAATCCTGCTTTTTAAAAAGTAGTGAATGGAGTCAAACATTTGCTTGATGGTAAGCAACCCCCACTTCCAACCGAGAGGTTGTGAGTTCGAGTCTCCCCAAGAGCAAGGTGGGAAGTTCTTGGAGGGAAGGATGCCGGGGGTCTATTTGGAAACAGCCTCTCTACCCCAGGGTAGGGGTAAGGTCTGCGTACATACTACCCTCCCCAGACCTCACTAAGTGGGATTATACTGGGTTGTTGTTGTTGTTGTTGGAGTCAAACACTTGCTTGTACTGCGAGTCTGCGACTTCAACAACAGATTGCGGACAGCTGTTTGGAACTTCTCCAGATAGAGTGGGTGATATATGGTAATGTTAAGAATATGTTGTTGAGCTGGACATATCAGGGAAAGAAATTGCTTTTTAGAAGAGTCACACATGTTAGTCCACTACGAATCAAGGAACTGTAGGGATTGAGCGAAGCTTGCATCTTAAAAATCAGGGGAGGGCGTAAATCACTTGATTTTGCACTGTTTGCCAACAGAATGTAGAACTTTTTGGAATTTTTCCAGATAGAATGGGTGATGTTTGGTAATATTAAGGTTATGCTATTGAGCTAGATGTATGATGGAAAAAATTCAATATGGAAAGTCTCATACTATTAAGAAAGAATTCTTTTCCGGACTCCAGGTATGGAGTATATATATCTTTGGTTCAGTGACTTCCCTATTGTCTTATCATTAAACACTAACCAAAGACAACCGACATGTATCCTACGGAACTGTTTTATAATTTGAAACACCAGCAGACCTTTCTGGTTCGCGTAAAAATGAATTTAGAAAAAGGGCAGCCTTGTGCACTAAGTTCCTACTCTGGGAAATTTCTGAGTATAAGGAAATTTATACTCAGAAAAATAGCTCCCTGATATATGGATCACATATGGGGAAATTTACAAATTGCACAAAAAAATTACACAGAAAAAGACAATAAGTCATCTGATCAACTAGCACGATCGCAGAGAGTTTTCGGTTTTAATGCTACTAAGATTAAGTGGCACGAAATTAGTACATAATAAGACCTGGCGATGCAGTTTCTAAACCCATCCCCCCCCCCCCTCTGGCTATAGCAGCAGCCAATACAGTTCAAATTAGTATAAAAATCTAAGTAAAGAAATAAAGCACAAAAAACTAACCTTTGGAGGATGAATACTCATAACATTAGAGAAAAGCTTATGTATATCATCATCTACAGAACGTTTTGTTGCTCTTAATCCCTCTGTTAGTCGCTTCAGAGAAAGAGGCTGCAAAAATAAAATATTGGAAAAAACCAGCGCATCAAATATTCGGAAAATATATCAACAAAATATAACAAATATAAGGGGGAAAAACAATTCACAAGGAAACCATAGATGAAGCCACCTATAAATGATAAGAGTAAAAGCCAGTGCACTTGAAATAGATATCAAGAACAAACTAGGATATGATTTTACAGCACGACCAACTAGTAAGAAAATGAATTCAGCCCCGAGTCACTGAAATATCATCTGTTAGGAAGGTCACCATTCCATACCCAAGTCATAGCAGCTAAAGCCAATATTTAGATGCCACAATGATTTGTATCATGATGTACCCATAAAATAAAAACAAATCGTAGAAGCTTAAAAAGATCAAACAACAATATAATTTGATTAAAGATCACGAGAATTACCAACTTCGCAAGGCGGCCCAAGTTGGGAAGAATCATGGTCTGTTAACAGAAAAAAAAGGAAGTGAAGACGCAAAATAAAAAACCGTAAAATGTCAAGGAATAAGACAGGTCGAATAATGGACTTACAAATTTCTCTTTTTCTTTTGACCCTGTTTCAACCTTGTTTCGACCGCAGATCAGGACAACAGGTCCTGATAATTGGTCGAACATTTCTTGCACTTTGTGGACAAATTCTTTCCTATTTGCCTTGGAAACAGCTCTAGACAGCCATAAAGAAGAATCCGGAAAGTATACAATAATAGGTTGTGCAGACTTCAAGACCTGCACACAATTAAATGAAGTCTCAAAAAAGTTGGACAAACTTGAACTTGAAATCAAAGTGGTAAACGAACATAAGACTCTTGATCAATTAAGTATCACACCTCACATAGTGCCTCCATGGCAATGTAGCAGTCTTCAGCCTGAGCATCGAGATCGTGTTCAATCTCATTGGCTGTGAACAGAGGAAAAGTTAAAATCTTAATTTTTTTAATTATGCATCGTTCAGACATTAAATACCACGGTACAACTCAATATACAGACTATGGTTGAAATTTGGAAATTCAATATAAATAATCTCTTTATCACCAAACAAATTTCATGTTGAATAGCCTATCCGGAAACAAATACTTTGACAAGTTATACAAGAGTCAAATAAAAGTCTCCCCCAGTAATATTTATGGCAATTGCTTGTCGTCTATTGAGACTGATAGTTTTTATATCATCCAGTGTGAAGTCAAAGTCAGTTTTTAGACCATCCAGTCTGAAGTCACAATCAGCAGCCGAATGGGCCACTCATTCTGTACTGAAGAAACAACGTATTGAGACTTAAACAACTTTTCAATCATAAACTGCAGAGTCCCGTCTAGCCCCTTTGTCATCCACCGTCTCCTCTCCCCCTACCCAACCACAAAAAGGGAAAAAAGTATCAGGGGCATACCACGTTGAAGCATAAAACCTTTGGAAATCAGTAAAATTTATCACAGAAAACCTAGTTGAAAGGACATATGAGAGCAAATCCAAATGCATTTAGTAGACCCATGGAAACAACGCCTCTGACATAAATGTTCTTTTGTTTGTATTTTCTACTTTGGGGGGGAGGTTGGCCTCAAATGGGAATCCAAATCTTTTGAGAAAACTTAGTCATGGAAACCAGCCCAGTTAGTTTTCCTTTCCTTTGAATACATTCTTATGTGTCTATGCAACTAACTTCTTTCCCAATATCAGACCTGGCTCGAAAATCTGATATGTCTGATATAGCCCTAGTTTATCTTGGATTTAACCTACGATAAAGCAGTGTTGCCAAAAGCTCATTTAAGGCGCGCTTAAGTCCTAAAGCTCAGAAAAGCTCAGGGAAGGTGCTTCGCCTCGCTTAAGTTGTGCTTCAGTGTAAGCAAGCACTAAGGTGAGCACCTCATTGCCCATGAGTTCTATCTTGAATCGAGTGGTACTAAATGATAAATATTATCGGCAAATAAGTGTATTAGTTGTTGTTGAAGACAGTAGGAATGATTTTGTTTCTTTTTCTTGAATTGCATTTATATTTTTATTTTTTCCCTTAGTTGTGCCTTTTTTTTTTACCAAAGCCCGCACTTTAGTTACGTTTTGGGCTTAAAGTCCCAATCGACCTAGAGCGCTTTTTAGAGCTTTTTGCTTTTGTCAACACTGCGCTAAAGCGCCCTATGCTGCTACCACAACCTTCTCGTATTACCAGCAAAGCTCACCTCCATCTGAAATTCACTCTTGTATCTGCCGCATGCTTGTCCATATACCAAATTTCACATGCTTGTCTTCCTACGAACCTGTATTAAAATGTAGTGTCAAAGGATAATGTACTTCTTCTTCCATGCTTGATCTTGCCAGGACCATGGTACCCTTACTTCAAGCTTTGCTCTGGGAGAATGGCTCCATCCAATGTCATTGACATTGCATCTCGACCTTTTCATGCTACGGAGCGAACCCTACTTTGAGGAGAAAGAAACACTTTTCCTAAAGTTAAAGTGAATTCAAGCTGGTCTTCAACATGCAGAATAATTGTCCGGAGAAAGCAAAAGGTTCTTGGAAGGGTATGTGTGTCCGTGTGTGTATCATGACTTCAACATCATCAGTTCAGGGATACTTCTCTGAGTGCTGCTAGTCGAGGGGCATACTACTATGTGTGCTCAACAGTCGAGGGGCATAGAAGGCATTCTCAGCTAGAGTTGGGGGTGGGGTCGCTATAGTGGCTAGGGTGAGTCTTCCTACACGGCTGGACACCCGGTTCTAGACAAAGCTGCAGGGGTTCCCACCACATCCTTTCCCGAAAGACTTGAAATTCTTCATAGGCAGGCTTTCTACAATGCTGCTAATTGTGCAATAATATTTGAACCATTTACCCCTCCCCTCGGGGGGGGGGGTAGCTCTTTGAGACACTTTCCTACTGAAAGATTCCCCCTGTCCTCAACATGCAGAATAATTGTCCGGAGAAAGCAAAAGGTTCTTGGAAGGGTATGTGTGTCCGTGTGTGTATCATGACTTCAACATCATCAGTTCAGGGATACTTCTCTGAGTGCTGCTAGTCGAGGGGCATACTACTATGTGTGCTCAACAGTCGAGGGGCATAGAAGGCATTCTCAGCTAGAGTTGGGGGTGGGGTCGCTATAGTGGCTAGGGTGAGTCTTCCTACACGGCTGGACACCCGGTTCTAGACAAAGCTGCAGGGGTTCCCACCACATCCTTTCCCGAAAGACTTGAAATTCTTCATAGGCAGGCTTTCTACAATGCTGCTAATTGTGCAATAATATTTGAACCATTTACCCCTCCCCTCGGGGGGGGGTAGCTCTTTGAGACACTTTCCTACTGAAAGATTCCCCCTGTCCTCCAGCCACCACCTCCCCCCCCCCCCAAAAAAAAAACCAAAAAAGGAGGTAAATGAATAAGAATTTTTTAAAGATACTGATAATAAAAATATATGAATGCAGCGCAATTCTACCAAAGGCCACTCAAAACACATTCAGAAATATATAACTTAAAGGAATTGTTACTATAGAGAATGATGCAGTAACAGAGAGGGTAAAATTACGGTTCAACACACTATCGTTCATTCCACAGTTATCTGATTTATAGTTTTTTTTCCCAGGTACATTTCGAGTCTATTAAAATGCAGCTTCTTCTTGTTACGTCACGTCTATTGATCCACAGGAGTGTCTGTTCCCTAGTTGTCTTAGGACGTAACTTATTCTCATTTCTTTTAACATACCCTCTGTCCCACAAAGAACGGCAATGTAGGGAGTATGAGGGTCAACATTCATATAACTTTCGGCGTGAACTCAGATATTGATGTCTTAGAATTTTTTTTAAAATAAAATATATATATTTAGAAACTACACTAGATAAATACTACAAATAACATTTTTTGTTGTTTCTGTATCAGTAACAATTTTCTTAGTGTAAAAGGAGATCTTTACAGAAATAATCGGCAGGATTCACTATTTACTTTTCCTATTATATACGGTTATACACATACTATACATATATTATACATCCACCGGCTATTTTTTGATTAAGCAGTTGGATGGACAGCTATTTAGATTAATTCTTCTAAAAAAGTCAAAGGTTTTAAGAAATTTTAGTGAAAGAAAAATTGGTTGATTTTCCAAATAGTAATAGAAATAGTACAATTCTTTTTAGGACAAGGAGAATAGTTAATTGAAAAGAATTAGGAATCTTAGATTGATTTGCATAGAATTCTTAGTCCTTTTTCTTATAAATATGACTAGATTTCAATTATTTGGGATTTGAGGCATACTCGATCAATCTATATTAATAACAACTTTTTTGGCCTTTTGGCTATTAGCATTCTCTTTAAAGACCACAAGAATTGCTCAAAGTTAACCCCTAAGCCAAGCTCTTTTTCCTTGGTTTCCCTCTAACATACAAACTACAGATTCTACCTGAGTAGAAGAAAACCTCTTCCTACCTAATCCCCCTTCGTCCCAGATAAATGAGATGAAACCCTCTTTGAATTTAACCCAGCATGCTTAAAAAGATGTAACAACATGGAAAAAAGGAAAATTCTGAAACTACAAGAGAAAGAAAATGGATTTATCTTTCTTTTTTCCAAGGAAAAAAGAAGATGATTTCTCACAAATTTATTGCAATCTCAGATGACAAACATACCAGGAATCCAGTATATTGATGGTTTCACATCTTGTGATTTGGGTTTCTCGTCTTTCTCTTCTTCCGTTGTTTGCTTTTCAATAACATCAAAAATTACAGCAATCTGATCACCATTCACCTCATACACCTCACCACGTTGACCACTGGACATGGACCTGCAAAGGCATATTGGTTGTAACAATTTATATGCATGTGTCTGTTAAAATGACATTTAAGCAACTCTTTACTTAAATACCTTTTAGGCAGATACATTTGTAAAACAATTAACTGCTAAATAGATGCTTCAAAATTAAATAACAAATTCGCATCTTAAACATCTAAAGAGCTAGGTGCATAGATGTTGGCTTTAATATTGAGAATAACAAAAAATAAACAAAAATGATCAGGACAATGACAGTAATGGCAAATAATGATACGACAACTTATTTCACAGCAGATGCCTAGACCAAATGCAGAACCTTCATTGCTCTCATTATCTTAGATATAAAGCCGAGCGCTAGCACAAGAGCATTGCAGTATATCACTATGAGCATAAAAAAGGACATTTTTAAAGACAGAAGCCACAAGGAATCCTGGTGGATGATGAGCAATAAAGCCCAACTACCATCCCAAATATTTTATATCTTTTCGGTGAGAAGGAACGTCAAAGATACAATCATGCGTCCAAGCACCAAATGGAGAAAAAATTTCTCTATAGCACTTGCGACGACTTACCAACCCACCTTCCATGAATAACAGTGTAAGCATTTGTTGGACCACCAGAAGTAGGTATCTTCCCCAATAAAATCCTGTGATGAATTGGATTATGTCAATTACTAATGCTGCTTAATCCAAAGTTCACATGGTTTATACTAATGGTAAGACCTCCACTCCGCGACAAAACTCTCAGCTCTCTAAACAAGTAAAGCACGGACATGAAACCAAAAAATAAAGCTGCATAACTCTCTCTGAGAGTAACAATTTCTTAATAAAGCAATAAGACACCCCCAAAACTGTTTTTAGTACAGCAAAGAAATGTAAACAAGAATAGAATGCTTCTAGCTCCTAAGCTTGAAATATGATGCACCTCTTAATTCTTTGAGACTTTCCTTTTTCCTCTCTTTTCAGTTTCCTACAAAAGCAAATCTACCAAATACAAAGAAATTCAGATATCCATTTAAAAGTTACCCAACTCCAACAATTCCAATTAATATGCAACAACCCACTTTATGTTGTTTTGGCCTTGCTATGATATACCACATTTATCCATTCAAATATATATGTCCTAACTGCCACTAGTATATAGGGTCACCTGAAGTCTGAAACACAAAGTTTGACAGATATTTCAAAATAATCTGCTCTCAGGATCAAGACTGAACTGGCAGTTTATTTTATTGTCAATCATATTATAGTAGGGCATTGCTAAGCACTACAACTGATATTGGAAGAAAAGGAAGCTGATATTTCATCTACTTAACATGGATTCCTCCACATACAACACTAGTGCACGGTGTAAGCAGAAGGATCGCTTGTCAGGATAACCTTTTAGCGACCTATAAAGGGCCTTCACGCACTTATTGTTTAGAGCTTTTACTTTCTTTTTTCAATATCTTCTTTACTAGTGAATTTAGGAATTTACTCCATGTTTTTCATTATCTTTCGGGTGAATCACTTCTTTCAAGGAGTCGATTGAACATCTCAGCTATTGACAGGAATTTAGCTTGAATTGACTAAGGCCTCATTTAATTGCACTTGATGAAGGTCTGCATTCTGATCATCCAAACCTAAGTTATTAAGTGTGTTTAGTCACTAAGTGCGGTTTTTCTTTTTTATGCCAGACCCCACTAGTGGAATTTTACTAGGTCGTTGTTGTTGTTGCGGTTTTTTTTATGCCTGAATCTTAATCGTTTAGATTTCAATCATTAAGTGTGTTTAGAGCCCTTTAATGGGTTCGAACATATAACATAGCCTTAATATCATTAAAATGCTATCATCCACCTTCACAACTAACCATCAATATTGCTCACCATTAACAACCACCACCCACAACCACTATCCTCAACCACAATCACCACTGCTACCAATCACCACAATCAGCAATCACCACCGCTAGCCACCATTTACAATTATCACCACCAATCACCATTGCCACACAACCACCAATCACCACCGACCATCACCAACATTAGCCACCGCTAACAGTTACCACCAACATCAATTATAACTATCATCCACCACAATTATTAGCCGTCACCACCAACTACCACTATCAACCATCACCTTTACATTTATTGTCAGCCACCGTCACCAATACTTACCACCCGCAACCACCACCATCAACCAACACCACCACTCTCAATTGGCACTAATAACAATCATGGTTAGTCATCATCACCACAAACTATTATATTAATTTAAAGATATTTTATTAATATAATATTAGATTATATAATACTTTATTTGAACTTTGTATTATTAATTTTTAAATAAAGGCAAATTTTCAGATGTTGAAAAGACGAATAATTTTTTTTATTTCAGTATTCAGATCTGAAAACACATCTTAAAATTCGAATTCACGCGTCTTAATCTTAACACATCTTAATATTCAGATATGCATATAGATTCAGACATCTTAATCTTAATAAATAAAAAAAGCCCAAAAGAAGCAAGGACCTTCTAAAAGAAGATGCCATCATTTGATGAGAGATAAAAAGGAATAATAAAAATCAAGTGGATAAAACTGATGCAGCTACTATCCGCTGATTATGTTGCCCATCAGTCAGCAGAACTTTTTCAGTAGTACAAATCACTACACTTCACCTCTTTCTATATGAATGGAATTTCTTTTTTACAAAGGTACCCTTCAACTAAGCTGCTCAAACCCGTGTTGACACGACGTGAGTGTGGGTGTGGGTGTGGGTGTGGGTATGGGATCCATAACGGATATGATCAACCGATTTTGGGTACTTTGACCAAAAATGACTGAAAATTTTAGGACAGGTAAAAAGAGTTATGAAATCAAAATAAAAGCTAGGGTGAAATTGAAGAAAATGGAATACCTCAATGTATAGAAATTTCTATGTTAGTCCTTAAACTTCTATCTCCAACTCGGATTATCCTCTTGACTAATATTTTCTCCTTCTTGGAATACCTTGTAAGTTTTCCAAATAATGTCTAATAATTTAGACAAATTTTAATAACTTCGGTTTAGATATTTGAATTACTTTTAGCCGAATACATGCACCCCGTATTCATACCTGGATACGTACCACCGAATCTTAAAATTTAGATCATGATGGATCCGACCTCTTGATCTGCACCCGTATCGGACTCCCGCAACTAGTCCGAGCAACTTAGCCCTCCCGCCAGACAACATAGTAGTCTTCGGGATCAAAAGATGTTAACTAACGATACGATACAAACCCAATAGATAGGTCATAGGTAGGTCATCCCGTTTGAATTGGTTAAACTTAAAAGCAAATCCTCACCTTATCTATCTAAACTCTAGTGGACAGAGTTACCCAATAATTGTGTTGGTGTGGAGGTAGCAAGTACTTGGTATATTTAATTGAGGTGCGAGCCAGCCGGCCAAACACCATCGCTATTAAAAAGAAAAAAGAAAAAGCAGATTCTACCTCTTGTTCTTACATTAGAAAATCCCATTGTGGTGGTGTATTCAAGAATGGGCACTCATGTATAAGACTCTGACAGGGAGTTCTTAAGAATTACTACAATGTTGCGCATGTGAGCAACATGTGCAATATTGATTAAGCCCAACTAATTCAGTACTAGAGGAATAGTAGCCTTATAAAAAATTGATTGTTTAGTAGTCTTGCAAAAAAATTCAGAATACAGGGTATTTTAGATTCTTCCTAGCAAAACCATGTTCTCAAGGTTTAACAATCAATGTCCTAGTCTAAGATACAGCACGACAGTGAATTCCTACTTTTAATTTTGATAATGGACAGTGAATCCACACATAACCCGCTCTAATGCCATTTTTAAAATCGGTCAAGACAGCTTATTGGGTTATTGGTTGCTCATCAAAAGCTAAGTGTAAGCTTTTGGGAAGCAGATAACTCAAAAGCCTAACAGATTATGCAATGATGCGTAACTACCCAAAGTGAGGAGGGGTATTACAGGCACTTTTTCTTTCTATTGAAAATATTTCAACTCATAAAGGTTGCAACAAAAGTTGGAGGGCTACATGAAAGCAAATGTTCGTGCAATGGTAATCGTGAAAATATAGAATGAACTGGTAAGAAAAGTGGAAAAAAAAGTTACTCCTGTAGATCAGCACGTATAAATAAAATTTACCAGCTAATTCGCAGAAAGTTAAAGACTCTAGAAGCAGGACGATTTTGATTATTTAAGATATCTAAGAAGACAAATACTAGAGAGATGTGCCACATAGAAGAACTAACCTGTTATCGGCTTTAACAACACCAGAAGGTCCAGTGTATTTTACTCGATCCCCTATATGTAGATAAAAATGTAAATATAACAGAGGAAAACTACCATGACAAAGTAAAAGCAGATACTCCTCAAAAGATAGTAAATATGATTATTGCAGTTACCAAAATTAAACATCACGTGTACTATTTTAGGTGTCAAACTTAAATATATTGTACTGAAGCTCCCAAAGGAAGTTGTAATGAATTTCAAAGTAGAATAACTGCATCTGGTCATAACATTATACAGTTGCTACATCTGCATGCTTTATTTAATTTAATAAAATAAATCAAGCATCTTCAAATTGAGTTACAATTGGGAAATATGTGCTTTTAGCCCCTCAAATATCAACAAATTTGGGTTTTGGTCCTTGTGATTTGTTTATTACAAAGTGTGGGCGTGAGGTAAGGCTTTTTATCTAGCGCGTGGCGCGGTGTAAGCCCCGGGCGCAGGGCTTAACCCCATGGATCATTAATTTTAATATTTTTGTAAATTAATAAAATAAACATATAAATCAAAAAGTAAAAATTACATTTAAAATGTAGAAAATTATAAAATTAGTAGGAACATGTATATATCTATTTAAACATGCTAACATGTGCCAATAAACATAAAAGAATTTTTTTTTTCTTATTTGAAAAAGTGAAAGACGTTGAGATGCAATGATGCATTACACCTATAACATGACTATGATGGAACATACTTAAGTTGTAAAAATGATACTCTAGTCCTAATAATTCAAAAAATACAAAAGACAAGAATATATAATTATTGTTAGAAAACCTAAAATAAAAAACAAATCACAAATTCTCATTATATTACAAAACAAGCATTTCTTAAGAGTCTCCAGAACGATATCTATGCTAGAGTGATACCAAAAAAAATTCTAAAACCAAGAACTAACTTGAAAATTAAAGAAAGCAAAAACAAAACTTGAAGAAAAATGAAGCAAAGAAAGGAAGTTGCAAGTACAGAAGCAGAGCAAGACCAAACGTTTGCTTTGTAGTTTGCACTTTGAAAACAAAGGGGAAGAATATTCGTTACTCAATAAACAAAAAAAAAAGAGGATTATGAATTAGGATAAACAATTAGTAAAGATCTATGAATTTTGAGTTTTTTCAGTTTAAGAATTTACTATGAGTTAATTTATGAGCACGTAAGTATTAAAAAAGAAATTATTAAGCAATTTTGGCTCCAACTTGACAAAATTCTCTTGCCCAAAATGAATGCCCAGAATGTTGAGACTTACGCCTAAGGGAACGGGTAGAAGGCTAGGACTTATGGCTGCGATACTTGCACCCTGCCAATACACCTCAATGTGTTTTTAGTGCACTTGCTCGTGACTCGCCCGCCTTTTAAAACACTGCTTGTAATTTCTGGTTAAGCATATTTTACCTTCAATCAAATTGATAGGAGCACCTTCGATCCCTATGACTTGTGAATCTTCACAAAGATAACGATTATTAAGTGCTAAACCATTTACTTATTGTTGTGATATGTGAAAGTTGTATTGTCACTATATATTTGAGGGTAATACAGTTCTATAAATAATCTAAATCACATATTGCCTGTATAATGGACCAAAATAACACATTTCATTTAATTGAAGGTTAAGCATGCTTAGCCGAATATTTACAACAACAACAACAACCCAGTAAAATCTCACAAGTGGGGTCTGGGGAGGGTAGTGTGTACGCAGACCTTACCTCTACCCCAAAGGGGTAGAAAGGCTGTTTCCTAAAGACCCTCGGCTCAAGATAATAAAAAGACAAAAGAAGAGTATTAGATTCACCACAGAAATCATAGGGAAAAAGGAACATAGAATGCAGGAAAAAAAAAATTCAAAGCAAAAACGATGGTTAGAGATCCTGCATCGAAAATAGAAAATAGTAGACATGACATTGCCCCTAGCTATCTTAGACAAAACCCCACCGAACTAGGCTCACAAAGGTACAAAGTAATGCAGGACTCAACTACCTCCTAGCCTACAACCGTAATACGCGACTTCCATAACTTCCTATCAAGTGTCATGTCCCCTGAAATCTGAAGCATCGCCATATCCTGCCTGATCACCTCTCTCCAATACTTCTTAGGCCGCCCTCTACCTCTTCTCGTGTCTTCCACGACCAGCCGCTCACACCTCCTTACCGGAACATCTGGGCTTCTCCTCTGTACATGTTCGAACCATCTGAGCCTTGCTTCCCGCATCTTGTCATCAATAAGGGCCACGTGCACCTCTCTCGAATGTCATCATTTCTAATCTTATCCATCCTAATATGTCCACACATCCACCTCAGCATCCTCATTTCTGCTACTTTCATCTTTTGGATATGTGAGTTCTTAATAGGCCAACACTCAGCCTCATACATCATGGCCGGTCTTACCACTGCTTTATAGAACTTACCTTTGAGTATCATTGGCACTCTTTTATCACACAAGACTCCAGATGCTAACCTCCACTTCATCCATCCTACACTAATACGGTGTGTAACATCCTCATCGATCTCCCCTCCCACGTGGATAACCTAACCAAGGTACTTGAAGCTGCCTTTATTTGGGATAACTTGCGACTCAAACCAAACATCCACGTCCACTTCCCCGACTCAGCGCTGAACTTACACTCGAGGTATTCTGTCTTCGTTCTGCTTAGCTTGAAACCCTTGGATTCAAGAGTCTGTCTCCAAACTTCCAATCTCTCGTTAACATCGGCTCGTGACTCGTGAATCAGAACTATATCATCGGCGAATAGCATGCATCATAGCACCTCCCCTTGAATATGGTCTGATATCGCACCCATCACTAGGGCGAATAAGAACGGACTGAGCGCAGAGCCTTAGAGTAATCCTATTTCAACCGGAAAAGGCTCAGAGTCCCCTCCTACTGTCCTAACCCGTCTTAGCCCCATCATACATGTCCTTAATTGCCATAACATAAGGAACCGGCATACCTTTTGCCTCCAAGCATCTCCAGAGAACTTCTCTAGGAACCTTGTCATACGCTTTCTCTAGGTCAATAAGCACCATGTGCAAATCCTTCTTTCTTTCTCTGTACAGTTCCACCAACCTCCTAACAAGGTGTATAGCTTCTGTGGTGGAACGACCCCGCATGAACCCGAACTGATTGTCGGATATAGACGTTGTCATCCTCACACTTGCTTCAACCACCCTCTCCCATACTTTAATGGTATGACTCGGTAATTTGATACCTATATAATTGTTACAACTCTGGATATCACCTTTGTTCTTATACAATAGAACCATCATACTCCATCTCCACTCATCCGGCATCCTCTTCGCCTTAAAAATAACATTAAACAACCCAGTCAACCACTCCACACCTGCTCTCCCTACACACTTCCAAAATTCCACCGGAATCTCGTTTGGCCCAATCGTTCTGCCCCTACTCATCTTAGGCATAGCCCCCAACCTCCTGGACCTCGATACGCCTGCAGGGCCCGAAGTCACGATGGCTTTCGGAATGCTCCAATTCGCCTAGCACAATATCACGATCCTCTTTTTCATTCAGAAGTTTATGAAAGCAAGTCTGCCATCTTATCTTAATCTCGACATCTTCCACCAGCACTCTACCATCTTTGTCCTTAATGCATCTCACTTGGTCCAAATCTCGAGCCTTTCTCTCTCTCAATTTGGCCAACCAGAATAACTTCTTATCTCCGCCTTTTTCGCCCAATTCCTCGTACATACCACCATAAGCCGCATTCTTAGCCTCCGTGACCGATAATTGAGCCTCTAAATATTGGTGGAATGAAGTGTTCCAAGGCAAAATGGAAGCAAATATTTAGAAGACCAAAATAAGAATTTATCAATAACTACAAGACTAAAAGTGCAATTATCCGGTTACAGTTTTCCTCAATGGAAAGGTCAAATAACATGAAGATATAGTTATATACCAAACCAAGTAATAAACTGCCACAAATCACGAATTATTGATCTCTTACTACTACTAATAACAATGTTTTAGAAGAAAAAAGTGTGAGCAAGTTGATTTTCTTGTGGTAAGGAAAGTTATATGCCTCAATGTGTACCTTTTTTTCTTAATATCTTTTAGAAGTAAACAGCTTTCAATGTAGTCACAGCAGAAACATGGGGTGATTAAGAAACAGGGAAAAAGGAGAAAATAGTAGGCAGTAACAAGCACTACCGGTGGAAATTTTGGGGGGGGGGGGTGTTGCGAGTGAAAGAGGCAGAGGAGGCACAGATTCATCGACTTAACCTTTCTTGACAATAAATAAATGGGTCTAAAATGACATAACTACCCCTTGTCAATCAAAACTTTCAAGAAAACAACTCCGGCGAGACATAAAAATTTACGTTTTTCCTATTTAGACTTTTGGTGCAACAAGAGAATCCAATATTGTATAGATAGTTGTATAGATCTATAAAAAAGAAGGATCCAGGAAGTACTAAAAATCATTTATTCTATTTATACTTTTGACGTAAAGACAGAATACAATATTGTAAAGATAGTTGGCCAGATAAAAATGATTGAAACGCATCACTGATTTGTCCTTAATTTTGACATACATAAGTGCGTCACTAATGAAAGATTTATGAAATATCAAAAGAATACAACTCAAGTATTGTATATTTGAGGTTCAGAACTTTCCCAAATTCCTTAATCTTCTCATGTTGCAATATATGAAATACTTCATAGCCTTTTCTTTCTTTTTACAGTTTAATACTTTCTACATATATATCCACCACCTGAAATGGATTGTTAGGTGTCCATTCTCTATTGCCGAATCCTAACCATTATCACTACTTCAAGAATCAATCTAACCAATTAAGCAATTTATACCTCTTTAGTGACGAGGCTCTGAATTTTTTCCTCACTCCATCCTAATCAGTACCATATCTTTGTGTTCATCCATCTAAAAGGGCTAACGAATTCACCTTCCTTCTAATATATATAAACATACTAGTGGCGCCGGATACCGACATCCTCCCACAGTACAAGAATGGGTAACTCAATTCACCAAAGAAGGGCAAATGGGACTGAGCTTTTTCGCATATGCTAGGACTTGAATCCTAGTCTCTCATGGTCTTCATCCCTCTTCATCAATTGCTAGACGACACCAATGATTGCGCACTTTCTTATCAAATATAATATTGGAAGAACTAAAGGTTTATTTTGTGATATCAGAATTGAAGGATTATTTGTTCACGTACACTAATCTATTAGATTTTCTATTGACCTATGACCTAATTTTAATGCGGAAAGAAAAGAGGACCAAACTAGCGTATGTGCTGCTTGGAACAAGCCTTATTCATTCTTGACTGTAAACCAAATGTAACAAAGGAACTTCTTTGTCAGAATGACACGTTACACATTAGGGATAGTTAAGTGGAGAAATGATACTTAGAGACTAAGAGCAACAATCATTTCCATTGGCAGCAAACTAAAATGTCAACCCCCCGCATAAGAGTTTCAAGTACCACAATTTTACACTTTCAAATACTATTGTTCTCCTAAAAATGGAGACGTAACCAACAATTCCACATGTTCCCTCACCAAATATTGAAAATATACATCTTCAACTCTCCTTACTATTTTCTCAACCCAAAACACGAAGTTTCAATTTGTGACCGAGGGAGCATGAAAACTACTTTTTTCTTTGGGAATAATTGGGAGTAAGACCAAACACTATGTCATTAATTATACCCCTTCATGAACTAATTGGCCAATTTGCCTTGGGTAACATGTAAGAACACCCAGTCAACTCTTTCAAGTGCAAAACATTTACCAATCTCACGTTGCGACTACAAAGTGTGCACGACAACCACCATTAAGTGCCCAAATCATAAAATTGCCCTAGGGCTTTGATCTAGTGATAAGGGTGACTTGTGATATGTAGGTTAGGCGTATGCCATGGGTTCGAACCATGCCGCACACAAAAGCCTGATAGATAAGTGGAGAAGGGTATAGGGACGGGATCATCACCCACCGAGTTTTACGCCATTAACCCTTGGGATCCGTCAAATAAAAAAATATATTCAAAAAAAAGGCAAATTCTAAAAAGTTGTTAAAAATATCTCATTTAAGAAACTCCTAAACACAAAATGGGGGCCCAAAAAGAGACTTTCATTAAAAGGAAAGTAATAAAATAAATACTCCTAACGGGCAAATGGATGAAGTGGCGGGAAGATGAACTTACTAAGTCGTTCCTAGAAAAATGATATGAGAAATGATCGAGACTTTTTTTACACCCGAGGGTGTAGTCTAACAGCCAATGAAGTGGGTAAAACTTCAAAGACCACGGTTCATTTCCCAACGAAAACAAAAATACTAGGTGATTTCTTCACATCTATCTAACTTTGGTGGGTAAAGTTATCCGGTACTTATACTATTGCGAAGTAGCACGTTCACGGCGAAATAATAAAGGTGCACGCAATCTGGCCCAAACACCACCTTTACATATAAAAAAGATAATTGAGACTTTTTCTATGCCGCAAGTATAAATAAATTTTTTTGATACCATCTTCTAGAATCTACCCTCCAAAGACTACAGTACATGGCTGAGTACATGGCTGAGTACATGGCTGATTTCACGAAAACGATAAACCAAACAAAACAAAAGATGTAGCACAGCCTATGAGGAATCATGCTGCAAAATGGCACTTCATACCTTTTTTGAAGGGCCGTTGAGTTTTCTCTGATTGATCAACAGCCTCCGAGGTTGATTCTGAGGAACTTTCAAGTTCTCCGGACACTCTCTAAAATCCATGCAATGTTTAAAATCAAAACCATGAGAAATGCATATAACATCTATAATGATAGATTTCTAATTAGTGATATCTGAAGAAATTGGTAACACTCAAAAAGATATGGATGTAAACTCAACCAGGGCATAATATTTATATTATAATAATAAACCATGAAGGTTCTCTTTCAAAAATAGTTACATAATATTTGAAGGAAATAGAGAAAAGAAAATATTATATTTAAAATCCAATTCTCCAACCTCCTACGAACCTCCACCTATTGTTGACTCTTATGAAGACTATTCAAGGAAAGATATCATTTTCCCTTTACATGGATCATTTTCTATATATACATTTTGGCTTAATATTCCTAATCCCAACTGAATTACCAAGTTCTTATATTTGATATGTTTGTGCCCATGAACAGTTTACAGCCAACAATGTACCAGATTTCAGATTTTTTACAGCTAACTCAAAATTTACCTTCTCAAAGTCGGCAAGGTTGAATGGAATAAGTTTTTCTAATGCTTCCACAGATGCCTCAACATCAACGTCTTCCTCACTAGCTTCTGACTTTGTCTCAGCACTGCTTGTCCATTCTTCCTCATTACTTGCATCATTTGCATCTTCCATTTCAGAATCCGACGTACACTCTTCACCTGATTCTACATCTGATTCGCTTTCAGATGAGCAATCTTCACCAAAATCCTGTGTGTGAGTAACTTTATGAAGATATTGGATAAAAAGCAAAAATAATGGTACACAGAGCTGGTTTAGTCAAAAGAAACCGATGATATATGTATGTGTGTTCGTGCGCGTGTATATATATATATATATATATATGAGTCACTTACATATGGAGCTAGAATGCTGCTATCAAGCACCAGCAATGGTACTTTTAAATCTCGAGCAAGGGTTCGAACTAGTCTTTCTCGATAAAGCTCAGTCCCTGCAACATCATCAAGAATTCAGTATTTATTTCTAACAAGCAATAATAGAAAGCTATATTGTCATAGGAATCTCATACCAGTCTAGAAAACTCTACCTGGTATACTTTGAAGCATGATTCTTCCACTTGAAGAACTCAAGCGGCCACCGTAAGCCACAGTAACCTTCTTATGCTTTAAATGCGAAGCAACACACTCCACCAAAACGTTCTTTGTATGTTCGCTGCAAGTTTTGTTGACATAAATTAACCCAAATAGCAACTTGCCAGCAAGAAAAATAGATCTGAAAGGCAGGAACTCACTGGATATAATAAGGAAATGTGTCCCATGATAGAGCTATTTTCTCCCACGGAACAACCCTCCTTGAGAACTCGTTTTTAAATCTTTCTCGTTTACTTAGGAAAGGCGATTCTTTCTTCTTACTCTCAATCGACAGCTTTTCATTCCGGAGCCACTCCTTCTGCTCTTGATCACCAAGCTGAGCATGTGCATCACAATTTCTCGCATCTTCACCGCCTTTCTCCTGCCGCTTTGTTCCTTTATCCGAGCTCCCACTATCTCTCGTGTGTACATGTTTATCCTCACTCGCATCCCTACCATCACCTTTAGAACTAAAATACCTTAAATGAGTTGCAGGCAAACTCCTCAACAATCTTATATTCCCTCGTTGGGAAGCGGTCTGGATTGACTTCGATGTATCTAACAAAGCTCGTCCTATCACACTGCCTAGAGAAATGCAGTCTGAAGGTATATGGGTAACGCTTGAGGTTTGTGTCGGGGAGTAAGTTCTGTAGCCAGAACTAACATAGTGGTTGAAACGCTGAAATGCAAGATTCCATCTTTGATTGTTGCTTCGTATTCTCCTCACATACATTGCAAATTATTAAAGGTATAATAGATACCTAATAACAAGCAAAGTTTATAGGGTTAGTCCACATATGTCTGAAAGTAAAATGAAAACTTGCTATTTTTCCTGAAAAAACTAAAATCATAATAAGCTTCATACTGCTTTTAGCTGCAAAAGAAATCACATTTCTTAACCTTACAAAGTTTTGTTATCATATGAAATAGACAATTAACAGTGATCAAATTCCTAACTAATGGACGTGAAATCACACAATAAGCTATATTGACAGAGCAAAAGAAACGTGAACACAACACAAAGTAGTCAAGAAGACAAACAGAAATTCACAATAACAGTGATTCACAAACACAATATAACATTGACACACAAGCATATGTCAGCAGTCCTCAAATTTTGAATTTTCTATTTTTCTCAAAAGTTGGGCGAAAAGAGATCGCTGAGGAAATGGGGCGTCCCAAAAAAATCAATAACAAAGAGCAAAAGCCATTAGAATCAATCAAAAAGACTCGTTCTTTAGCATGCCCAAGATAAAATTCAATCGTGTATTATATGTAAATGGTTTGCATACTATCTTAGCTAATTACAATGTAAAATAAAGAACAGACCTTTCTTTGGTTATAAATAATAATCCTTATAACAATGTAAACTCAGAAGGCAGAAACAGCAGTGGCCATATGGGTTATAAACAGAGGGGTCATGTATGTAACAAAATAGGCTTTTACCAGTGGAAATAGGGATGACCCTTGAAAAGGGGGAGCTGACAGAAGGGGAGAGATTACCGTTTGGGAGAAGAGAGATAAGAGCTATTTTTGTGTTAAAGAGGTAACCTAGGAGGGAGTGACTGCTAACTGAGATAGGAGACACGAGAAGTGTCCAAACTCAAGCATCCGCACATGTTAACTCAGTTAGGCTTATGGCCCAATAGGTTTAAGGAGGAAGATTTCACCGTTCTGGCCCAACTGGTTTTTCTTTTCTTTTTTTCTAATGGGATTTTTTGGTTACTGTACCCTATTTGAAATTTTATTATTAAAAATATTCAAATATTAGTATTTATCCGACCTATACAAGTTTTAGCTAAAAAAATATATATTTATTTAGTGACTACTTTCTGTGATAGGCTTCGTTATTTAGACGTGTGATTTTTGGGATCTGCTCTAACGCTCTATGCTCCCTAAGCTCTATTTCACCGGCGGCAACCCCAGGTAAGCTCCCCCCCATCACCTACTAAACCAGGTAAGCTCTCCCCCTCCCTTATCCCTACCACATCTTTGTCTACTTTTCCTCTCTTTCTCTCTCCTATTTTCTTCTTGTTCTTTTTTTGCTTTCCAGATTATCCCTTTACAATCCTACAACCTTCCATCGGCCATCATCTCCATTTCCCTAATTTGAATATCATGTTCATTCCTTTATTTGTTGTTGTTATATACGTTGTTGTCGATTTATTTTTCTGACTTTATTATTTTTTTAGAGTTATTCTTTTGACTGTTTTATTTATTTATTTTTAAAAAAAAATCAAAAATCAATTTAAGGTTTTATTACAATCTTTTTGCGCTCCTTTGCTACGGATGGGGCCTCACCGGTGGTATGGCAACCCCTTCTTTTTTTGTCTTCGTGGTATTTTGTGCGTATTTAGGTTAGGGGTTGTGGCTATTAGCGGTGAGTGGGACGTGCGTGTGCAAAGATAAGGAACAAGCTCGGCAAGGGTCAACGAGGGGTGGCGGGAGTTGGATGCAAATGTGCCAGGTGGATGCTGTTGACATCCAATTTTGTCCCTCCTTTCTTCTAATTAATTTCCTTGAGCTTCTAAGTTATTAATACATAAAATACTTTATTTTCTAATACTATTTCCATTTACTATAGTTATTATTATTATTATTTTATTAATACTATTATTATAAGATTACTATTCATGTCACTGATATTAATATTATCACAATTTCATTTTATTATTATATTGCTACTATTGTAATTGTTGTTAATATTATTATTACGACTACTACTAACTACTATTATAATTGTATTTATTATTATCTTATCACTAATTACTAGAATTGCTAGAATTATCATTAAAATTATATCCATCATTTGACATCACTACTATATTTTATTACAATTTTTTTATTTAAACATATTTGTCGTTACTTTTATTCTTTAATTACTATATGTATGATAATATTTTACTAGTATCTATATGCAAAATTTTGTAATAGTAAATAAGCTCATTAGATACATCCGAATTATTTTTTTAGCCAAAGGATTATTCCACAAAGACTACATTAACTAGGTATTTTATCATCTTCTCCAAAAGAAGAAACACAACGGTCCCACCATCTTCATTTTTTTTTTTTTATGAAATGTCAATCTTTACTTTAACAAAGACACTGTTTTCCTTCTATTTTTGAGCAAGTTCCACGTATCTCTATTGTCTTAAATGATTTAGTCAACAAAAGTGGCCAAAAGACTTTTTGCATTTTGATTTTCTGAGATGGAAAGAACTGATTTTCAGGGATTTGATTCCATCTTAGAGGACTTTTTCAGACCAAGCCTCATGAACATTAAATTCCCAACGTTCATATTCGAACGGTTTTCTTTTTTTACCCCATTTCAAAATCAAAATATGGAGAATTCTTTCAAAAGAAGCCTAGCTCTAATCTGCCGCTATAAATACATGTGTTTGGCAATAATTTTGAGGAAGAGGTTCTAGAGCACAAGAAAACCCACAAATAATAGTCTTTAACTATCAATTATCATAACTCTCAAGAATTCAACTTTCTTTGTCTGTTCTATTTTTGTTTCTACCGACAAAGAGGGGGTAGATCCAAGGCTCACGGCCCAGTTTACTGCCCGCAAAAAGGTCAGTGGCTCTGAAATGTTTTCTTTTGGTACTGTTATTTAACGATCTGCAACGAGTATTTATTTGTTTGATGGCATGAGCTATAGCTTTTCGTTTTATAAAATTGTGATATAGAGATCATCTATGAGTCAAAGTTACGAAATTCATATTTTTCTAAAATATGAACCAAATAACACATAGAGTAATGTACTTATAAGAATAGATTCCTGAGCTGAGCGTATTAGTCTTTATGATGTAGCTTTTTTTTTTTTTTTTTTTTGCTTTAAATGCCATAATCTATCTTCATTTTTTTATTTTGTAGTTAAGTCTTAGAATTATTTTTATTACCTAGCAGCATGTATTAAGTTAAATTTTTTTTGTTTTTTTTTGTTTTCACACCTTCGAGTTTAAAGATATAGTTTCTGCACTCTCCTTACGTTTCAAAATCATATGCCATGACTAGAGGTTCAGAATCACATGCACACATGAATCTGATTATAGCTTGCCTTCTCGTATCTTACATTTAGCTTCAATGTCTTTATTTCCTTTGTATTGTAAATGGTATGGTTACACAGGTACTTAGGTCCTTATAATCTCTGTTAATATGTGATCATTTGACGAATAGAGATTTGATCTAAGACTTCTATTTCTTTGTTAAATATTATATGTTGTTATGATACTACTATAGCTTGCAAATCATTCTCTTTAAGAATTAAACAAATGATTATGTCCAGAATAATCATATTGGATACGCTTTTCCCCCATTTAGCTTTTCAGACTTCAGTTTTTTTAATTGTTCTTTTACTTAGAGTGTTATTTATAAATGGAATTACTGATATGTAGTATACTTTAGTTTCGTTCCGGTTCATGGAATATTCCTAATTTAAGGAGATAACTGTCATTCTTGACTTGTATGTTTTATCGTTATATATAATAAGAATTAAGTTTTCCTCTAATTCTCTTTTCTCTTTTTTTTTTTTGCATATGCACTTGGAGCAAAATCGGAGCCTTACACGAGGCTCAACGCCACCACCATCATATGGAATCATCACATACCTTATTCATAGAAGGCATCGGATAGCAAGAAAACAAGCGAGAGACGCTTGGGGGATGCCTATGGCACCCTTATTCATTTTTGTTATTTAATTATTATCTTTGCCCTTCGTGTTATCTGATTTTGCATATTAATTTGCTTATTTTTGGAGTCGCGTGTTCAACTTATGATTAGTTAAACACAATTTTTTATCTCATCTAAAACTAGTAAAAAAAAAATAAAAAAAAAAAAAAAAAAAAATTGGTCCTTATATTAAGGCGTAGCCTATATATTTTTAATGTATTTTCTAAAATAAAATTGGTCCTTATATTAACGCCTAGCCTATATATTTTTAATGTATTTTCTTTAAAGGTATTAACAGCCACCTAGTGTGAAATCATCTTTGTGTCAAATAGCATTAAGAACATTGGCCCTAAAGCAGATTACTCTTTAGACCTTAACATTGTGGGAAAAGTTGTTAAAATCTTTCTTTAGTCTCATATGGTCTTTGAATTGGAATTGGTTTATAAGACTTTACCGCATTAACTTAACTTTTTCCTTTCTCAATTTGGGATGTGATTTTTAATATAGTTAAATACTTTGACTTAAAAAAATGTGCTTTTAATATTTATTATCCTAATTAGTGATTAGACCTAAGTTTGGCCGGTTAACCGTTTTTAACGGATCATATGGGATGCTTTAATAACCTTCCCTATATGATTAATTAGAACTCTTACCTAGAATTTTTAAGGTTAAGCAGACCATAAAATAAAGATTACTTTAAGCACTATTTAATAAATAGGTGTCCTAATTCACCTTAAAAATAATTAGGTGGCGACTCTCTCTTTTAATTAAACCCGTACAATGACCTATATGTTATACTCTAGTTTGATCCGTGTTAAAATGGGGTATAACAACATGGCGACTCTGCTGGGGATTCTAGGTTCTAAACCACAACAAACTTAGGTTAATAATAAAAATTAATTTGTATATTTTTAATTGTTTATAATGCTTATATGAAATGTCGTTGTGTGATAAACTGCTGTATATGAATTGTTAATCTATTCTTATTATTTTATATAATTTGTTATTCCGTTTCACTTCCTCCACTTCTGGAAAATTCACACAAAGCACACACCTAGCGGTTATGCGGTTTGCAGCCGTGCACTACTCAAAACACATTTTAGGGAAAAGTTCGTGAATAAGTCGATCAGCGGTGCAGTCGACAGTCACGGACTTTTCACTCTCAAGTTGTCCATTTGGGAGCAAAACAGTCTAGAAAACCCAATATTAGTCAGCATAAGATAGAGCTAAACCAAACCCCTTTTAAGAGCATGCATCATTTTTAACCTTAGGTGATCTAATACCCGAGGTGTATTAAATCCATTAGTTAACCTTACCTAAATGTCCAAGTGGGTTTTCAACCCCAAGTGACACTTATCATATTTATATGCATTATTTGAAGGGTAAACATGCCGATTATGTAGATTATTTACTTTAAATTAATTAAATTCTAGTTAAAGGAGCATGACTATCTTTATTATAATATGTGTAATATTTTCAAATAATATAATCTTGCGGAACAACAAGAAGTTTATATATGACAAAAATATCTTTTATTGTACTTTCTTTGATTTTCTTTACGTAAAAATAAATAAATGGCCTAAGCAATTCATGTACTTCTTTTTGCTTTTGAAAATAAAATTACTTGCTTAATTAATTATAATAAATATATTTTATAAAATACACCCTCTTTTAAAATATATATATATATGTTTAAGCAGACATATTTTACTATTTATTATGCTTTTAAGAAAAATAGAATTACTTAATTAATTTATAGAAATGAGATGATACATAATGGCATACTTATCTTTCAAATACACGGTAGGCCTACCTCTGGCACAAAGAGGCCCTCACGTATTAGGACGCGCTATTATTTGCTCTTTGGAATGTGTCACATGCTTTGCTTGCCTACTTGCTTACTTTTTATTTGCTATGTTACTTATTTGACTTTATTATTTTTACTAATATTATCTGTTGTTTTTTTTTATAGAAAAAGGAAGTATTAACTATTCAACTTGCTTATATCTTTTATTTGTTCATATATTTTTCTGTTCCTTATTTTGTATATCATTAATAATAATAATCACCATCATTCCGCGCTTACCGCTCTTTAACGACTCTAGAGCATTATTTGTGCATTTACTTAAGCTCAAATTTCTTTTAGGTCTATTCCAATTCTTAGAGTCTAATTAAGATATGTTTAGTCTCTCAGTATCTTCTAATTCTAATAAAGTACGACGTCTTTCCCATAAGCTCTTCAATAGGCTCGGTTTGTCATGAAATTCCTCAATATTCGTGCCTTAAACTAGCCTTAAAATTTTTCTTTACACAACAATGAGCATCTGACTCCCTAAGCAAGATAGCATTCTAAAAAAAAAACTAACGTAATGTTTTATAATATGAGAATATTTTGCCGATCTAATTTTATGAGTTGATTTTTATTCGTGTTCTTTTCTTACAAATATAATTGCATATTTTTTAAAATATTGCCACTCGTGCCTTACATAAATTTTCAATTTTATTCAATTCTGGCATAATCTTGCACCTCTAGTTTTGTCTCATAGCTTCATATCTGTCAGAATTTAAATATTCGTATTAATTCTCATATACAAGTAGGTAGGTGTCCAATTTTGCACCATCTACCCAGCAATAGAAGGCCGATTTGGTTAATTTTTAGCATCAAATTCTTTTTAATATTTTCACATATTCAATTCAAGCGTTTGCATCATCTTATTTCGGGTGATCGAGATTAATCTTCACACACCCGTTAATTCTACGTCTTGGCATGTGAGTCGAGGTACTATTCCATAAGTTTCAAAACGGCTGATACCATATTCCGGGCCTCGATAGCTTTGTGACTTGCCAACGCTAAATAATAATAGAGTTCCAATTAACTCTTATATCCTAATTACATATCTTGACTTTGAGCTTGTCGATATTCAAACAACCAAATATTATCTTCAACGTCAAAATTATTCGTCCGTGGACCCTTTGAAAACCAGTCTATATAAGACGCAGTCTCATTATAACAAAATTTTTTGTTTTCCTTCATGAAAGAAACTGGGGCAGATTTTTTGGCACGCAGAACATCATCTCATGAAGTAATAATCAAAAACTTCCTAAAGATTGGGGCAATTTTGAAAAAAAAAACATTAGAGTTATGCAAGGAAAAAAAAACTTGTGCTAGAGCTAAAGTTTTGATGTTCAACATAAGTTATCCCTTTACAAAACTTAAAATTATTTCGCTTCCATGTCAACAAGACTCGAGCGTTAGAGCCCTTTAGATAATAATTCATTCTCGTCCATCCATTTTGCAACATGGGCCATCATTTCTAGTTTAAGGCTCCTACTTAACCATACAATGAATTAATCAATCTAATTACGCACTCTATGCATTTATTTGATTATGATAAATATGCTAACACTTTACTTTTATTTTGAAAAGTTTTATTTTTCCTTTAAAGGTTGCCTAGCATTGAACACTCTTTTGGCTACGAATCTGCATAAAGGACGGGCTATAATGGCAGACCGTTTTGAAGAATTCAATACCGGTATGGGACTATTGCAAGCACGAAATGATAGAACCAAGGCAAATGTGGTGCAAAGGAACATGTTGGTTAATCTGGGAAGCACTTTTAACCTTCTTCCAAATACAACCTCCACTTCTAGCTCAAACCAAAATATTTGCTTAACCGTATCTCCTCACCCAACTCATACTTATACAATCTCTCCACAAATGCCAATAACCTGCAATCCCAATCAAGTCACGATGATTCCTAATACTGAACTTCCTATAGTCACAACTCCATTTGAGAAGGACAAGCAAAACCAACTAACTGTATGTTCGTATAAGGGACTTGAAAAATCATCACAACATATTTGCCGTGAAAATTTGGAAAAAGAACTCCTTGATTTGAAGAAAGCCTTTGGAGAAGAATTACAATCAAGAAATTATCAAAGTCTTAGATATGAAGACTTATGCCTGCAGCCGGATGTTGAACTCCCACTAGGATACCAGGTGCCAAAGCTTAATACTTTCAATGGGAAGGGAAATCCCATTGCTCATTTAAAGGACTACTGCAGCAGATTACTTGGTATCGGGCACAATGAGGCCATTCGAATGAAGTTATTTATCCAAAGTTTATCGGGACATGCACATGTTTGGTACACAAAACAAGATTTTAGCAAATGGCGCACGTGGGATGATATGGCTCACGATTTTGTAAAGCAATATGAGTTCAACCTTGGAGTCGATCCAGACATGCATAGCCTATACAAAATAGAGAAAATGCCACATGAATCTTTTCAGGATTATGCAATCCGGTGGAGAGTTGAAGCTTCAAAGGTGCACCCCCCGCTATCCGAGAAAGAGTTGATCTCAATCTTCATTGACATTCAAAATGGCATATATTATGAAAAGTTGGCTACTGCGAACGTGCGTAATTTCTCAGACTTGATTAGAGTCGGGGACTTCCTAGAAAGAGGCATCAAAGAAGGAAAGATTAACATGCGGACCATCAATCATGCTTTACAACCAGAGATGCCAGAAATGTTGAAAGGTAAAGAGAAAGAAAATGCCTCAGTTGCCATGACTATGCATCAACCGCAATGCCATCATGATCACCAGCCCTTGCAAAATCATGCAATCTCTAATGCCAGCAATATGCATCTCCAGCCTCCACGCCAACAAAGCATTCAACATCAACATCATCAAGCACAAGCCGTTTCTCGTCAATTAAAGAAAAGGAAGCCCCGCAACTTCACACCTTTGACTGAATCAATCTCTAGCGTATTCGCAAGACTGAATGCCTCGGGAATTATTCAACCAAGAAAAGGAAGGATATTTGACCCTTCACATCCATTATTTGATCCTTCCAAGTATTGTGCTTATCATTCAAATGCTCAAGGTCATGATACAGAAGAATGCCTAGCATTAAAACATAAGATTCAGAATTTAATCGATTCTAACAAACTGCGAGTGCAAGTACCAGTTGGAACAAATACCTCAAATGCAATTAGCTGCAACACAAGCAATATACCAAGCGTGGTTGGGCATCCAAAGAAGAAACGTCGTCTAAACGAAGAGCAAGACTGATTTATCGATCTTTCTGGCATTGTGATTTTGATGTTATCACTCTATAAGTTTCTATATTTTGTAACCATGCCTTATTTTTGTAATGAACTACGTTCAGACCTGATTCCCATTTAAGAGGGGATACGTAGGCAGCCTTATGGGTTCGGTCTCATCATAATAAAATTTCTATTTACCCCCAAAAGCCAAAACCGGGGCAAATTTTGCAGAAGGATGCTCATCAATCGGCAAAGCAAAAAATGAAATTTCGAGCTACATAGTTATTACAAGCACAACAACAAATTCTAGAATGCCATGGCAACAAGTTGCAGATTCAAAGCCAAACTTTGACGTTCAATGCAAGGCAATCACTTTATTTTATACTAACGAATTTACTTTGAGTAATGCAGGGGCATATTTTGGCTATTCTCTAACATTACATGTTGTCGCAAAGCTCAACATCAAGTCAAAAGTCGCAAAGTTCATGCAAAGCAAAGGATGAAACCAAGCAAGCGTAAATCGAACTTTGAAACTTACAATCTTTGTTTGAGTGCAGGATTTATTAATAGCAAAGCTTCAGCATGAAGATCCAACGATTGTTAGTATTGCACTAGGAGTAATAACTACTACAAAGGAATTTCATCAAGCTCTCTGCATCGCACTATTTGCTATTACAAAATCATTGCACCAAGCTCTCCGCATTGCACCATCAATATATGTTACTTCGAAGTAACCATGCCAAGCTCTTTGCACCGCATTATACAATTACAAATCAAGCATCATACCAAGCTTCTGCACCGCACCGATGTCAATTGTAAATCAAGCACCATGCATCTAGGGTTTGTCCACCTAATAATAGGACAAAAAGGTCGTCCACCTGATAATAGGACATGAGGTAGTCCACCTGATAATAGGACATAAGGTAGTCCGCCTGATAATAGGACATAAGGTAGTCCGCCTAATTAATGGGACATGAGGTTGTCCGCCTGATAATAGGACATGAGGGTTTGTCCACCTAATAATAGGACAAAAAGGTCGTCCACCTGATAATAGGACATGAGGCAGTCCACCTGATAATAGGACATAAGGTAGTCCGCCTGATAATAGGACATAAGGTAGTCCGCCTAATTAATGGGATATGAGGTTGTCCGCCTGATAATAGGACATGAGGTTGTCCGCCTGATAATAGGACATGAGGTAGTCCGCCTGATAATAGGACATAAGGTAGTCCGCCTAATTAATAGGACATGAGGTAGTTCGCCTGATAATAGGACATAAGGTAGTCCGCCTGACAATAGGACATAAGGTAGTCCGCCTGACAATAGGACATAAGGTAGTCCGCCTAATTAATTGGACATGAGGTCGTCCGCCTAATAATAGGGCATTTATGCATTAATATTTATGTTTATACGCCTTAATTTGCGTTTTAAGCACGCTTGCCTTTAATATGATATTTAGGCTTATCCGCCTTCAATAGGACATTTATGCATTCAGGCTTTTCCGCATTTAATTGAATTTTCAGCACACTTGATTCTATAATATTTAGGCTTGTCCTCCTTTAATAGGACATTTATGCATTAAACATTTAGGCTTGTCCGCCTTCAACAGGACATTTATGCATTAAAATTTAGGCTTATCCGCCTTTACTTGGATTTTTTAAGCACGCTTTATGATATATAGGTTGTCCACCTGAACAACAGGACACTTTAGCACATATTCGCATATTTTTTTATTAATTTATTTTGACCTTGACGGTCATGCTTTTAGTGTTATTTTAGAAATGCAGTATTATCATAAATCATTGCAAAGCACATTTATAAATTGCAGGTTATTGTTGAAAATTATTATTGGGATAAAGCTATATTTTTATCAAATCATTTTGGCCGACTAAGCCATATTGTATAAGTAAAACCAAAATGTGTCATTTTCATAAGATTATTTTACAGCATATCGCATTTCAATATCTACTATACTGATGAATTTGTCCTGCAGGAAATATAGTACAACATAGCGATCAAGTCGAGCTATCGGAAATTATATTTTAAATCTCATAACTTTCTTTGAGTGCAAAATTTACTAATATTAAACTTTAGCATGTAAATTTTTAAATTATTGGTACCGCTTCCTGTAAAGGCACTGCATCAAGCACTCCGCACCATACTCGCTACTGTACCAAGCTTTTTGCATCGCTCTCTGAATATTGTTATTATAACTCTAGCATCGGATCAAGTTTTATGTACCATATCAATCTCTTAGCACTGCATCATATCAATCTTTATAATTAAAAATAAAGCACTACATATCAGGCTTGTCCACCTTCAAATAGGACATGGCAGGCTTGTCCACCTTCAAATAGGACATGTCGGGTTTATCCGCCCTCAAATAGGATATATCAGGCCTATTCGCCCTCAAACAGGATATATCGGGTCTATCCGCCCTCAAACAGGTTATATTGGGTCTATCCGCCCTCAAATGGGATATTGAAGTTAATCCTTACTCAAAATGACATTTAATTTATTTCGACCCGAGCGGTCCCGCTTGCATAAGCATTGCCAAAATATATCTTTCAGAAATTATTGTCAAATGTATTTATCTTTATAAACTAAATTTTTATGCGCCGTTGCCGACCATGAAATATGTCACCATAAAATTATTTTTATATGTTGCACAATAAATTCGCTTTTCTTTTGAATTAATGCCTAAATAATATTTTCAAGAGATTATTTTTTATGGCATATTTCATCTTATTTCCAAACAAATTTTCTTAGCATTGTCAAGCTCTGCAGGAAAAATAGCGCAACGTGGAACTATATCTTAGCAGTGAACTGGGGCAGTTTGTTGGAGAGGAATACCAAACTCTCCAACAAAGGTCAAGGATCTACTTCGAACTCCGCTCGGCTCAACTCTGAAAACTCTCAAATTAAATCTTTATTTCACACATCTTTCTTTCAGGCATAATACCCAGTGTCTTTATAATTCGACACTGGGGCAGCATTTTTAGGACATGCATCAAAAGTGAATCCTACTCCAGGGTACCATAAGTCTTGAACTACATATGGCCTGATTCTCGTGAAACCCTAGATATGTAGGCAACTCGATACCGGAGTTCGACCGCAATCATTTTATTTACGTCCCCTTTCTCCCATTTCAATCTTGATGGTCGGGACAAATTGGCTACTATGTCAATTTCTTTGCCCGAAAACTCTTACATCGTCTCCGGTCAAAGAGGGACAGCTGTTGACATCCAATTTTGTCCCTCCTTTCTTCTAATTAATTTCCTTGAGCTTCTAAGTTATTAATACATAAAATACTTTATTTTCTAATACTATTTCCATTTACTATAGTTATTATTATTATTATTTTATTAATACTATTATTATAAGATTACTATTCATGTCACTGATATTAATATTATCACAATTTCATTTTATTATTATATTGCTACTATTGTAATTGTTGTTAATATTATTATTACGACTACTACTAACTACTATTATAATTGTATTTATTATTATCTTATCACTAATTACTAGAATTGCTAGAATTATCATTAAAATTATATCCATCATTTGACATCACTACTATATTTTATTACAATTTTTTTATTTAAACATATTTGTCGTTACTTTTATTCTTTAATTACTATATGTATGATAATATTTTACTAGTATCTATATGCAAAATTTTGTAATAGTAAATAAGCTCATTAGATACATCCGAATTATTTTTTTAGCCAAAGGATTATTCCACAAAGACTACATTAACTAGGTATTTTATCATCTTCTCCAAAAGAAGAAACACAACGGTCCCACCATCTTCATTTTTTTTTTTTTATGAAATGTCAATCTTTACTTTAACAAAGACACTGTTTTCCTTCTATTTTTGAGCAAGTTCCACGTATCTCTATTGTCTTAAATGATTTAGTCAACAAAAGTGGCCAAAAGACTTTTTGCATTTTGATTTTCTGAGATGGAAAGAACTGATTTTCAGGGATTTGATTCCATCTTAGAGGACTTTTTCAGACCAAGCCTCATGAACATTAAATTCCCAACGTTCATATTCGAACGGTTTTCTTTTTTTACCCCATTTCAAAATCAAAATCTGGAGAATTCTTTCAAAAGAAGCCTAGCTCTAATCTGCCGCTATAAATACATGTGTTTGGCAATAATTTTGAGGAAGAGGTTCTAGAGCACAAGAAAACCCACAAATAATAGTCTTTAACTATCAATTATCATAACTCTCAAGAATTCAACTTTCTTTGTCTGTTCTATTTTTGTTTCTACCGACAAAGAGGGGGTAGATCCAAGGCTCACGGCCCAGTTTACTGCCCGCAAAAAGGTCAGTGGCTCTGAAATGTTTTCTTTTGGTACTGTTATTTAACGATCTGCAACGAGTATTTATTTGTTTGATGGCATGAGCTATAGCTTTTCGTTTTATAAAATTGTGATATAGAGATCCTCTATGAGTCAAAGTTACGAAATTCATATTTTTCTAAAATATGAACCAAATAACACATAGAGTAATGTACTTATAAGAATAGATTCCTGAGCTGAGCGTATTAGTCTTTATGATGTAGCTTTTTTTTTTTTTTTTTTTGCTTTAAATGCCATAATCTATCTTCATTTTTTTATTTTGTAGTTAAGTCTTAGAATTATTTTTATTACCTAGCAGCATGTATTAAGTTAAATTTTTTTTGTTTTTTTTGTTTTCACACCTTCGAGTTTAAAGATATAGTTTCTGCACTCTCCTTACGTTTCAAAATCATATGCCATGACTAGAGGTTCAGAATCACATGCACACATGAATCTGATTATAGCTTGCCTTCTCGTATCTTACATTTAGCTTCAATGTCTTTATTTCCTTTGTATTGTAAATGGTATGGTTACACAGGTACTTAGGTCCTTATAATCTCTGTTAATATGTGATCATTTGACGAATAGAGATTTGATCTAAGACTTCTATTTCTTTGTTAAATATTATATGTTGTTATGATACTACTATAGCTTGCAAATCATTCTCTTTAAGAATTAAACAAATGATTATGTCCAGAATAATCATATTGGATACGCTTTTCCCCCATTTAGCTTTTCAGACTTCAGTTTTTTTAATTGTTCTTTTACTTAGAGTGTTATTTATAAATGGAATTACTGATATGTAGTATACTTTAGTTTCGTTCCGGTTCATGGAATATTCCTAATTTAAGGAGATAACTGTCATTCTTGACTTGTATGTTTTATCGTTATATATAATAAGAATTAAGTTTTCCTCTAATTCTCTTTTCTCTTTTTTTTTTTGCATATGCACTTGGAGCAAAATCGGAGCCTTACACGAGGCTCAACGCCACCACCATCATATGGAATCATCACATACCTTATTCATAGAAGGCATCGGATAGCAAGAAAACAAGCGAGAGACGCTTGGGGGATGCCTATGGCACCCTTATTCATTTTTGTTATTTAATTATTATCTTTGCCCTTCGTGTTATCTGATTTTGCATATTAATTTGCTTATTTTTGGAGTCGCGTGTTCAACTTATGATTAGTTAAACACAATTTTTTATCTCATCTAAAACTAGTAAAAAAAAAAAAAAAAAAAAAAAAAAAATTGGTCCTTATATTAAGGCGTAGCCTATATATTTTTAATGTATTTTCTAAAATAAAATTGGTCCTTATATTAACGCCTAGCCTATATATTTTTAATGTATTTTCTTTAAAGGTATTAACAGCCACCTAGTGTGAAATCATCTTTGTGTCAAATAGCATTAAGAACATTGGCCCTAAAGCAGATTACTCTTTAGACCTTAACATTGTGGGAAAAGTTGTTAAAATCTTTCTTTAGTCTCATATGGTCTTTGAATTGGAATTGGTTTATAAGACTTTACCGCATTAACTTAACTTTTTCCTTTCTCAATTTGGGATGTGATTTTTAATATAGTTAAATACTTTGACTTAAAAAAATGTGCTTTTAATATTTATTATCCTAATTAGTGATTAGACCTAAGTTTGGCCGGTTAACCGTTTTTAACGGATCATATGGGATGCTTTAATAACCTTCCCTATATGATTAATTAGAACTCTTACCTAGAATTTTTAAGGTTAAGCAGACCATAAAATAAAGATTACTTTAAGCACTATTTAGTAAATAGGTGTCCTAATTCACCTTAAAAATAATTAGGTGGCGACTCTCTCTTTTAATTAAACCCGTACAATGACCTATATGTTATACTCTAGTTTGATCCGTGTTAAAATGGGGTATAACAGGATGCAACATTGTCTTATATACTAAGACAATTCCCAGGTTCTACTTGCGGGAGTTGGTACCTCCTATTTTTCCTTTCCCCTTTATTGTGATAGTTAAATTGTTGCAATCTTAGTTCATATTAGTTTATTCACAAGATTAGTGCGCTTATAGTTGCTGCCTCTCTTTGTCTAGCTTGGTCAGTTGCCTTGTGTGTGTTAATAATTTTCCTTTAGTTTGCCATAGGTATAGTGGTTGTGGCCTGGGATGGTCGAGTGAGGTCATATCCTTGGGAGGGGCGAGGGTGGGGTGGGGGTTAGGGTAGGGGTTAAGGGGCGGTCGGTAGGCAATTGAGGTAAAATAAACAGGGGTGTCCATAGGTTAAGAATCGGACCATGGAACATAGGTACATTGACGAGTAAGTCTATAGAGCTGGCAAAGATTCTTAAGAAGATGAGGGTCAATATAACATATGTCCAAGAGACTAGGTGGGTAGGGTCGAGGGCAAAGGATGCTGACGAGTATAAACTTTGGTACTCGTGAGTCCAGAGAGGTAAGAATGGAGTGGGTATCTTAGTGGATAGGGAACTTAGAGAGTCTGTGGTTGAGGTTAGACGAGTGAATGATAGATTGGTGGTTATTAAGTTGGTGGTTGGAGAGTACACCTTGAACGTCGTTAGCACCTATGCGTCGCATGCGGGCCTAGATAAGAATGTAAAACAACGATTTTGGGAGGGGTTATATGAGATTGTGTGACGGGTTCCACTTGCTGAGAAGCTATTCATATAAAGGGATTTCAATGGTCATATTGAGGCGACCACGGGTGGTTACGGAGACGTGTATGGAGGCTTTAGTTTTTGGGAGAGGAACGGAGGAGGTACCTCATTGTTGGACTTAGCTAAGGCTTTTGGGTTAGTGATTGCGAACTCTAGCTTTCCGAAGAGGAAAGAGCATTTGGTTACTTTTCAAAATGCGATAGCGAAGACTCGGATTGACTATCTCCTCCTCATGAGGTGTGATAGCGGGTTGTGTAAGGACTGTAAGGTGATTCCGAGTGAGACACCCATGATGCAGCATAGACTCTTTGTGTTAGATGTTAGTATTAGGTTAAAGGGAAGAAAAAGTCTGCTCGGGGTAAACCAATAATCAGGTGGGGATCCTTGACTAATGATAAATCCCAAGAGTTAGAGTGCTGGTTACCTGCCATGGGAGCTTGGAGAAGTAGGTGGGACGGGAACACTATGTGGTCAGTGATAGTAGACTGTATAAGGAATTCTACGAAGGAGGTGTTAGGGTTCTCGACCGGTGTCTCTGGTGGGCACAAAGGATATTGGTGGTGGAATGAAGTGGTCCAAGTTAAAGTGAAGGCAAAGAAGGCGGAATAACTGAAGTTAATAGGGAGCATAGGTGAATGGGAGAGGCGGGCGTGCATGGAGAGATATAAGGTAGCTATGAAGGAAGCTAAATTATCGGTCATAGAGGCTAAGACTACGACTTATGATCATATGTACGAGGAATTGAGGGGAAAAGGTAGGGAGAAAAAGTTATTCTGGCTGCCCAAATTGATAAAGAGGAAGGCTCAAGACTTGGATCAAGTGAGATGCATTAAGGACGAGGATGGTAGAGTACTGGTGGAAGATGCTCAAATTAAGAGGAGATAGCATACTTACTTTTATAAACTTCTGAATGAAAAAGTGGATCATGATATTGTTCTAGGAAAATTGCAGCATTCTGAGAGTCATCATGGCTTCGAGCACGGCAGGTATATCGAGGTCGAGGAGGTTGTGGGGGTTATGTGTAAGATGAGTAGGCCTGATCAATCGGCCAAACGAGATTCTAATGGAATTTTGGAAGTATGTGGGGAGAGTAGGTGTGGAGTGGTTGACTGGGTTGTTTAATATTATTTTTAAGGTGGTCCCATTGTATAAGAATAAAGGTGATATCCAGAGTTGCAACAATTATAGGGGTATCAAAATACTTATGTATACCATAAAAGTATGGTAGAGGGTGGTTGAAGCGAGGATGAGGACGATAGTGTCTGTATCCATAACCAATTTATGTTCATGCCGGGTCGTTCCACCATAGAAGCTATACACCTTGTTTAAGAGGTTGGTAGAACTGTATAGAGAGAGAAAGAAGGATGAGCATGTGGTATTTATTGACCTGGAGAAAGCGTATGACAAGATTGCTAGAGAAGTTCTTTGGAGATGCTTGGAGGCAGAAGTTGTGTCGGTTCTTTATGTTATGGCAATTAAGCACATGTATGTTGAGGTAAAGACTCGGGTTAGGATAATATGAGGTAACTTTGAGCATTTTTTGGTTTAGATGGGGTTATAGCAAGGCTCTGCGCTCAGTCTGTTCTTATTTGCCCTGGCGTTGGATGCGATAACAAACCATATTCAATGGGAGGTGTCGTGGTGCATATTATTCGTCGATGACATAGTTCTGATTTATGAGCCACAAGCCGGTGTTAATGAGATATTGGAAGTTTGGAGGCAGACGCTTGAGTCTAAGAGTTTCAAGCTAAGCAGAACAAAGACAGAATATCTCGAGTGTAAATTCAGCACCGAGCCGGGGGAAGTGGACGTGGATGTGAGGTTTGAGTCACAAGTTATCCCAAGTAGAGACAACTTCAAGTAACTTGGTTCGGTTATCCACGGGGGAGGGGAGATCGACAAGGATGTCACACATCATATTGGGTAGGATGGATGAAGTGGAGGTTAGCATCTGAAGTCTTGTGCGACAAGAGAGTGCCAACAATACTCAAAGATAAGCTCTATAAAGTGGTGGTTAGACCAGTCATGATGTATGGGGTTGAGTGTTGGCCTGTTAAGAACTTACATATCTAAAAGATGAAAGTAGCAGAAATGAGGATGTCGAGGTGGATGTGCGGGTACACTATGATGGATAAGATTAGGAATGATGATATTCGGGAGAAGGTGCACGTGACTCCCATTGATGAGAAGATGCGGGAAATGAGGCTCAAATGGTTCGGGCATGTACAAAGAAGAAGCCTAGATGCTCAAGTAAGGAGGTGTGAGCAGTTGGTTGTTAAAGGCACAAGAAGAGGTAGATGGCAGCCTAATAAGTATTGGAGAGAGGTGGTCAGGCAGGATATGTTGAGGCTTCATGTTTCCGAGGACATGATACTTGATAGGAAATTGTGAAGGTCGAGTATTACGGTTGTGGGCTAGGGGGTAGTTGAGTCTTGCGTTACTTTGTGTCTTTGTGAGCCTAGTCCGGTAGGATTTTATCTAAGATAGCTAGGGGTAATGTCGTTTCTTACTTTTTTCTATTTTTGACGCAGGTTCCACTTATTAGCCATCGTTTTTGCTTTCTATTTTCTTTTGCATTTTATGTTCCTTTTTTTTCTATGATCTTCATGATGAATCTAATAATCTATCCTTTTGTCTTTTCATTATCTTAAGCCAAGGGTCTTTCGAAAACAACCTCTCTACCCTTTCGGGGTAGGGGTATGGTCTGCATACACACTACGCTCCTCAGACTCCACTTGTGAGATTCTACCGGGTTGTTGTTATTGTTGTTTATATTTTAATTAGAGATTTTACTGACACAATCACCGCACTTTATTTGTATCCTACTATTACGCATATTTTCTTTGATTGTCATCGCAACATAATCAAGTCCGATTCTCTGGTTTCCTTTGGTTTTCCATAAATTAAGGTTCGAAGAAAACAATTGCAAACAATTAGCTACAATTGTATTGAATTTCGCAACATATGTCAGAACTAGTGATTATGCTTCAACTTAATGGTCGATGGGATAACGTTGGGATATACAAAGATTTTGATATTTATGGAATTGTAGTCAATGAAGATTCAAATTATATTCAACTGAATTCCGCGATTGTAGAGCATTTAATAATCGATACCTCCGCATAAATTATCAAGATAAAATACACTATCAACGAGTGTTGTCCTCTGTGATGACTCGACCCGTTGTCTCGTGAGTTACTACTCTGTTCTTCCCATTTTCTCCTCCTTATGTTTCATTATGGGTATTGGGTGCGTTAGAATTTAATTGGAGTGATTTTTATTAAGAAATGAGACACTTAGTCTCTTTTAAGAAGGCTTAAGTTAGAAAAGTCAACTAGATATTGTCTTGTGATTTGAAGGGCTCGAAATTGAATTCCAATGATTCGGTTAGTTTCAGGGAATGATTTAAGGCTTAGGAGCGCGATCAGACGTAATTTTGGAGGTCCGGTGAAGAAGTTAGCCTATTTTGGCGAAGTTAGTAATTTGGAAATTTCCGGTTGATAGGTGAAATTTTGATCCGGGAGTCGGAATAGAGTCGCGAGAGTTTCAGTAGCTTCGGTAGGTGATTTTGGACTTGTTTGCAAAATTTGAGGTCATTCAGACTAGTTTTGATATGTTTCAACATCAGTTGTGGAATTTGGAAATTAAATAAGTTCTCATGCTTGAATTCATGCATAATTGACGATTATGATGACATGTGATGTGATTTGATGCCTTGACTAAGTCTATGATGTGTTTTCATACTTGTTGTTGCTTTTGGTTGAGGTCTCGGGGCCTCAAGTGTGTTTCGGGTGAGTTTTGAGCGAGTAAGGACACCCCGGAACTTAGAAAAATGGAGGTGGCAGCAGTGGTGGTGCGGACCACGCTTCTTCTCGCGTTAGGCGTGCGACCGCGCACGGGAAGAACCTGCAGGGTCACTAGTCCTAATTTGGAAGCTCATATCTTTTAATCTACAAGGAATTTTGAGGTGATTTAAATATGAAAGTTGTAGCCTTTCGTGTCTAGATCCCATAAAGCTAAAGAAATTGTAATTTGGACATTTGTAGCGAATCTTATGGCTAAAATACTGAAGCATGTCACTACAGTCAAATTCCTGCGCAGCTGCAGCCATTATTGCGCGGACCGCACTTCCTAGGCGTGGACCGCGGTCATTTTTGTGTGGTTAGCACTGTCAGAATCCGAGGGGTATTTTATAAATACGAGGTTTTGGGTTTTATTTGATATTTTGACCTATAAAGCTCGGATTTTGGCGATTTTTCGAAGGTTTTTCAAGAAATCCATCGGGGTAAGTGATTCTTCTCATATTTGGTTAGAGTTCATGAATATATCATTGAATTCATCATTTAACTAGTGATTTGAGATGGAATTTGGGAAGAACTAGGGCTTGGGTTTTGAGATTTTTAATTTGAAGGGTCAAATGGACTCCGATTCTTGTGAATTTGGTATGTATAGACTCGTGGCGAGATAAGGAACATTTTGATGTAAACATTTCTGGATTTCAAGATGTGGGCCCGGGGCTCGAGGCTCGGGTTTTGGTAACTTCGGAAATTGTGCTCGAATTTGATTATTTTCGATTGGGTATTGTTCCTTTAGCATATTGTGATGTATTCGCTCTGAATTTGGGCAGATTCGTCGCACGAGGATGCCTATTCGAGAGGCAAGGGCATAGTAAGCTAGACTTTTCGCCGTCTTGGGGTGAGTAATACTTGTAAATGATATCTTGAGGGTTTGAAACCCCGTATTTACACATCATGGTGTTGTATTGTAGTGACTTGCACGCCAAGTATGAGCGTGGGGTATAGCACTGTTGAGAATTGTGACTTGGTCCATCCCTATTATGGATTTTTATTGCATAATTGATTGAAACTTGCTAGATGTTATCTTGAATTGGGCTGAATGCCATGTTTTGGGCTTCGTGCCAGTTATATGAACCTTGAAGGGGTTATTATCACTGTTTTCATGACATTTAGCATATTAAATGATTTCAGTCCTAAGTTAAACACTGTTTTGAAATGTACAGTCATATTGCTAAAGTTTAAAGACTTAAATTGCATTTTTTTGATGTTTTGATTTAAAAGTTATTCCGTGACATTTCCCGAGTGGCTCATTTGCATGTCCTGGACTAAGGATGGATCGGGTTGTATGCCGTAGTGATGCTATGATGATATTGCGCTTGGGCTGTAGCAGCCCCTCCGGAGTCTATACACACCTCTAGTGAGCGTGGGTACCCAAATGGATCGGGCTGCGCGCCGCAGTGGTCATTTGCATTGCATTGCATTCATGCATTGGTTCTTATTTGTACTACGTGGCATGACATTTAGCACTCACATATCATTGGCATACATTCTATTACTTGCCTTATTGACCAGATACCCTAGTGTTATTTGTTAAAGGAGTGTTGTGCCTGAGGGGCTCACTTATGTGCGGTCTTGAACTATCTGATATTGCATTTATATGCTTGACTTTTTGGAAAAAGGATATTTTCAAAAGAGGTTTTTAAACTGAGCCACATATTTTCTAAAGGATTTTCACGGTTTTGCATTTTTTTAAGGGTTGTACTGTCCTACATAGCATGGTGGAGTGCCCTTACGTGATTTCTTTCCTCTCAGTTATTATTTACTCTTATTACCACTAAGTTAGAAGTACTCACTCTACTCCTTGCACCTCGCGTGAAGTTGCAGATATTGTTCACCCGGTAGCGGGTTCTTAGCAGATTGAAGGTATTACTGTTGTAGCCGAGCAAGGTGACCGCCAGCGTTCGCGGCAACAAACTTCATCTTGAATTTCATATTTCATTTTATACATGTATATGACCTTGTAGTTGTGTTCCTACTTCTTAGATGCTCGTGACTTATGACACCCTGGTCGGGTTGAGTGGGATTGTAGATATCAGTTGCTATATCGTTAAGCTATATTATTCTATTCATTTATGTTTAATGATTGTTAAAGAAACAAATTGGGTTAGTTGGCTGGCCTTGTCTTCACAAGAGGCGCCATCACGATCGGGTATAGAAATTGGGTTGTGACAAGTTGATATCAGAGCCTAGATTACTAGGTCTCACGAGTCATGAGCGGGTTTAGTAGAGTCTCGCGGATCGGTACAGAGACGTCTGTATTTATCCTCGAGAGGCTGCAAAACCTTTAGGAAAAACTTCACTTTCTTGGAATTCTTATCGTGCGTACTTGATTTAGCTTGAGATATAACTCTTGAAATTCCTTCCACACGTCTGTATACGCATGCGAGCGCTCAGTATTATATGTACCTTGATGGTTTGTGATTCCCCGATCGAGGGGGGAGACATGATCTTCGTGAGTATGTTGGGCCCATCTGGAGGACTTGAGGCCGGATCTTTGCCTATGGCTTGAGCACCGAGGTGCTGATTGTGTGAGCAAGTATTTTGAACTTGTATGTTCAGTATTGTCCCTATTAGCCGGAATGGCGGTCAGATATCCATATGATGAGTATGTTAGTACTGCGAGATGTATCCACGTGATCTTGATAATGACGAAGGAGTCTACTGGATAATAGAGGAACTATTAAGTGTTTGTTTCCTATTGTGATCTTTTGTGTAGCCCCGAGTTATGGGCACGTGAAGAATATTTTCGTATCTACTAGTTGGAAAGTTAAGTGCAATACTTGTGGCGGTATGAGTTCAGACTCAGGAAGACTAAATTGGTTGTATTATGTGTATGACGGTGGGAGGTGTGCTGAAATACTTAATCGAGGCGAAGCAGGTGGGTTATCTCCTGCAGAGTGTTCTTAAGTGGTATGATCCTTATATGTACGTTAGAAGATCCAATATGTAGTTGAAAGGTACGTATTGTAATTTTAAAAAAATGGGTCTCTTGAGAGAGTGGACTCAGCTGATGTGGGGATGAATGCAAGGTTTGCAGAGGATTTCAATACCAGGTGAACTGTGTTTTCATAAACTTGTAGATGATTTGAGTTTAATATCACTATAATATTGTGGCATCATTAGAGTAAAAGTAATATGGGTTATTGAATGTGTCCTGATAGATGGCTTCGAGCCAAGTTGGGAGGTTGCTACTGATTAGGTGGTTGCACGGTTATGTGCTATGTTGGTTTCGTTTTGAGGTATGCTGGCAAATCAATTCTGGTTGCAGAAATTGAGCCGAGGATGGCACGTGTGAAGGCAAATTTTGATAAGGGTTATACGATGCTTCGTAGATGTGTGAAAATAATAGGATGTCTTAAGCTGTTACTGGTAATAATGCTCAGTGTATATAGAAGGAATATGGTTGTTTGTATTGGTATGAGATCATGTTCTGTGGTGTCAGAGTGCTAATAAGGGACGAGTAGTTCTGTTCGTTAAGTCAGATAATTTATAGTTGTTTACGAGTGAATGACTCTCGAGAATGGTTTTATTGTGTTCAAGATTTGGCATGTAATAATCATGTGTCTTAAGGTTGTATATGTGGCTAGGGACTGTGTTTTCATTTATAAAAGATCAAGACTTATGGTAATTTATATAGTTATGGGATTCTATGTATCCGTATCTGGAAAGTAATGGTAACGAAATCAGATTCGCAAGAAGTTCTTCATGTAAAGTATTCTGGAACGCAGTATTTATAGGAAGCATTGGGAGAGTATTCGGAGGCCTATGGGGCTTATATAGTGTGGTTCTAGGTGCGAGTCTCCTGTGGTAAGCCTATATTAAGGCATTGTGATGCTACAACGAGGGAGAAATATCAAGTGGATGATAAAAAAAATATAGACAAATGGAATAGTTGGATAGTAAACTAAATCGGTATGGTAAGGATATGATGTGTTCGAGGTAATGAGCTTTTACTGGTATTGTGCAGCAAGGCTCTTGGGTTCTGACAGCTTGCTTAGTTGGGTTCGGGTAGAAGGATTCAGTCATGGCAGTTTAGCTTGTGCAATGGAATTGGGAGAGAGAGTTCTTGATGAGTTTTACCGTGGTTTGAAGGTGAGTATATTTCCTATGGGTATGCAAAGCATGGAGTGTGTAATGATTTTTCTTCTAAATTGGATCAATGAAAGTTCTTGACTAGTTAAGTGCGTCGATGTCTGCGGCACGAAAGAGAGATAAAAATCCTCATATTATCCTAGTGTGGTATGGTGTATGCGATATGTTGTGGAGGATTGGGGTTTGTGTGTGTAAGGTTACGGTTCAGTTCATAATGGAAAGTTATGAAATTCTTAAGCAGCACGGGCAGTTGTAGGTGATTTAAGAATCGATCTTCAGATGTTTAAGGAAAATGGTACTTCTATTCAAGTGATTTGACGAGGGTATATGTTTCAGAAAAAGGGCAAGGTGATGTAAACTGATAAAACTTTGGCGGTATTGCGTCATTTTCTGGTTGGATCGACTATTGATATTGAGGTGTTAATGGCACAGGAAAATATTAGAATATCTCTCGTGGAATGACTAGGTACTAGAGATGTAATATGTATTCATACTGTGGAATTCGGGATCAGGTACAGTAATTCGTGTGCTATATGGAGTTGGAGACTAGAGTTCTCGAGTACAGGCTATATAGTGGTTGTGGACCGTGTGTATCGGCACCGTTTAGCAGTTATTGGTATTTGGAGGCCCGGGTGGATCTTTCCTTGCTTGGTATATTAGATCGTGAATATGATATTTGAGGTGTAAACTGGTTGTCCCAGCGTTGGGTTGTTCTAGACTATTGTGCTATGGGCTATGTTAGAAAATGTCTCATGTTACGTGGCGAGGTGCATCAGATTGAATTCTAGTAAAGTGGTTTGTATCCCAGAGACTAGCGGACGACCGGGAAGAATTATTTTCTTAATTGGGCCTTTGTGGTAGATGTCAGTGCAGAGGTTTCTACCATTGATTCAGTTCTAGTATTGAGGGACTTTTCGGATGCATTTCTTGTGGTCGGGTATGTTGTGGGGTGAGGTTGTGGATTTCAGCATTTATTTGGTACTGGGCACCGTATCGTATGGCTCCTGGCATGAGTTATAGTAGTGGAAGGAGCAGCTTCAGCCTTCTTGGTATTGAGTTCGTTGGCAGGACAGTGTGACTATGTATTTAGCTTGAGTCAACTTAGTTAGTCTTGAGTTGTATTGTCGAGGGACATGTTGATTCGATCGTTATTGAACTTGTTAGTGATCTCAGAAGATCTATGAGTTGCTTTTTCTGTGTTGTGAGGTGTTATGATTTATTGGTTATGGACACACGTGGTGCGTATCTATTGGGGATTCATAGTGGAAGTCGAGCGGGAAGAGTAATTGGATGTTGCTCGGTAAATGGAGTGTGGTTATGACCTATCAGGTGGTGTATCATATGTTAATTATTTCACCGTATGTGTGATGAATTGCTTTGGTTTTAGACATCAAGTTGTGTGTGGCTATCGATTTTGATCACAATGTCGTGAAATACTTCATGTGTAATAATGTTTGTATAGGATCGCGCATTGTAGCGAGGTTGCGTGGAGTTATGACCATTCAGGGTAGATGTAGGTGTTCTATTTATATGATGTAAGACGGGGTCTCAGCCTTATGTTGTGATGGTACTAATGAGCTTGAGGTACAACTCCTTGTTTGAGTTATATATTTTTTCATGATTGAGTATATTCAGATCATTTCTTGTTGGTGTGCGTATTATGCAAGTTGTGGCTTAGGCTTGTATTGAGGTATCATATCACCAGAGTGGTGTGTTGGATTCGAGGTGATCGTTGGAGTCATTAAAGAATACATACATATTTGATCTCAACTTGGTAGAAAGATAATATCGAATTTGGACCTGGAAATCTGTTGTGATATTAGTCAAGGGAAGTGCCTTCATAATTGGTTGATCTAAAAAATGATTATGGTTTGCTGCGTGTCTCATTTATCGTTGGCAGTTTATGAAAGTGTCGCCATAAGACTTTAGCTAATAAGGGATTTTCTATCGGTATTTGGTTATTGTGGGCAACTACTGTGAATAGAAGTTATTGTTTCGAGTGCTTGGATTATGCGGTATATCATATGATTTCACCCGAGGTTGAAGATATGGGTTATTTGCAGGTATGGGTTATTACAGCTGGTTCGAGACTAGTCAAGTATAGGTGTGAGGTTTTGATCATATTGATGGTTTCAAAAGTAAAAAAGTTAGTTCTATGATTTATGGGCTAGACTGGATTGTGTAAATTTGATTTAAATGTGTTATCAGACCTATATGAGATAGGGTAATGTGGGATCACCCCCGGGTATATGCTTAGTAAGTTTATTCAGCTATTTTTTGGCTTCTAGGATGACTCTGGGTACGCTCGAGGACAATCGTTTGCTTAAGTTGGGGAGAATGTACAACCCGACCCGTCGTCTCATGAGTTACTACCTTTTTCTTCCCATTTTCTGCTTCCTTATGTTTCATTATCGGTATTGGGTGAGTTAGAATTTAATTGGAGTGATTTTTATTAAGAAATGAGACACTTAGTCTCTTTTAAGAAGGGTTAAGTTGGAAAAGTCAATCGGATGTTGACTTGTGATTTGGTGGGCTCGGAATTAAATTTTGATGATTCAGTTAGTTTCAGGGGATGATTTAAGGCTTCGGAGCGCAATCAGACGTAATTTTGGAGGTCCGGAGAATAAGTTAGCCTATTTTGGCGAACTTAGTATTTTGGCGATTTCCGGTTTATAGGTGAAATTTTGATCCGGGAGTCGGAATGGAGTTCCTAGAGTTTTAGTAGCTTCATTAGGTGATTTTGGACTTGTCTGCAAAATTTGAGGTCACTCGGACTAGTTTTGACGTGTTTCGGCATCGGTTGTGGAATTTGGAAATTTAATAAGTTCTTAGGCTTGAATCCATGCATAATTGCCGATTTTAATGATATGTGATGTGATTTAAGGCCTCGACTAAGTCCGTGATGTGTTTTCAGACCTGTTAGTGCTTTTGGTTGAGGTCTCGGGGGGCTCGGGTGTGTTTCAGGTAAGATTTGAGCGAGTATGGACACCCCGTAACTTAGAAAAATGGAGGTGGCAGCAGTGGTGGCGCGGACCACACTCCTTCTCGCGCTAGGCGCGCGGCCGCGCACGGGAAGAACCTGCAAGGTCACTGGTCCTATTTCGGAAGCTCATATCTTTTGATCTACAAGGAATTTTGAGATGATTTAAAAACGAAAGTGTTTGCCCTTCGTGTCCAGTTTCCAGAAAGCTAAGGAAATTGAAATTTGAACATCTATAGAGAGTATTATGGCTAAAAACTGAAGCCTGTCACTGTAGTCAAATTCTTGCGCGGCCGCGGCCATTTTTGCATGGACCGCACTTCCTGGGCGTGGACCGCTGTCATTTTTGTGCGGTCAGCACTGTCGGAATGCGAGGGGTATTCTGTAAATACTAGGTTTTGGGTTTTATTTGATATTTTGACCTATATAGCTCGGATTTTGGCGATTTTTCGCAGTTTTTTAAGAAATTCATTGCGGTAAGTGATTCTGACTCAGATTTGGTTAGAGTGCATGAATATACCATTGAATTCATCATTTAATTAGTGATTTGAGATGGAATTTGGGAAGAACTAGGGCTTGAGTTTAGAGATTTTTAAATTGAGGGTTTGATGGGTCAAATGGACTCTGATTCTTGTGAATTTTGTATGTATAGACTCGTGGCGAGATAAGGAACATTTTGATGTAAAAATTTCTGGATTTTAATGTGTGGGCCTAGGGCTCGGGTTTTTATAATTTTGGCAATTGTGCCCGAATTTGATTATTTTCTAGTGGATATTGTTCTCTTAGTATATTGTGATGTATTCGCTCTGAATTTGGGCAGATTCGTCGCACGAGGAGGCCAATTCGAGAGTCAAGGGCATATCATGCTAGACTTTTGGGCGTCATAGGTGAGTAATACTTGTAAATGATATCCTTAGGGTTTGTAATCCTGGATTTGCACATCATAATGCTATATTGTGGTGACTTGCACGCTAGGTATGTGTGATGACCCAAAGGGTCATCACTTATTTTATTAATTATTTCGAGCTTCTAAGGCCTCGAAAACCTCATTCTATGTTGCCTCGATTTTCGTGTACAATCCGAGCATGTAGCCGAAAAGATTTTTGTGATAGAAAATATGAATTCTATGAGAAATGTGGATAAAAATGATATTAATATTTATATGGTTGACTTCGGTCAACATTTTTGGTAAACGGATCCGGACCCGAGATTGGATGGTCCCGAGAGGTCCGTAGGAAAATATGGGACTTGGACATGCGTCCGGAAGTCGAATTCTGAGGCCAAGAGCCCAAGTTATGAATTTTTCTATGAAATTGTTTTTGGTGTAATTGTTAAAGGAAATGAATTAATTGACCTTGGTATCGGGCTCGTATTTTGGTTCCGACGCCTGGTACAAGTCTTAAATATTATATATGTGATTTCTGTAAAGTTTGGTGACGTTCGGATGTCGTTTGAGATGTTTTGGACCTTGAGTTCCAAGTTTGAAAGTTTTGAAAACCAAAAGTATGAAAATCATGAATTTGAGGCTTGATTTGATGAAAACGATGTGATATTGGCGATGTGATCGCACGAACAAGTTCATAATGTATTTTTCATGTTGTGTACATGTTTGGTTTGGAGCCCGGGGAGCTCGGGTAATGATTTGATAGGTCGTTGGATGAAATTCTGAGTTTTTGCACTGCTGGTTTTTCACCCAGTTGTTGTCTTCGCAATTGCGAAGTATTTCTCGCAATTGCGAAGGTGGCAGGTCAAGGCAGGGTTCGCAAATGCGAACCCTTCGTCGCAAATGCGAAGGGTGCCCAGGACCGTTTGGGTTCGCAAATGCGAACCAAACCTCGCAATTGCGAGACCTCCAGTGAAAAGTCATGCTTCGCAAATGCGAAGCATTCTTCGCAAATGCGAAGGTCCCTCAGCCCAGCCTTGTTCGCAAATGCGAACAATTGTTCGCAAATGCGAACAAATGTTCGCAAATGCGAAAGTCCCTGGAGGCCAGCCTGGTTCGCAAATGCGAACATATGTTCGCAAATGCGAAGCCCCCAGATTTGCCTTGGCTTCGCAAATGCGAACAAAAGTTCGCAAATGCGAACTTCCCAGCCTTAGCTTATTTTTCAAACTCCAGAAATTGGTCGGGGTTCGCAATTGCGAACCCATGTTCGCAAATGCGAACACGGAGACCTGTAAAACACGATTTTCAGTTCATTTCTTCACTTTTTACAAAACAAAAACACCCATTTGCGATTCTTCACGGATTCCTTCTTCATCAAAACAATTGTAAGTCACTTTTTACTTAATTCTTTCAATACCTAACATCATTAAACATGTTTTTCAATAGAAATCAAATGTTTTCATGGTAGAATTTCTTGTTTTTTTAGAATATAGGGTTTTTCATAAATTGGGAAATTGGACCTCGAATTGAGGTCCAATTTTGAAACAAATCATATACATGAACTCGTGAGGGGATGGGTAACCGGATTTTGGTCCTAACCCCGAGTTCCGACCATGTGGGCCCGGGGTCAAAATTCACTATTCTGGACATAATGTTGTAAAAGTTGTAATTGGTCTTATGAATTAGTTCGTTGAGTAGTATTGATGATATTAAATCAATTGTGTATAGATACGGTTGGATTGGAGCCAAATTTGAAAGAAAAAGACATTTCCACGGGTTGAATTGTTCATAAACATTCGAGGTAAGTGTTTGTTCTATCCTAGCTTGAGGGAATAGGATTATGTGCTATGTGTTATGTGATCGAGTGCGGTGTATGGGCTGTGGTGACGAGCATCCATACACTGGCGTCTAGTATGACCGTGAGCCATTGAAAATGCTTATTTTGAGATATATTTACAGATGAATTGTTGAACCTTTGCCAGGTTGTAGAATTGTTATTGTTCTCCCTTGTCGGGACTTGTTGTGAAGATAATTATTGATTGCCCTTGTTGGGACGGTTTATGAATTACTGCTTCTTTCTTTGCCCCTAACTGTGATTGTTATTTGGGTGAGGAAGGGTGATAATGCACGAAGGGTGATGCCGTGCCTTGATTTATTATTTATGCACGAAGGTTAATGTCGTGCCATGTTTTATTATTTATGCACGAAGGTTAATGTCGTGCCATGTTTTATTGATTATGCACGAAGGATCATGCCATGCCCTGTTATTGAATCATGTACGAAGGATCATGCCGTACTATGGATGTGAGGATGAGAGTAAAAGCACGAAGGGTGATGCTATGTACTTTATTTGCTTATTTGGTGAGGATGAGAGTAAAAGCACGAAGGGCGATGTCGTGCAATTGTTGCTATTCCTTGACTTGATATTACATGTGTTTCCATTATACTTTGTTTTCCTTGTGAACTTATTAACTGTTGTTAATTGTTGAATTCTTTGAGATATCTTTTATTGTGTTATTACTTGGTTATTTCTTGTTATTCTGTGGTATACATATATATTGAATTGCACAGGTTTATGTGGGTGTCTGGTCCTATGCTTGTCACTACTTCGCCGGGATAGGCCAGGCACTTACCAGCACATGGGGTCGGTTGTGCTGATACTACACTTCGTGCGTTTTTGCACAGGTCCAGGTTACGATCAGGAGCAGCAGCAGTAAATCGATTGCGTGGGAAGTTGATCACATTTGAGACCGAGGTAGCTTGCGGACGTCCGCAGGCCCGGCGTCTCTCTCTTTATTTATGTTACTAGCTGTAGTCTCTTTGTTCCGAGACAAACAGAATTATGTTATATTTCTTTCAAACTTTTATGTGTAGTATTCAGTAGTAGTTCGTGAGTTGGTGACTCCACGTCTTGGGTAGAGGATTTCGGTATGATTTTCATCTTGTAATTAGTTATTTCTATTTCGATAAAGTATTCCGCATTTATTTAATTAAAATTGTGTTAAAAACAGGATAGTATGAATACAGTGGCTTGCCTAGCTACCACGAGTAGGCGCCATCACGATCCCGATGTTGGGGGAAAATCCGGATCGTGACAATATGAGCATGGGGTAGAGCACCGTTGGGAATTGTGACTTGGTCCGTCCCGATTGTGGATTTTTACTGCGTAATTGATTGAAACTTGCTAGATGCTATCTTGAATTGGGCTAATTGCCATATTTTGGGCTTCGTGCCGGTTATATGAACCTTGTAGGGGTTATTATCACTGTTTTTATGACACTTAGCATATTAAATGATTTCAGTCATGAGTTAAACACTATTTTGGAATGTGCAGTCATATTGCTAAAGTTTAAAGACTTAAAGTGCATTTTTCTGATGTTTTTAGTTAAAAGCTATTACGTGACATTGCCCCGAGTGGCTCGTTTGTATGTCCTGGCCTGAGGATTGATCGGGCTGCACGCCCTAGCGATGCTACAATGATATTGCGTTTGGGCTGTAGGAGCCCATCCAGAGTCTGTACATACCTCTAGTGAGCGCGGATACCCAAATGGATAGAGTTGTGCGCCGCAACGATCATTTGCATTGCATTGAATTCATCATTGGTTATTGTGTGTATTACGTGGCATGACATTTAGCACTCACATATCATTGGCATACATGCTATTACTTACCTTGTTGACCAGATACCCTGGTGTTATTTGTTGAAGGAGTGTTGTGCCAGATGGGCTGACTTATGTGCAGTCTTGCACTATCTGATATTGCATTCATATGCTTGACTGTTGGAAAAAGGATATTTTCAAAAGATGGTTTTAAACTGAGCCGGATATTTTCTAAAGGATTTTCACGGTTTTGCTATTTTTTAAGGGTTGTACTGTCCTACATAGCATGGTGGAGTGCCCGTACGTGATATCGTTCCTCTCATTTATTATTTACTCTTATTACCACTAAGTTGAAAGTACTCACTCTACTCTTTGCACCTCGTGTGAAGTTGCAGGTATTTTCACCCAGTAGCGGATTGTTAGCGGATTGAAGGTATTACTATTATAGCTTAGCAAGGTGACCACCAGCGTTCGCGGCACCAGACTTCATCTTGAAATTCAGATTTCATTTTATACATGTATATGACCCTGTAGTTGTGTTCCTAATTCTTAGGTGCTCGTGACTTATGACACCCCGGTCGGGTTAAGTGGGATTGTAGATATCAGTTGCTATATCGTTAAGCTATATTATTCTATTCATTTATGTTTAATAACTGTTAAAGAAATGAATTGGGTTGGTTGGCTGGCCTTGTCTTCACGAGAGGAGCCATCACGACCGGGTATGGAAATTGGGTCGTGACATCCTCCAATGGAAATTCGGAACGATATGGGAGTTCGAGTGTATATGGAGACGAAAAGGGGAAACAAAAACTTAGAAATGTATCTGCAGTGTATAATAGCGCATGATTTCGATTTGGAATGAAAAGTAGGACGAGTTGCCTAAAAACTTCAACTTTTTTCCAAGTTAAAGATCCGCCTTATCTTCCATGCGGGGTGTCTAATGAAATACCATCCAGACATAGAAGACCCTACAAGAGGAATTCCCAAGAGGCCACCAGAAAGGATGACGATTTCCTTGTCGAACAAAGTATAGGAATTATAGTACCATTGGAAAAAAGGGAACCTATGGAAACGTCTCTACAGACGAACCATTTTAATAGTACGGGTGTTGCTGTGCCACGAGGCACAACCATGGAAGTAATGAAAAGGGAAAAGTTATCATCCCACCCAAGTTAAAAAAGAAAGGAGCTCTCTCTTTTTTCCAACCTCCTTCTGTATCTCAAATTCGAGCATAATTGCAGGTTTGCTCAGTTTTTTCAGTGTTGGTGCTTTTTCAATTTTATGTGTTCTATAATTTTACCACAACTTATCTACAATAATACTACATAACAAATGTAGTTCAACCATTATATCTCTACAAGTATTCTGTCAAATGTTGAACATATGAATATATAGAGGCATGAATTACTATACTTTTAATTGAGTGCGGGTTCATCTGATTATCGTATGTCTAACGTGGTATAATTGTCAAGCAGTTATAACACAATTGGAGAAGTATTAGAAACAGTGAAGTTGATTGATATGCAAACATCTCCCGCAATTGTGGAATATGAAAGTATCATTATAACATATCACAAGCCAAATGTAATTGAAGTAGGCCAAGTTTAACAAGACAAGCAAACAATTTTCAGTGCAATGAAGCACTATTATTTCATGAATAACTTTAAATTTAGAGTGAAAAGGTCTAGTGCAAGAAGGTAGGAAAATTAAATTTGTCAATTTTATATTGTGTATAAGTTGTAGTTTTTTTTTGTATATAAATTATTTAAGACAAGTTATTGTGCATAAATATCCTTGTGTGATTTTCTTAATTATTATTTGCATTTCCGTCCCTACATGTTTATTTTTTCTTTAAAATTAAATACAAAAAAACATATATATGTTGCATTTGAATTTAGAATTTAATTAAGTAATTTGTTTTATAAAAAAATAAAATCAAAAGGTGTGTTTTGCATTTTTATATTTTTAGTCAAAGTTGTGTAATTTATAATTTTAATTGATGTTTAATGTGTGAATTGTTATTAGAACTTAATTAGTATTCTTATAAATTAATTTTATTTTTGTAATGTATTTTAGAATTTTTGTTTTTAAGAAATTAGGAATTAAGATCAAAAGAGAAGAAAAAAAAGGATTGAAAATAAAGGAAAATCGGAATTGGGCCATCTCCAATCCAGCCAAAACCAAGCCCAATTTAACTCACAATCCAGTCCCTTACCCGGTTTAGACCCGCCCAACTCGGAACTAAAATGCCCCCGTTTCTATTAAACAACTGATCTTGGCCGTTGGATTCTTGTGATCCAACGGCTGAAATTAATTCATGCATTTTAATATACTAAATACCCCCAAACCCGTATAACCCATATCATTTTCCCTTTCATTTTTTCCAACTCACCCCTGTCTCTCGCCTTCCCCAGCAAACCCTAGCGCCGCCTTCAGTCTCTTCACCATTTATGGACGACGGCGGAGCTCCAAACACCACCAAAAATCAACCATACACTCCCTATAATCCTTCAAATACCATACCGGTGTTAATTTCTGCAAAATCTCCACCAATCCTTATTAATCTCGGATTTAAGAATAAAACCCTAAATTCGTTCCAGTCATGAACTCATCATACAAGGGACTGAGTTCATGTTCTCCCATTGTTGAAGATAATTTGTGCCCGAAATGAGTGTTAGTTGGTTGTTCTTACAAGAACTGTTGATTAACACTAATTTTGGTTTAAATCAGAAGAGCTTATCCTGAGTCATATTTTGCCAATTTTAGGTACCTCCTGGATCCTATTGACATGTGAATTGCATATCGAAGCTATGTATATAACTCAGGGCTTGCATATGAATGAGAATAGATACATGTCCTTTAGAGAATAACCATGTGTTTTTTTTGTTATATTAAATTGACTGTTTGATTCCTTCCATACTTGGACTATAGGTTGTCATTCTAGCTCTAATGTTGTTAAATACTTTTGCATCAGATGTCTACAATGTGGATCTCATGTGCAACATGTTAATCGAAATGCAGTAGCTAGTTTACTCGACTCGAGCGACTTATTTGATTGATGAAGTTAGATTTACCACTGCCAAAATAAGCTGTATATACAGATTTTGTGTGTATTTTGTATCATTGAAATAATTTGATTCAGTCAGTAGACCATCATTGTTTCCCTGAATTATCAATTCTTCGTGTCTTGGGTTGGTTCTTATAAGCATTAGACTAATGAACAATTAATTTAATGTAATTAAGCTAATGAATTTGTTTAAATCAGTTAATAGGGAGGTATGACTCTGTAAAACACTCATAATGTTAGTCACATGGGCATCATGTTATAAAGTTAAGGGTGGAATTGATTAGAATATAGAAGACACATACCCAATTGAATTAACAAATGAGAAAAAGGACTGTTTGGTTGGCCTAGTGCCTTTGTTAGCAGGAAATCAGAACTAACACGGGGGGAATGATAAAAAGATAAAGGGGTGCACATGTGAAAGAATATACATTCTCAAAAGTGAAGGTTTTGAATAAAAAATAAGTTGATTTCATTCTTGAAATAGGACACACTGATAACAGATTGGGGGAGGAGAATCTGGGAGGGAGTTAATGTGACGACCCAAAGGGTCATCACTTATTTTATTAATTATTTCGAGCTTCTGAGGTCTTGAAAACCTCATTTATAGTTGCCTCAATTTGCGTGCACAGTTCAGGCGCGAAGCTGGAAAATTTTTATGTTGAAATATATGAAATATGTGAAAAATTTGAAGAATTTTGATATTAATATTGATATGGTTGACTTTGGTCAATATTTTTGGTAAACGGACCCGGACCCGTGATTTGACGGTCTCAGAAAATCCGTAGAAAAATATGGAACTTGGGCATATGCCCGGAATTGAAATCCGAGGTCTAGAACCCCGGTAAAAGAATTTTTCTGTTAAATTGTTTTCTGAAAATGTTTAAGGAAAATGAAACTGAAATTTGATTAAAAAGTAGCGATATCGGGCTCGTATTTTGGTTCCGACGCCCGGTACAGGTCATATATGTTGGTTAAGCGCTTCATGTAAAGTTTGGTTGAAAACGGATGTCGTTTGACGTATTTTGGCTTTAAATTGGAAATTTTGGAAGTTATGAAATTTTGAAAGAATTCTTGAGTTTTTAGGCTCAATTCATTGATTTTGATGTTATTTTGGCGATTTGATCGCGCGAGCAAGTTCGCATGATGTTTTTGAGTCAGTGTACATATTTGGTTTGAATCCCCGAAGGCTCGGGTGAGTTTCGGATATGTAACGGGATGGTTTTGGACTTGAAATCTGCAGCAGAAATTCTGCAATTTTTACTAAGGGATTTTCTTCTATGCGATCGCATAGGTATAGATGCGATCGCATAGAGCAAAGATCAAGGGTCCCAAAATCCTTCTATGCGATCGCAATAGTACCCACGCGATCGCATAACTTCAACTTTCCCTCATATGTGATCGCACAGTATCCTTCGCGATCGCATAGAGTAAGACATTGAGGCCTAGAAATTTCCTTCTATGCGATCGCATACCAATCCCTGCGATCGCATAGAGTAATTTCGGCTTCTCCATTTTTCCTTCTATGCGATCGCATTGGTCCTCCGCGATCGCACAGAGCAATTTTGCTGTTCCCTTATTTTCTTCTATGTGATCGCATCACAGGCCCTGCGATCGCATAGAGTAAATTTGCACAGTGAATTTAAGTTATGCAAAAACAGAACAGACGGGATAAAATCCTATTTCTCTCAACTCTCTCTTCTCCAAACAGCTTATTGGGGCGATTCTTGGGCGATTTTCATCAAAACGTTTTGAGTAAGTGTTTCTTGACTCGTTTTCTTCATTTTCCCTCATTATTATTTGAATTCCTAAGCCTAAATATGTGTAAATGGGTAGAAAATTTGAGAAATGAGTTTAATAAGGATTTTCAAAGAATTTGCGATCTAGACCTCGTTTTGGAGTTGAACTTAAGAACAAATTGTATATTTAAACTCATGGATGATTGGGTGAATTTATTTTAGTTCGAAACTCGAATTTCGATTATGTGGGCCCGGGGTCAATTTTCAGTATTTCGGGCAGAATGTTTTAAAAATTATAATTGGCCATATGGATTAGTTTGTTGAGTAGTATTGATGATATTAAATCAATTATATATAGATACAATTGGATTGGAGCCAAATTCGAAAGGAAAAGGCATCACTACGGATTGAATTGTTCGTAAACATTCAAGGTAAGTGTTTGTTCTATCCTAGCTTGAGGGAATAGGAATTGAGTTATGTATAAATTGTTAAGTAAGAGTTATTGGTGTTACACCGGTAACGTGGATATATCATTGATTTATTGTCGTTTATTGGTTTTACACCGGTAATAAAAATACTGTTGATAAGAGATTATTGGCTTAATGCCGGTAATATACATTATTAAAGAATTGGGATCGTGTGGCGCGCCGTCCACTTATATATTAAAGAATTGGGATCGTGTGGCGCGCCGACCACTTATATGATAAGAAATGGGATCGTGTGGCACACCGACCACAAAGTGATTAGAATCTTGGCATTGGCCATCGTTGCCGATAGCCTATTTTTACATTTGGGAGCGGGTGGTACGCCTACCACAAGATATAGCTTATTGTTATATTTGGGAGCGGGTGGTACGCCTACCACAAGATATGAAATGAAAAATGAATTGAGACATGAAAGTAAGATTTGTTTCGTTGACCAGATTACTCTGGATATTGCGAGTTATTGATTGTTATTTCAGAGCGGTTTGTTTCCTTATAAGCGTTCGATAATATTTTCTGATGTTGTATATGTATATATATATATTAGAACTGCACAGGTTTATGTGAGTGTCTGGTCCTAGCCTTGTCACTACTTCGCCGGATAGGCCGGGCACTTACCAACACATGGGGTCGGTTGTGCTGATACTACACTTCTGTGCGTTTTTGCACAGGTCTAGGTTTTGAGCAGCAACAACAATAGTAGCACGATTGTGGATATTTCGACTACTGAGACTACGAGGTAGCCTTGTAGGCGTCCGCAGGACCCGTTGTCTCTTCTATCTATGTATTTCATTATGTTATCTCATGTATTCGAGATAAACTGCTTATATTTCTTTCAGACAATTGTGTGTATTATTCTTAAAAGTTCGTGAGTATTGTGATAATAGTATTGGGTAGTGTATCATGTTTGGGTTTCTGTATCTTATATGATAAAATTGACTAAGTCTTTCGCTAAGTTTAATTATTCCGCTGTAATTCCATGATTTTATTTAAAGTTTTAAAAAGAAAAGTTGTGACTAATGGAAATGTAAGTAAGATTTGGCTTGCCTAGCTTCCACTAGTAGGCGCCTTCATGACTCCCGATGGTGGGAAATCTGGGTCGTGACAAGTTGGTATCAGAGCACTAGGTTGCACAAGTCTCACAACTCACGAACAACCTTAGTAGAGTCCGAGGGATCGGTATAGAGACGTTTGTATTTATCCCCAGAGGCTACAGAGTTAGGAAAAATATTCCCTTTATTCTTTCTAGTCGTGCGACTTGATTTTTCAAATGTTAATTGAATTTCTACTCTGTTCTTCTGCAGATGGTAAGAACACGTGCATCCTCATCCACTGACCAGCAGCCCGAGGTCCCAGCAGCGGCAGCTCCTGCTAGGGGCAGAGGCCGAGGTCAAGGTCGTCCTAGAGGCCAAGGTAGGGGCAGAACTCAGCCCCGAGCAGCGGCACAAGTGGCAGAACCTCAGGCTCATATCGAGGAGGAGGTTCCAGTCCCAACAACTCCAGTAGGCCCAGCTCAGGTCCCAGGAGGGATTATGTTTTCACCGGATCTTCAGGATGCTTTGGTCCGGATAGCAAGTTTTATGGACAATATCACCAGAGCAGGTTTATTACCAGTAGCACCAGCCACTTCTCAGGCTGTAGGAGGTAATCAGACTCCTGCTACGTGTACTCCGGAGCCAGTAATTCCCCAGGCTCAAGTACATATGATTCAGCCAGTTGAGGCAGCTCAGCCTGTTATTGTGACTCAGGCTAATGATGGGCCAGCTATGTCCGCTGACGCGTTATGGAGATTGGACAGGTTTACCATGTTGTTCACTACCACATTCAGCGGCACTCCTTCAGAGGATCCCTAAGATTTCCTATATAGCCGCCACGAGGTTCTCCGTACTATGGGCATTGTGGAGACTAATGGTGTGGATTTTGCTACTTTTCGATTATCTGGTTCTTCCAAGACTTGGTGGAGGGATTATTGTCTATCCAGGCCAGCGGGATCAGCATCTTTGACTTGGGGGCAATTTGCAGAGCTGTTCTTGGAAAAGTTCCTTCCAGCAACTCAGCGGGAGGCTCTGCGCTGGCAATTTGAGCATCTTCATCAGGGTTCTATGTCTGTCACTCAATACGAGACTAGGTTCGTGGACCTGGCTCGTCATGCTATTGTCCTACTTCCCACAGATCGGGAAAGGGTGAGAAGATTTGTTGATGGCTTGAATCATTCGATTCGACTACAGATGGCTTTGGGGGCAGGAACTGAAATGACTTTTCAAGCAGCGGCTAATGTAGCCCGCCGGATCGAGATGACTCTGTCATAGGGAGCAGGTCATGGATCAGATAAGAGGCCCCATAATTCGGGTAGATTCAGTGGTACCTAGTCGGGAGGTAGAGATTCTCATGATAGAGGCCATTCTCCTAGTCCTTATCAGTCAGCTCTTCAGGTTTCTCATTATGTTTATGGTGATCGTAATTCTCAACCACGCTACTCTAATCAGCAGCCTATCAATGCACCACCACTTCACTATTTTCAGCAGCTGGGGGCTTGTTTTACGTGCAGTGATCTTAGGCACATTGCAAAGTATTGCCCTCGAGCTTCTAACAGATCTCAGCAACAGGGTTCTCATGCCATGGTTCAGGCCCCAGTTCCCCCACAGCCTGCCCAGTCAGCTAGAGGCGGGGGTAGAGGATATAGAGGTGGAGGCAGAGGTCATAGAGGTGGAGCTCAGACCAATAGAGGTAGAGAACAACCAACAGCTGATCGTCCTAGAGATACTGCTCAGGGTGGTGGGGCACAGCCCCGATGTTATGCACTTCCTGCCAGACCAGAGGCCGAGTCTTCTGACGCCGTCATTACAGGTATTATTTTGGTTTGTGATAGAAAGGCATCAGCATTATTTGACCCTGGGTCTACATATTCGTATGTGTCCTCCTATTTTGCATCGTACTTGATTCAGCCTAGTGATCCACTGGGTGTTCATGTTCATGTGTCTACACTAGTAGGCGATTCTATTGTGGTTGATCGAGTTCATCGGTCATGTATTATAGTAATTGAGGGTCTTGAGACCCGTGCTGATTTATTGCTCCTAGATATGGTGGACTTCGATATTATATTAGGCATGGACTGGCTATCTCCATATCATGCTATTTCAGATTGTCATGCCAAGACGGTGACTTTAGCTCTCCCGAATTTGCTTCGTATAGAGTGCAAAGGAATTTCAGGTCATACTAGTCGCAATGTTATTTCTTATGTTAAGGCTCAGCGTATGGTTGGAAATAGATGTTTGGCTTATTTGGCATATGTTCGTGATTCCAGTACTGAGGTTCCTTCTATTGACTCAGTTCCTAGAGGTTTTCCCTTTTCCTGAAGTATTTCCTTCAGACTTGCCAGGTATGCCGCCCGACAGGGACATTAATTTTTGCATTGACTTGGCTCCAAGCACTCAGCCCATTTCTATTCCCCCATATCGTATGGCTCCGCCAGAGTTAAAAGAATTGAAGGAGCAGTTGCAGGATTTACTTGAAAAGGGTTTCATTAGACCTAGTGTTTCGCCGTGGGTGCACCAGTATTATTTGTAAAGAAGAAAGATGGTTCGATGAGAATGTGCATTGACTATCGGCAGTTGAACAAGGTGACTATCAAAAATAAATATCCGCTTCCGCGAATTGATGATTTATTTGACCAGCTTCAGGGTGCCAAGGTATTTTCGAAGAGAGATTTGAGATCTGGCTATCTCCAGCTGAAGATTAGGGCATCTAATGTCCCTAAGACAGCATTCCGCACTCGGTACAGGACATTATGAATTTCTGGTCATGTCTTTTGGGTTGACAAATGCCCCAGCAGCTTTTATGGAATTGATGAATCGGGTGTTTCGGCCTTATTTAGACTTGTTTGTAATAGTCTTCATTGATGACATATTAATATATTCCCGCAGTCAGGAGGAGCATGCGCAACATCTCAGAGTGGCCTTACAGACTCTGAAAGATAGCCAGCTATATGCAAAATTTTCAAAGTGTGAATTTTGGCTAAGTTCAGTTGCATTCCTGGGTCATATTGTGACGGCAGCAGGTATTCAGGTTGATCCGAAGAAGATTGAGGCAGTCAAGAATTGGCCTAGACCGATATCAACCACAGAGATTCGGAGTTTCTTGGGATTAGTGGGTTATTATCGCCGATTCGTGGAGGGGTTTTCATCTATTGCAACCTCACTAACAAGATTGACATAGAAAGGTGTTCAATTTGAATGGTCAGATGAATGTGAGGCGAGCTTTCAAAAGCTCAAAACACCTTGACCACAGCACCGGTGTTGGTTTTACCCACAGGTACGGGACCTTATACTGTTTATTGTGATGCTTCCCGTATTGGGCTTGGTGCAGTGTTAATGCAGTATGGCAAGGTTATTGCCTATGCTTCGAGGCAGTTGAAGATTCATGAAAAGAACTATCCAGTGCATGATCTAGAATTGGCGGCGATTATTCACGCATTGAAGATCTGGAGGCATTATTTGTATGGTGTAGCATGTGAAGTATACACCGATCATAAGAGTCTTCAGTATTTGTTTAAACAGAAAAAGTTGAATTTGAGGTAGAGAATGTGGCTAGAATTGCTGAAAGATTATGATGTCACCATTTTATATCATCCGGGAAAAGCAAACGTGGTGGCCGACGCTTTAAGTAGGAAGTCAGCCAGTATGGGCAGTCTTGCTTATATTCCAGTTGACCAGAGGCCACTTGCTTTGGATGTTCAGTCCTTGGCCAACCGATTTGTGAGGTTGGATATTTCTGAGCCTAGTCGAGTTCTAGCTTGCACAATCGCTCGCTCTTCATTATTGGAGCGTATCCACGATCAACAATATAATGATTCTTATTTATGTGACCTTAGAGACACGGTTCAACGAGGACGTGCTAAACAGGTCACCTTAGATGCTGATGGGATCCTAAGGATGCAAGGGCGCATTTGTGTGCCAAATATTGATGGGCTTAGAGAATTGATTCTAGAAGAAGCTCATAGTTCCCAGTATTCTATTCACCCAGGCGCATCGAAAATGTATCAAGATTTGCGACAACATTATTGGTGGCGCAGAATGAAAAAGGATATTATGGCATATATGGCAAGTTGCCTTAATTGTCAGCAGGTTAAGTATGAACATTAGAGACCTGGCGGTTTATTTCAGAGAATTGAACTTCCTAAATGGAAGTGGGAGCGAATCATGATGGACTTCGTTTCTGGACTTCCGATGACTCGGAAGAAGTTTGATGCTGTTTGGGTGATTGTTGATAGGCTGACCAAGTCAGCTCATTTTGTTCCTATTGCCACTACCTATTCATCCGAGAGGTTAGCTGAGATTTATATTAGGGAGATCGTTCGCATTCATGGTGTGCCTATGTCTATTATTTCAAATCGAGGTGCATAGTTTACCTCACATTTCTGGAAGGCGGTTCAACGAGAGTTGGGCACGCAAGATCAGCTAAGTACAGTCTTTCATCCCTAGACGGATGGTGAGTCCGAGAGGACTATTCAGATACTAGAAGATATGCTTCGGGCGTGTGTTATTGATTTTGGAGGTTCGTGGGATCAATTCCCGCCTTTGGCAGAGTTTGCTTATAATAATAGTTATCAATCGATCATCCAGATGGCTCCTTATGAAGCATTGTATGGTAGGCGATGGCGTTCTCCGGTTGGATGGTTTGAACCGGGAGAAGCTCGATTATTGGGCACGAATTTAGTTCAGGAGGCCTTAGATAAGGTCAAGATTATTCAAGATAGGCTTCGCATAGCTCAATCCAGGCAAAAGAGCTATGCAGATCGCAAGGTTAGAGATATAGCTTTCATGGTTGGGGAGCAAGTATTGCTCCGAGTGTCGCCTATGAAGGGCGTGATGAGATTTGGAAAGAAGGGCAAACTTAGCCCTAGGTTTATTGGCCCATTCGAGATTCTTGATAGTATGGGAGAGGTGGCATATAAACTTGCCTTGCCACCTAGCTTATCAGTTGTACATTCAGTATTTCATGTGTCCATGCTCCGAAAATATCACGGCGATCCATCGCACGTGTTAGATTTTAGCAGTGTCCAATTGGACAAAGATCTGTCCTATGAGGAGGAGCCGGTAGCTATTCTAGATCGGCAGGTTTGACAGTTGAGGTCGAAGAGTTTTCTTTCTGTGAGAGTTCAGTGGAGGGGTCAGCCTCCTAAGGCATTGATCTGGGAGTCCGAGTATGACATGCGGAGCCGATATCCTCATCTATTCCATGACTCAGGTACTTGTTTCTTTTGTCCGTTCGAGGACGAACAGTTGTTTTAGAGGTGGAGAATGTGACGACCCAAAGGGTCATCACTTATTTTAATAATCATTTCGAGCTTCTGAGGTCTTGAAAACCTCATTTATAGTTGCCTCAATTTGCGTGCACAGTTCGGGCACGAAGCCGGAAAATTTTTATGTTGAAATATGTGAAAAATTTGAAGAATTTTGATATTAATATTGATATGGTTGACTTTGGTCAACATTTTTGGTAAACGAACTCGGACCCGTGATTTGAAGGTCTGAGAAAATCCGTAGAAAAATATGAAACTTGGGCATATGCCCGAAATTGAAATACGAGGTCTAGAACCCCGGTAAAAGAATTTTTCTATTAAATTGTTTTCTGAAAATGTTTAAGGAAAATGAAACTGAAATTTGATTAAAAAGTAGCGATATCGGGCTCGTATTTTGGTTCCGACGCCCGGTACAGGTCATAATGTTGGTTAAGCGCTTCCTATAAAGTTTGGTTGAAAACGGACGTCGTTTGACCGGTTTTGGCTTTAAATTGGAAATTTTGGAAGTTATGAAATTTTGAAAGAATTCTTGAGTTTTTAGGCTCAATTCATTGATTTTGATGTTATTTTGGCGATTTTATCGCGTGAGCAAGTTCGCATGATGTTTTTGAGTCAGTGTACATATTTGGTTTGAATCCCCGAAGGTTCGGGTGAGTTTCGGATATGTAACAGGATGGTTTTGGACTTGAAATCTGTAGCAGAAATTCTGCAATTTTTACATAGGATTTTCTTCTATGCGATCGCATAGGTATAGATGTGATCGCATAGAGCGAAGATCAGGGGTCCCAAAATCCTTCTATGCGATCGCAATAGTACCCATGCGATCGCATAGCTTCAACTTTCCCTCATATGCGATCGCACAGTATCCTTCGTGATCGCATAGAGTAAGACATTGAGGCCCAGAAATTTCCTTCTATGCGATCGCATACCAATCCCTGCGATCGCATAGAGTAATTTCAGCTTCCCCATTTTTCCTTCTATGCGATCGCATTGGTCCTCCGCGATCGCATAGAGCAATTTGTTGTTCCCTTATTTTCTTCTATGCGATCGCATCACAGGCCCTGCGATCGCATAGAGTAAATTTGCCCAGTGATTTTAAGTTCTGCAAAAACAGAACAGACGGGATAAAATCCCATTTCTCTCAACTCTCTCTTCTCCAAACAGCTTATTGGGGCGATTCTTGGGCGATTTTCATCAAAACTTCTTGAGTAAGTTATTCTTGACTCGTTTTCTTCATTTTCCCTCATTATTATTTGAATTCCTAAGCCTAAATATGTGTTAATGGGTAGACAACAATAACAACAATAACAACACAGTATATTCCCACAAAGTGGGGTCTGGGGAGGGTAATATGTAGACAGGCCTTACCTCTACCCGAGAGGGTATGTGTAAATGGGTAGAAAAATTGAGAAATGAGTTTAATAAGGGTTTTCAAAGAATTTGCGATCTAGACCTCGTTTTGGAGTCGAACTTAAGAACAAATTGTATATTTGAACTCATGGATGATTGGGTGAATTTATTTTGGTTCGAAGCTCGAATTTTGATTATGTGGGCCCGGGGTCGATTTTCACTATTCCGGGCAGAATGTTGTAAAAATTATAATTGGCCATATGGATTAGTTTGTTGAGTAGTATTGATGATATTAAATCAATTGTGTATAGATACGATTGGATTGGAGCCAAATTCGAAAGGAAAAGGCATCGCTACAGATTGAATTGTTCGTAAACTTTCAAGGTTTTGTTCTATCCTAGCTTGAGGGAATAGGAATTGAGTTATGTATAAATTGTTAAGTAAGAGTTATTGGTGTTACACCGGTAACGGGGATATATCGTTGATTTATTGTCGTTTATTGGTTTTACACCGGTAATGAAAATACTATTGATCAGAGATTATTGGGTTAATGCCGGTAATATACATTATTAAAGAATTTGGATCGTGTGGCGCGCCATTCACTTATATATTAAAGAACTGGGATCGTGTGGCGCGCCGACCACTTATATGATAAGAAATGGGATTGTGTGGCACGCCGACCACAAAGTGATTTGAATCTTGGCATTGGCCATAGTTGCTGGTAGCCTATTGTTACATTTGGGAGCGGATGGTACGCCTACCACAAGATATAGCTTTTTGTTACATTTGGGAGCGGGTGGTACGCCTACCACAAGATATGAAATGAAAAATGAATTGAGAAATGAAAGTAAGATTTGTTCCGTTGACCAGATTACTCTGGATATTGCGAGTTATTGACTGTTATTTCAGAGCAGTTTGTTTCCTTATAAACGTTCGATAATATTTTCTGCTGTTGTATATGTATATATATTTCAACTGTACATGTTTATGTGGGTGACTGGCCTTAGTCTCGTCACTACTTCGCCGGGATAGGCCAGTCACTTACCACTCGGTTGTGCTGATACTACATTCTGCGCTCTTTTTGCGCAGATACAGGTTACGGACAGCAGCGGCAGCAGTAGCACGATTGTGGATATTTCGACTACAGAGACTAAGAGGTAGCCTTGCAGGCGTCCGCAGGACCCGTTGTCTCTTCTATCTATGTATTTCATTCTATTATCTCATGTATTCGAGATAAACAACTTATATTTCTTTCAGACAATTGTATGTATTATTCTTAAAAGTTTGTGAGTATTGTGATAAATTAGTCTTGGGTAGTGTATCATGTTTGGGTTTATGTATCTTATATGATAAAATTGACTAAGTCTTCCGCTAAGTTTAATTATTCCGTTGTAATTCCATGATTTTATTTAAAGTTTTAAAAAGGAAAGTTGTGACTAATGGAAATGTAAGTAAGATTTGGCTTGCCTAGCTTCCACTAGTAGGCGCCATCATGACTCCCGATGGTGGGAAATCCAGGTCATGACAGTTAAAGGAGGAGATTGAGAGATAGGAAGAGAATTGGAGGATAAAATACGGAAATACATACTGAGCTTTGGGAGGGTTCAATTAAGCCTCTTCATTAGTCCTTAATTTGTCAAAATTCTGAAATAACTTTGGCTCATCTAGGTGTGGAATGGATTGAATTTGGTATTGTTGTTGGTTTCACAATAGGTGCTGGGTCATTTCTGGACTGTTATTTCTTTCCATTCTTGTTGCTGCTGTAATTTTTAGCTGGTTTTAAATCTGTTACTGGGAGTTGCTGGTTGTCATCGTTACTGTTGCTGTTGTTTACTACTGCTGAACCTGACATCTCTTACATCTTTTCTGTATTTTTTTTCCAGGTAATATCTCCAACTATAAATTACAAAGTGGATTATGAACATTTGTTTTGAATGGAAGAATGATTGGGTATAAATTATATTGGAACCAAGTTCACTGCTTCTCTTACTTCTTCAATATGTCATAGATAGATTTTGAATTACATGAGTATGTAGGTATTGTTTTTCTATTTTGCCACTTGCGTATTTCAATTTGTGTTAGGGAATAAAGGTAATTGTTCAGCTTCATGTTTTGGATATGTGTTCGAAAATAGGAGTAAATCTATGTTTGTAATGTTGAATGGACTTTGTATTCTAGCCATTTTTCAGAGTGTAAATAAATTCAAGTATGAGTTATGTAAAGAACTGTTAAAAACTATTGCGGCAGATGTTTAATTAGATTATTGTTGGATTCTGGATCATTATTTAACTCTTGCTGAAAATCGGTGTTGCTTCAGCTTTAGTTTTCTATCAGAATTTGTTAAAGTGTCAAGTATTGGTTTGTTGCTTGCATTAATTTACCCAGATGTTCCATGTTAGCATATCCAGTTCTTTGAAGTTGGGTGTAAATTTATATTTATTTGTGTGAAGCACATGTTTAATAAATTTGGAGCCCAGTCATTACCATAGGTTGAGCTAATTTAAGGGGCATCCCTGTTGTCTTTCCAGTTGGGCGTGTTATTCAAAAAATGGCCAAGTATCAAATTTTGGTTTGGATGTTGGGCTTAGTGCTGGCCCATTTTAAGTGCATGCAGTCTCTCCTCTATATGCAGTAGTTATCTCATGTCCTTACTTTATTTCGATGCTTAATAGTGTTTTATTGTTTATTCTTTATTGTATTAGTAATTAGAGATTATTTTAATTAAGTAGGCTATAATAAAATCAAAAGTGAATTTGTAGGAGTGGGCTAATTTTAATTCACACGAAATAGGCCAAATGATTGTCTCTGTGTGAGCGCGCTTTAAGAAAAATTAGATGGCCCATTAGGAGAAAAATAATTAACATCGTAGTTTGCTTTCAGCCCGATTTAGATTAGTATTACGATTATATATACATTTCGCATAATATAATTGTAAATGTAATTCTAAAAATCAATTTGGAGTATGAGTTCGCGCAATTTCGAGCAAACTTTTCTTGATAATAAAATAGGTTGTGGGTTATTAATTAATGTTAGTTCACATATCTTGAGGGCGCCCCCTCACCATTAAATCGCATATGGCCCTTGTGTTAATTTCTTATGGATTAGATATAAATGACAAATATTTCATAGAATATCCTTTAGGACCTTTTAAAATACTAAGTATTATTATATATACGTTCGAGTAACATAATTATATTTTTAAAATCAATTTGGAGTATGCGTCAGCATAAATTTGACTAAACTATTTCTTAATAAATAAACAAAATGATATTAATTGTGGACACGTTCGCGTGACATAATGTGACGCTTCAGAAAGAATGAGTATACGTTCACGTAATTCAATTATTTAAATACGAGTAATTCAAGTAATTAAAAGCGGTAAAAAGATAAATGCATATAGGTTCTAAAATCAGTAATTAAAATAAGCCAAGTATGATCAAAGCGACCGTGCTAGAACCACGGAACTTGGGAATGCCTAACACCTTCTCCCAGGTTAACAGAATTCCTTATCCAGATTTCTGGTACGCAGACTATTAAATAGAGTCATTCTTTCCTCGATTCGGGATTCAACCGGTGACTTGGGACACCATAAATCTCTCAAGTGGCGACTCTGAATTAATTCAATAAATCCCGTTTTGATTATCTGTCACGACCCTAGTTCACCAATCGTGAACATGTCGTGATGGCACCTAGTCCCCACGACTAGGTAAGCCAAACACATAGCGGAATATACAAGTTATGAACATTAAATAATAAATAGCGGAAAAATAATATGAAAGGGAATGTAATCCGTGCCGCTTGGCACATAAACCCGTCAAAAACACTATGTATGTAACACCACCAAGACCCAGAATCCCACGGGTAACACAGACTAAAAGAGAATATACAACTGTGGCTTTATGTGTAAAGAGTATCTAACAACGAAATGAAGGAAAAATGTCTGCTAATACTATCAGAATAGAAGGAAAGCCTCCGGATCCGCGGACGTAGCAGATCATACCTCGAGGTCTCCCAAAGAGCTGCTGAATCACCTAGTATGAGCCTGTCCTGACGTACCTAGATATGCACAACAAAAGTGTGCAGAAGAGTAGCATGAGTACACCACAGCGGTACTCAGTAAGTGCCAAGCCTAACCTCGATGGAGTAGTGACGAGGAAGGTCAGGGCCCACTGAGAGAAAACAATTACAAAATGATAATAGCAATAATAAGCAATTTAAATGATAATAATTCCGATAACAACAATAAAATGATTACTGCAACCGTCTACAATTAAGCTAACAACAAGTAACAAACTCAATAAACAAATCCAGGACCTGTGGGAATTGAACCCACAGTCCCATTAACAGTAACCCTGGGTCTCCAGGAATCGAACCCGCAGCCCATGTCTCAATAAATCTCAGGATCTCCGGGAATCGAACCCGCAGTCCATATCTCAATAACATCAGGATCTCCAGGAATCGAACCCGCAGTCCATATCTCAATAACTCAGGATCTCCGGGAATCGAACCCACAGTCCATATCTCAATAACTCAGGATCTCCGGGAATCAAACCCGCAGTCCACAATAATATCACTCTGGGTCTCTGGGAATCGAACCCACAACCTTGGGATCTCCGGGAATTGAACCCGCAGTCCACTAACACATCAAATAAGAAAAACACACAGAGAGAATATAATATGTTTAACTACAACTTCACCGAAACTAGTGCCAACAATTTATCAAGAAGTTCAAGTAAGTCAACTAGGCAATTAGACATGTAGAATCCTAGCTAATCATGCTTTTCTAACTAATACCGGGGAAAGTAACGCTTTTATCGCTAAGAGCAGGAATATCACTAATCGGACAATTCAAGTAAAGTGTATGTTACAACAACCAGCGCATGTACATGCCCGTCACCTCGCGTACAAGGCATTTAAACTATCACATAATATCCTAGGGGTGAAAGTTCCCCCACACGAGGTTAGACAAGCCACTTACCTTAACTCTGGTACAAAACCGCTAAGAAACAACTCTCTTGCCGTGAATGTCGGCCTCCACAGGTGTAGTATCTGATAAAAATCAATAGAATCATATCAAAATAGGCCAATTGGGCATTACCCAATCAAAACAACTCAAAACACACCAAAACCCACAAGTTGCCAAAACCCGACTCTCGGTACGCTTATCGAAAAATCACAAAAGTTATATATTCGGGTTCCTTATCTCAATACGAGTCTAGGCATATAAAATTTACCAAATTCGGACTCCATTTGCCCACTTAAATCAGTGTTTTTTCTACAATTCTAGGTCTAGGGCTAAAACCCACCTTTAATCCTCCATTTTCATAGAAATAATCCATGATTTCATGATAAAAGCGCGTAATTAAACCACACAACTTACCTCCGACAATATCCTGATGATCTCCCAGCTATTTTCCTTCACTTCCTCTCTCTAGGCTTCAAAAATGGAGGGTTTTGCAGATGAACCCGTAATGAAATGTTTCTGGTTTTAAATTCACTGCCTGGGACATTTACTCTACGCGTTCGCGATGCCCAAATCCGGCTTAACCTTCGCGAACGCGACCTCTCCAACGCGTTCGCGATGAAAAAGTTCCCAGCCGCCTGATTTCCCTTCTACGCGTTCGTGATACCCTTCACGCAATCGCGATGCACACCCTCACGCACCTACGCGAACGCGACCCCCTGAACGCGATCGCGAAGCTCAAGAATCATGGCCTACGCCAACGCGATACCCAGTCTCGCGATCGCGATGCTTTGACCTGCCTGGCCTTCGCGAACGCGGCCCTTGCCACGCGAACGCGAAGGCTTAAATTATGACGAGAGATCTGAAATTTACAACAGACTTCTCATTACTTCAAAACGCAGGATAATGGTCCGGATTCACCCCGAGGCCCCCGGGACCCCAACGAAAACCATCAACATACTCCAAAACACGATATGAACTTGTTCCAAGTATTAAAATACCATCCTAAACATCAAAATCACCAATTACACACGGATTCAAGCCTAAGTTTCTTTAAAACTTTCGAAACTAACATTCAATCAAAAACCCGACCAAATGACGTCCGAATGACCCAAAATTTTGCGGACATATCCAAAATCTCACAACGAAGCTACAAGAATTGTCGGAATTCCATTCCGACCCCGGATCAAAATCTCACCTACCGTTCGGATTCGCCAAAATGTCCAACTTCGTCATTTCAAGCCTAATTGAGCTACGGACCTCCAAAATACATTTGAGACGCGCTCCCAACCCCGAAATCACCTAACGGAGCTAATGGAACCATCAGCTTTCTGTTCCGAGGTCGTCGTAACATAGTTCCGACTAAGGACCATTTTCTAACTTCAAAGCTCTCATTTAGGGACTAAGTGTCCCAAAATGCTCCAAATTTCAGAGCTGACTCTCCCGACGAACCACAATAGCAGAAATGAACTTAGGGGAACAGTTAAATTGGGGTTCGGGGCATAATTTTCTAAAACGACCGGCCGGGTCGTTACATTGTCCTTTAATTGGAAAACCTCCCTCGCGCCCTCGCGGGTTAGCGTAGAAAAATGAGGTGTGACAGCTCTGGCGACTCTGCTGGGGAGGTGACCCAGAACCACTGGTTCTGGGTTAGAAATTTGATCTTAGAATTATCGTTGTATTTGGCTTTATTTATTATTATCTGATTTTATTATATGATTGAGCTTAAATGTGCAAAATGATATTTTTATCACTTTGATACTTTTGAACTGTATATATAAATTGTGCCGAACCCTACTTCTTTCTGTGTCTTTTAATAATGGTGCATACGTTCGCGTAGCCCGCCTTTTGAAAAATTATTCCAAATAGTGCGTGTTGGGCAAGTGACAAGGCCGGGCAGACTTTAGTGCTCCCGTTACGTCGCCCCCTCCTCAGCCCCAGTTGTCCACTCGGGTAAGCCACGTCTAGAACAATAAACCCAGGTTTTAAACCTAGAATAACGAAGCCTCATGCCAGATCCCTAGTTGGAACGTTTGTTTGCATCATGTTGCATTTAACTTAGGGACTCAGCACAGGGGTTGGGTCCGTCTAGGACAGGCAACCTGAAATGGACAGACCATCTTGTTGCATCCTATTTGTTTTATGCATTTATTTGCTTCATACTTGCATGCTGACCGGGTTTTTAATATTGAGGAAAATGAAAAAAAGGAAAATTTGTTAGCCTCGATATAGTTTTTTTTAATTAAAAAGAAAAAAAAATGTTTTTTTTTAAATTAAAAAAATGTGGGATTATTTCTTAAAATAAAAGCAATAAATAAATAAAAAAGTTTAGTTTTTTTATATAAAATAAAAAATAGTCTGTTTCATTTACAAATGTAGCTTATTTTATTTTAACCGAACTACGCGGGTTTGATTCTCACCGGATGTGAGATACGTAGGCAACCCACATCGGGTCCAACCTCCCCTTTTGCAAAAATAGCCAAAATTATCGAAAATAATTTTTTTGTCGTAAATAAGTCGGTGATGTCATTTTCAAAACAGCCGAATATTCCCGAAAGGGATGCCGGAAGGCTGATTCTATATAAACAACCACCTTTGGGTCAATTTTTAGATTTTGATCGATTGACCCACACATCCTTAAAATCTTCGTCCCCGAAGTGTTGAAAGACCGTGTTTTCAAAAAAACAAGTTTTTTTTATTATTATTAAAAAAAAACAAGAAAAGAGTCAGTGATCAAATGAATGTCATTTGCATTTTTTGTCAGAATAAGCCAAGCCAGCTTCGGTAGTATTTTAAACCGTTCTTGCCGAGACAGCCTTAGAGTATCTTTCAGTTGTCGAAAGGCTATTTTCGTAGAAGAACGGATAAGTTGGTGAAGTTTCATAAAATAATCTTTCCCGGCCTCAAAATTTGAGTGAAGTTGAGAAGGGGCCACGTTTGCAGAAATAGCCATATGGTTGAAATTGGCAAAAGGGGAAGGAATATGCAGTTTGTTTTTAAAAAAATTATATAAAAAAATTCATATTTCTTTTTATTAGAGCATATGGTGTCTCATTTTCAAGTATGTAAATTCTTTTGGCAAAGTTTGTTAATATGGTCAGTTTCTAAAACTTTGTAATCAAGTTTGTTTTATCTTTAAAAAATTGAAAAAAAATGTGTTTTATTGTTATTGACCTTTCATTGACGCGAACTACACACGGTCTGATTCATGCGGGTTCATGATACGTAGGCAATCTCAATAAGATTCGATCACAACTAAAAATCAAAAAAATAAATAAATAAATAAAAGAGATAAAGGCATGATAGAAACGGTCAAACTGCCTAGGTAAATTGCAATTGCAATATGTGTTAAAACTCTAATGCTGACAAGTTTGTTGTTTATCCAGAAGATTTCAAACAGTTAGTTTGTTAGGATGTTCTGGCAGATTACCATTACCACACGAGATCCAAAGGGCCCATTTCGAAAAGCATGCCTGGTTCGGACAAAAACATCAAAGAGGAAGAAATGGAAATGCAAACGATGAAGGAAGAAGTAGACATGTTAAGGCGACAAATAGCAGAAACGCACATAGCATGGGCTAGAGGGTAACCATTACCGTTGCTTCCCAGTGCTCCTACTCTCCCACCAGTTCAGACTCCGGAACATCCACTCCCTGGTACGTCGACAAGCTTCCCAAGTCACCGCTACTACTAGGGAAGAAATCCCTATGAACCCCAAGTTCCACCACCCAATCAAAACCCTCCTCCACCAAATGCTCCCGTCTTTATGGCGCCTCCACCAGCCCCATTGCACTGGTCGTCTAATGAGCCGTTGTTTCAGGCTCATGATACACAATATTGCCCCCTGAACTCACATTCAAATCACCCGAGCCACATACCTATAATCCCAACTTTGAGGACCAGGCGGAAATTGAAAGGCTGGTTAAGAGCCCAGGGCAGGACGAAATGATGCGGAAGTTTAAAAGCCTAGAGAAATCCTTCAAGAACATGCATGGGTTAGGCAACCAGGTCAGCGTAGCCTACAAGGATCTATGCCCTTTCCTTGACATCCAATTACCGGCGGGATTCAAGATGCCCAAGTTCGATTTGTATGAAGGGCATGGCGATCCTATGGCTTATTTGCGGGGTTTTTGTAGTAAAATGAGGGGAGTAGGAGGCAAAGACGAGTTGTTGATAGCTTACTTTGGCCAGAGTTTGAGTGGGTCGGCATTGGAGTGGTATACAACACAAGATCCAAGTAGGTGGTACACATGGGATGATCTGGCACAAGCTTTCGCCGAACACTTCCAATACAACCTTGAGATAGTTCAAGACCGTCTCGCATTACTAAAGCTTGAGAAGAAACCCGGGGAGAGCTTACGGGAATTTGGATTCTGATGGAGAGAACATGCAGCAAGAGTTGATCCTCCGATGAGAGAGGGGGAAATGGTGGACTACTTTCTGCAAACTCTGGAGCCAACTTACTTTGGTCACCTGGTGACATCGGTTGGCAAATCTTTCAACGAGGTGGTAAAAATGAGAGGTATGATAGAAGAGGTACTTAAGTACAATAAGATCTTGAGCTATTCCGCGATAAAAGCAACAACTCAGGCTATTTAGAGTGGCACCGGGGTTGCACTCGGGAAGAAGAGAAGAGAAGAAGTTGCAAAGGTAGAGGAAGGTACTTGGTCCAGATCGAAAGGTCCTTCCTCTCACTACCAAGCCAGACCCTACCACCCAAATCACCCAAATCACCCTCCACGAAACACATATCCACCACCAAGGGCTTACAATAACCCTTCAGGACCAGGTTTCCGCGGGAATCATGCTTTCAGAAATGAAAGGGCACAGAGAACATTCACTGAGTTGGGAGAAACCTATACTGCTTTGTTCCACAAATTAAAGCAGTTAGGCTTGTTAAGTCCTATTCAGCCAAGTTTGCCAAATCCCCTACCCCAAAATATGGATCGCTCAGTAAGCTGTGAGTATTGTTCAGGGGCTCCCGGATACGATACCGAGAAGTGTTGGAATTTGAAACATGTAGTGCAAAATCTTATTGACACCAATAAGATCGAGGTTCAAACACCAGAGGCACCCAACATCAATCAGAATCCATTGCCAGCTCACCGTTAGACCCATATGATCAAATTGCTACACAAGGGAGGGAAAAATTAAGAAGCTTGATCCGTGATAATGAGACCATATTCCAAGAAAAAATCAATCAGCAGAAGTTGGTAATTGGGAAGAATTTTGGTGGTTTGTTTTGTTTTCATTTCAGTTGTCCGGGTTATTTTTTCAGGGTTGTGATCCGGATTCTGTCTTGTAGTCAAACCCTCTTATCCTTCCATTTTTGTCATTGCAGTTTCCTTAGTTTTGTTGAGTTTCGTTTCAGGATTGTACTTTGGTTTGTTTTGCTTGTTTTGTTATTTGAACCATTTCGTCATTTAGTTTAATGAAACTTTCGGTCTTTTGTTACCCCTAGTCATTTTTTTGTTTAGTTCTTTTATCTTTAAATTTGTCATTTGGTCGAACGTCGATTCTAATGAAATAGCACCGTACATAATTTTGGCATAACATTAAGAGTTAATCATGAAGCAATTAGAAGATGATCAGGGCATTCTTAAAAGAAATAAAAAAGATTTGAGATTATTCGGAGCTGGAGTCATGTGAAACTGGGGCAGGTAAAACACAAAGAAAACCTTAAGGGCAAATTGGCCATGTTGGCATAAGGGTTCGCTCGTGGTAATGAAATAAAAGTGTCTCCCAGCGATACTTTAAAATGACGAATGAAAAGGAGAATCGGCATATATGATTATCAATCCTGGCGCAACCAGAAGATGTCGTGAATATGTTGTTTGCACTTGGCGTGTTTTGAAGATTGGAATGACGAAGACCTTTTGTTCTGTTATCTAAACACTTTATCCTTCATTAACCCTTTGAGCCTTATGTGTTTTCTTTCATACCCCTTCTTCGGAATTAGTTGGAAAGACTAGAAACGCAAACTTGAAAGAAAAGAGAAAAAGGGATAAAGAAAAAGAAAGAAAAAGAATACAGCAAAAAGAAAAGAAAAGAAAAAGAAAAATGAATGAAAAAGAGAAACTTGAAAAAACGAGGAATTGGGAACTACGTTTGACCTGATTCTTCAAAGAGGATACGTAGGTGCTTCACAGCTCGGTCATAGTGTTAATAAAGAAATAAAAATCCCCAAGTAAGAAACTGGGGCAAAGAAAAAATATGTTTATTATAAATAAATTTAGGTCCGAAGGTTGTAAATTTTGAACCCAGAATTGATTTGTTTTGAGACTTTAATACCCTTTCTTTCTAGCCCTATCCAAATCCCACATTACGGTCCAAAGAAAGACCTTCCGATCAGTCTTCAAAAGATGCCAAGTCAATCAAATACAAGAGTCTCGCCAGAATAAAAGACTCTGATTCCCAGCAGAAAAGAAATACAAGAGAGTCTTAGCAGTGACACCCCAATCCCCAGCTAAAAGTAATACAAATTAGAGAGTCTTACCGGTGAAAACCTTCACAGACACCATAAGGCAACGAAAGATGAGAGAAAACCAAAATGAGAGAGGCTTGAAAGTGAAAGCCCTTCGGCCATTACAAGTCGAATAAAGGTGATAATAAGATGGAAATCACAAGACAGAAATTGTGAAAGGCGATTAACGATGGAGGATAAGCCATATGTGCATGTCATGACCAATAAAGTTGGTATCCGTGTTTGATAAATTTTTATAGTTATTTCTTGTAAGAGACTAATTTTTTTCCTTTGTCTTCTATTTTGTTTCTTTTTATCTTTCTTCTTTTATCAAAAATTCCCCATCAAAGTCTGTCTAGTCAGAACAAGTGAGAATTGACTTCAAAACTTGCCACCAACTTTCCAATTAGTATGCAAGGCAAGGAAGTGTCATTGATGGCAGAGAAATGTGGTGCAAGGAAGATTACTAAACTGGGGCAGAAAATTTTCTTTTTATTTTGAAAATTTTCTGGAAGTCAAGTCCCACTTGGGGAAGAAGGAAGATAAGACAAGCCCGAAGGGAAGTGGTCTTTGAACCAGTGTCATCTCCAACAACCTTCAAAAGAGTGAAACACAAATTTTGAGGAAATGAAAATCCCCCAGCAGTGTTTTCTCTAGCAAGTTCCTAGGTGGTCAGGCAACACAGAGTGGTAAAGGAAGAAAGGAAATTCCATCTTCAACAAAATAACCTCCAGCGAGTTGAGAAACACATAACGGGGAAGGGATAAATGGAAAAACCCATCCCCAGCAGGAATATCATCTCCATCAAATGAAATCATTCCCCAACAAGTTTTGGGAAACCCGAACGAGGGAAAGGGGAAAAGAAAAGGCCACACCATAGGAGTGGCACAACCACTCATAATGTTTTGAATTAACAAATTTTCTTTGATTTGAAACAGAGAAAGAAAGTGTTATTGATAGCAGAAAGTCATGCCACAAGGAAGAACACCAAAACCGGGGCAGAAAATTTTCTGTCGTTGTTGAAAATTTTCTCAGAGAAACGAGAAAGGCAATTCAAGATGACGTATCAGGTTTGTCTACTTTCAAATAGGATGTTTCAGGTTTGTCCACCTTCAAACAGGACGTCTCAGGTTTGTTCACCCTCAAACATGGATATCATGGGAGTATTCGACCTCGAATAGAATACGATGGGAGTATCCGCCCTCGAATAGGATACGATGGGAGTATCCTCCCTCGAATAGGATACGATGGGAGTATCCGCCCTCGAATAGGATACGATGGGAGTATCCGCCCTCGAATAGGATAGGATGGGAGTTTCTGCCCTCGAATAGGATACGATGGGAGTATCCGCCCTCGAATACGATATGATGGGAGTATCCGCCCTCGAATAAGATACGATGGGAGTATCCGCCCTTGAATAGGATACGATGGGAGTATCCGCCCTCGAATAGGATACGATGGGAGTATCTACCCTCGAATAGGATACGATGGGAGTATCCGCCCTCGAATAGGATACGATGGGAGTATCCGCCCTCGAATAGGATACGATGGGAGTATCCGCCCTCGAATAGGATACGATGGGAGTATTCACCCTCGAATAGGATACGATAGGACTATCCGCCCTCGAATAAGATACGATGGGAGTATCCGCCGTATCCGCCCTCGAATAGGATACGATGGGAGTATCCACCCTCAAATAGGATATGATGGGAGTATCCGCCTTCGAATAGGATACGATGGGAGCATCCGCCTTCGAATAGGATACGATGGGAGTATCCACCCTCGAATAGGATACGATGGGAGTATCCGCCCTCGAATAGGATACGATGGGAGTAATCGCCCTCGAATAGGATACGATGGGAGTATCCGCCCTCGAATAGGATACGATGGGAGTATCCACCCTCGAATAGGATACGATGGGAGTATCCGCCCTCGAATAGGATACGATGGGAGTATCTTCCCTCGAATAGGATACGATGGGAGTATCCACCATCAAATAGGATACGATGGGAGTAATCGCCCTCGAATAGGATACGATGGGAGTATCCGCCCTCGAATAGGATACAATGGGAGTATCCGTTCTCGAATAGGATACGATGGGAGTATCCACCCTCGAATAGGATACAATGGGACTATCCACCCTCGAATAGGATATTTTTAGGTTCATCCGCCTTCGAATATGATATTTTACATTTGTTTTATTTCGACTCGAGTGGTCATGCTTGCATAAATATTGTCATATACATATTTTATAAATTATGGCATAATGCATTTTAATTTCAAAGTTGCTAATAAAAACAGTCGTCCACCTGTATAACAAGAGGAATGTTTTTCAGTCTTTACATTGCAGGTCTTGAAACCAGTAACCCATCATAAAGCAGAAGGTTACGACAAGAGTTCCCAGCGCAAATTCAAGCGCATGAGTTAAAGAAAGAGAAGACAAATCTTGAGAGAATCGACCTTCAAGCCTTGGTTGTCCCCAGCATAACAGATTTGACAAAGAAAGCCGCATTCCGAGGAAGCAAAAAAAGGGGTCGATAAATGAAGCTGTATCCCTAGTGGATTGAGTAAAATGATGAAAACTTGTCACGACCCAAATCCGGTCGTGATGGCGCCCAACAATCAAGCTAGGCCAGCCAGACCAACCATTTCTAATTACATCGAATACCAATCCCAAATGGACAACCCAAGAAGAATATATGAGTTTAAGAACTCCAATAATAATAATAATAAACAAAATACCGACACTCCCAAAGATCCGGAGTCACAAGTCTAGAGTCTCTAACAAAACCCAACAGGAATAGAGAGTACTGTATAGAAATACTCAAGTCTGAATACAAAATACAAATAACAACTGGAAAGGAGAGGAGAAGCTAGGTTTTGCGAACGTAGGCAGCTACCTCAGCAACTCGATATGACACTGCAAACGCTGGAAATGCCTGTCTACTGCTCCTGAGTACCTGAGTCTGCACACAAAAGGTGCAGGGAGTATGGGTGAGTACTAAGTACTCACTGAGTAATAAATATATACAAGTAGTTGAAAATAAGAAATCCACAGAATACCACAATATGAAGCTACACTACAGTCCGAATCTCCTAAGAACTAGCATCAACAATACAATTCAGCTACCATAGAGTAATTAAACAAATAAAGATGCAATGCAATACACATAACCGCTACGGCATGTAGCCCGATCCAATTTAACGTCGATGGCGCTCACTGGGGGTGTGTACAGACTCCGGAGGGGCTCCTACAGCCCAAGCGCAATACTGCTGCGGCGTGCAGCCCGATCCTCATATCAACCACTGCGGCGTGCAGCCCGATCCCATGCTCAGTCCACAATAAGCAAATAAGTTACAAAACAGTTCATTTTTCTTAATTCCAGTTTCCAGTTCATAATTTATGAAAAATACTTTAACTTTATTAAATTTGCAAAAGCCGGTGACTTAGCATATCAATAATGCGATTTCAATTTCCAGGACTGAGATCAGTGATTTAAGCAAATATAGCTATCACATAATTATTGTCCTCTAAGGACACCACAGATCGGCACAAGGCCCCAAACAAGGCTTACAGCCCACAAATATATCAAATGCAGTGTATTTCCAACACTAACAACATATTATTCACATCCGGGATGGACCAAGTCTCAATCCCTAGTCATAATCAATCCCGCACCTGCCACGGTGTGCGAGCCACGCCCTACTAGCGTCACAATGTGCTAAGCCGGGGTTTCGAACCCTCAGGCTACCATATACAGAAACTACTCACCTCTAGCCGACCGTAGACTCGTCCGCGATGCCTTTTCCTTTGAAATTCGCTACCTCGTGTGTAGAATCTAGTCAAATAACAATAATTATATCAAATACGGGTCAAAGAATCATAACCCACTTCAATTTACTTGAAATTCGCATAAATACACCAAATTGGTAAAACCCGACTTTCGGTACGCTTCTCGAAAAATTACGAAAGTCACATATTCGGAACCCTCATCTCAATACGAGTATAAGCATATCAATTTTACCAAATTCGGACTCCATTTGCTCATTCAAAACCTTGATTTTCTAAAGTTCAAGCCTAGGGTTAAATCTTCCATGAATCACCCCAAATTCTCCATTTTCATGATATAATTGCATAATAATACCAATACTAATCATAGTTTAAGTCCATAGTTGCTTACCTGATGATTTCCCTTGAGTTTCTCTTCAAAATCGCCCAAATCGCCTCTAAAGCCGAGACCCAAATGTGTGAAATGTTTCTGAAATTTTCTAACTTCCGATACACTTAACTCACTGCGATTTTTCGCTTCTGCAGACCATTTTCCGCCCCTGCGGAACCGCTTCTGCGATAGTCTTTCGTTACTGCGGAATGTTCCGCTTCTGCGACCAAGAGTCCGCTCCTGCGGACTCGCCTATGCGGCCAACCACCCGCTTCTGCGGACTTCTCCACTTCGCTTCTTGACCGCTTCTGCGGTCTACCCTTCGCTCCTGCGACGCCGCCTCAGCGGATATATTTTCGCTTCTGCGAAAACAAGCGCTCTTGCGCCTCCTCGTCCGCTTCTGCGGACTCGCTCCTGCGCCCCCATTTCCGCAGGAGCGAAAACAACAGAACCAGAACATTTCCCTGCAAATTTTCCACATTTTCTCCCGTTTGGCCATCCGAAAACACCCCGAGGCCCCCGGGACCTCATCCAAACACACCAACACATCCTAATTCCTTATTCGAACTTGTTCCAATCATAAAAACACCATCCGAAAACACCCCGAGGCCCCGGGACCTCATCCAAACACACCAACACATCCTAATTCCTTATTCGAACTTGTTCCAATCATAAAAACACCATCCTAAACATCAAAATCACCAATTACCCACGCATTCAAGCCTAAATTTCTTAAAACTTTCCGAATTACACATTCGATCAAAAACCCGATCAAACGACGCTCGAATGACGTGAAATTTTGCAGGCATATCCAAAATCACCTAACGGAGCTACTGCAACTATCGGAATTCCATTCCGACTCCCGGATCAAAATCTCACCTACCGTTCGGTTTTCGCCAAAAATCAACATTCGCCAATTCAAGCCTAAAACTACACCGGACCTCCGAATTCAATTTCGATTATTCTCCTAAGTCATAAATGATCCCCGGGAACTAGTCGAATCATCAGAATCCGGTTCCGAGTACTCTAACTCAATAGTCAACTCTAGGTTGACTTCCCATATTCAAACTTTCTTCAAACATGCTATTTGCTTCATTTTCAACCCGAATCATTCCTAACTCACCCGATATATTCTAATACTGATTTAAAAGTATAAGATATGTAAATGCAAGGTAACGGGGTGGCAATTCCCGTAACGACGGGCCGGGTCGTTACATTCTCCCCAACTTAAACAAACGCTCGTCCGCGAGCGGGTTAAGAAACATACCTGGAGTATCAAATAAGTGTGGATATCTACTTCGCATCTCCTGCTCGGTCTCCCAAGTTGCTTCCTCCATGGGACGACCTCTCCACTGCACTTTCACTGAAGCTATGTCCTTAGATCCCAGCTTACGAACCTGACGACCCAAAATGGCTACTGGCTCCACATCATAAGTCAAGTCTCCATCTAGCTGTATCGTGCTGAACTCTAACACATGAGACGGGTCTCCGACATACTTCCGGAGCATAGATACATGGAACACCGGGTGAACTCCCGACAAACCGGGTGGCAAAGCAAGCATATAAGCCACCTCCCCAACTTTCCTAAGCACCTCAAAAGGTCCAATAAACCTTGGGCTCAACTTCCCTTTCTTTCCAAACCTCATAACACCCTTCATAGGCGAGACCTTCAGCAACACCTTCTCACCTACTGAATAAGACACATCTGAGCTGTGCGAAGTCTCTCCTGAATCACCTTCACCTTGTCTAAGGCATCTTGGACTAACTCTGTCCCCAACAACCTAGCCTCGCCGGGCTCGAACCAACCAACTGGAGACCTACACCGCCTCCCATATAAAGCTTCATACGGTGCCATCTCAATGCTGGACTGATAGCTATTATTATAAGCAAACTCCGCAAGAGGCAAATAATCAGCCCATGAACCACCGAAATCAATGACACAAGCACGCAACATGTCCTTCAATATTTGAATAGTACGCTTAGACTGTCCATCCGTCTGTGGATGAAATGTTGTGCTCAGCTCTACCTGTGAACCCAACTCTCGCTGAAATGTCCTCCAGAACTGAGAAGTGAACTGGGTACCTCTGTCCGATATAATAGAAATGGGAACTCCATGCAATCTCACTATCTCACGGATGAATATCTCTGCCAACCGCTCTGAGGAATAAGTAGTACACACTGGGATGAAGTGAGCTAACTTGGTCAACCTATCCACCACCACCCAGACTGAATCAAACTTCCTCGCTGTCCGAGGGAGTCCACTAACAAAGTCCATAGTAATCCTTTCCCACTTCCACTCGGGAATATCAATACGCTGGAACACACCACCAGGTCTCTGATGCTCATACTTGACCTGCTGACAGTTTAGACACCGAGCCACATGGCTCACAATATCTTTCTTCATCTTTCTCCACCAGTAATACTACTTCAAATCCTGATACATCTTTGCGGCTACTGGATGGATAGAATACCGCGAGATGTGGGCCTCCTCCAATATCAATTCACGAAGGCCATCAACATTGGGCACGCATATCCGGCTCTACAACCGCAATACACCATCACTATCAATAGTGACATCTCTGGCATCATCATGCTGAACTCTGTCCTTAAGGACAAGTAAGTGTGGATCATCATACTGGCGCTCTCGAATACGATCATATAAAGAAGAACGAGCTACTATACAAGCCATCACCCGATTGGGCTCAAATATATCCAGCCTTACCATCTGATTAGCTAACGCCTGAACATCAACTGCTAGGGGTCTCTCCCCAACCGGAATATACGCCAAACTGCCCATACTAATAGCCTTCCGGCTCAATGCATCAGCCACTACATTGGCTTTCCCGGGATGATACAAGATAGTAATATCATAGTTTTTAAGCAACTCAAGCCATCTCCGCTGCCTCAAATTTAGATCTTTCTGCTTAAACAAATGCTGAAGGCCGCGGTGGTCTATATATACATCACAAGATACACCATATAGGTAATGCCTCCAAATCTTCAAGGCATGAACAATAGCAGCTAACTCCAAATCATGAACAGGGTAGTTCTTCTCGTGGGGCTTTAGCTGACGAGAAGCATATGCAATAACTCTACCCTCCTGCATCAACACACAACCGAGTCCAACTCTAGAAGCATCACAATACACCGTATATGACCCTGAGGCTGATGGCAACACAAGTACTGGAGTTGTGGTCAAAGCCTCCTTGAGCTTCTGGAAGCTCTCCTCACATTCATCGGACCACACAAATGGAGCATTCTTCTGTGTCAACTTAGTCAACGGTGAAGCAATAGATGAGAAACCCTGAACAAACCGGCGATAATAGCCTGCTAAGCCAAGAAAACTCCGAATCTCTGTAGCTGAGGAAGGTCTGGGCCAATTCTGCACTGCCTCGACCTTCTGTGGATCAACCCGAATACCATCACTGGACACTACATGTCCCAGAAAACCCACGGTATCAAGCCAGAACTCACACTTAGTGAATTTTGCATAAAGTTTCTCTTCTCTCAACCTCTGCAATGCCACTCTCAAATGCTGTGCATGCTCCTCCTGGCTGCGTGAATATACCAGAATATCATCAATAAACACAATCACAAAAGAATCAAGGTACGGCCGAAATACACTATTCATCAAGTGCATGAATGTAGCTGGGGCATTAGTCAACCCGAAAGACATTACCAGGAACTCGTAGTGCCCATATCGCGTCCTGAACGCTGTCTTCATAATATCTGAGTCCCTAATCTTCAACTGATGATAGCCCGATCGAAGATCAATCTTAGAAAATACACTAGCTCCTTGGAGCTGATCAAATAGGTCCTCAATACGAGGCAATGGGTACTTATTCTTCACTGTTACCTTGTTCAGCTGCCCGTAATCAATGCACATTCTCATTGTGCCATCTTTCTTCTTCACGAACAACACCGGTGCACCCCAAGGTGACACACTCGGGCGAATGAAACCCTTATCTAAGAGTTCCTGAAGTCGTTCCTTCAATTCTTTTAACTCCGCTGGTGCCATGCGATAGGGAGGAATAGAAATGGGCTGAGTGCCCGGCACCAAGTCAATACCAAAGTCAATATCTCTGTCAGGCGGCATGCCCGGCAGGTTTGCTGGAAATACATCCGGAAACTCCCTCACAATGGGGACCGAATCAAGACTGAGTGTCTCAGCCTCAACATTTCTAATGAAGGCCAAATAAGATAAACAACCCTTGCCAATCATTCGTTGGGCCTTTATATATAAGAAATCACCCTGTCGGACACATAATCAGTCAAGCCACGCCATTCGATCCTCGGATTATCTGGAACAGCTAGTGTGACTGTCTTGGCATGACAGTCCAGAATCGCATGGTAAGGAGATAGACAATCCATGCCTAGAATTACATCGAAATCTACCATGCCCAGTAGTAATAAATCAACTCGGGTCTCCAGGACCCCCAATAGTAATAATACAGGATTGATATACCTGATCCACAACAACGGTATCCCCCACCGGGGTAGACACATGTACGGGCAAAGCAAGAATACCACGGGTCATACCCAAATGATGTGCAAAATAAGTAGAGACATAAGAATAGGTGGATCCGGGATCAAATAAGACGGAAGCATCCCTGTGGCAGACTGAGATAATACCTGAAATAACCGCATCTGAAGCACTAGCATCCTTCCTATCCGGAAGAGCATAGAAACGAGCCTGGCCTCCACCAGTACGATCCTCACCCCTAGGGCGACCTCTAGATACCTGGCCACCAGTCCTAGCCGACTGTGCTAGCGCCGAAGAAACAGGAGTAGAAGACGAGGGCTGATCCCTCTACTGAGACCGCTTACGAAGCCACTGAGGACACTCTCTCCTGATATGGACCAAATCACCGCACTCAAAACAACGGCCTAAAGATGGAAGAAGGGGCTGCTGAGGACCCCTCGCTACAGATGAACCCTATGCTGAGGAAGCAGGAGCAGAGCTTTGAGCTGGAAGAGCACTCAGTGCAGGCTGACTCTGCTGACGGCTCTGCTGACCTTGATAGCCCTGATGGCCCTGACGACCACGATCTGATGAAACCCCACTGGACTATGCACGTCCAGACTGATGAGACCTGAAAGAACGACCCCTGCTATCCTGGGGTTGGCCCCTAGACGGAGCACCACTGAAGCTGCCAGAACCACGAGGCCTCTTAGCCTCTCTCTCCTCCCGCTCTCTGCGGTGATCTATCTCAATATGACGGGCAGCATCAACCACCTCCTCAAAGGTAACTGCCGAAACTCTCTCCCTGGTCATCAATATGCGGATGGGATAAATAAGGCCATCAATAAATCTCCGAATCCTCTCTCTGTCTGTAGGAACCATCCATATGGCATGACGGGCCAACCGTGTGAATCTCATCTCGTACTGATTAACCGTCATATCTCCCTGCTTCAACCACTCGAACTGACGTCGCAGCTCCTCTCTCTGAGACCGAGGCACATACTTCTCCAAAAATACCGTGGAGAACTGCTGCCAAGTGAGGGGCACTGCCCCAGCGGGCCTACGCCTCTCAAAATCCTCCCACCACTGAAATGCTGCACCTGTGAACTGAAAAGTGGTGAATGAAACACCGCTGGACTCTAGAATACCCGCGATGCGAAGCATGCGCTGACATCTGTCAAGAAAACCCTGGGCGTCCTCGCCCTCAGCACCACTGAATGTCGGAGGCTGTAGCCTCTCAAATCTCTCCAAACGACGCCGCTCATCGTCGGGCATAGCTGGAACCATATAAGCAGGAGCTGGTGCAATGGGCGCAACTGGCTGGACTGGCTCGGGTGTGTGAGCCACGGGGGTCTGATTCCCTCCCCCTGCCTGTGAAGAAGATACTGCAGCAGTAGCTGCAACTACCTGAGCCAAGCATGTGCACACTGATAAGATCTGAGCCAAGGTCTCCTGAAGACCCGGTATGATAATGGGCACTGCCGGTGCCTGAACCTGAGTTGCCAGAGCGTTTGCCGCTGGAATCTGGTCCTGAGTCTGGGTCACTGGTGCAGGAATCTGACCCTGAGTCTGGTCAGCTGGTGGGTCAGCAGGTGCTGGTGCTGCTGCCCTACCTCTACCACGACCACGGCCTCTGGGTGCCAATGGTGGTCGTCCGCCACGTCCGTTAGCTCGTGTTCTCGCCATCTGCGAGAGAATGGAACATGGAAAATTTTAATTTCATGACAACACAAATCGCACGATATAAATCCAAGAAAATGAGGTTTTTCCTAAAGTTTCTGTAGCCCTCCGAGGATAGATACGGACGTCTACGTACCGATCCGCGAAAGCCTACTAAACCGGCTCATGACTCGCGAGTCCTAATAACCTAGAGCTCCGATACCAACTTGTCACGACCCAAATCCGGTCGTGATGGCGCCTAACAATCAAGCTAGGCCAGGCCAGACCAACTATTTCTGATTACATCGAATACCAATCCCAAATGGACAACCCAAGAAGAATATATGAGTTTAAGAACTCCAATAATAATAATAATAAATAAAATACTGACACTCCCAAAGAATCGGAGTCACAAGTCTAGAGCCTCTAACAAAACCCAACAGGAATAGAGAGTACAGTATAGAAATACTCAAGTCTGAATACAAAATACAAATAGCAAAGGAGGAGTAGCTAGGTTCTGCGAACGTCGGCAGCTACCTCAGCAACTCGATATGACTCTGAAACCGCCGGAAATGCCTGTCTACTGCTCCTGAGTACCTGAGTCTGCACACAAAAGGTGCAGGGAGTAGGGGTGAGTACTAAGTACTCAGTGAGTAATAAATATATACAAGTAGCTGAAAATAAGAAAACCACAGAATACCACAATATGAAGCTACACTACAGTCTGAATCTCCTAAGAACTAGCATCAACAGTACAATTCAGCTACCACAAAGTAATTAAACAAATAAAGATGCAATGCAATACACATAACCGCTACGGCGTGTAGCCCGATTCAATTTAACGTCGACGGCGCTCACTGGGGGTGTGTACAGACTCCGGAGGGGCTGTGAGCACGTGATTTTTGCCTTACTTGAGAAGTACTCCCAGAAAATTCAAAAATAAAAATAGTTTCGCGTTGGGCATGATTTTTGTGATTTTGTGTTATTTTATCTTTTTGTGTGCACGTTTATTTATTTAAATTAAAAATACAAAAATATATGCTAGGTTTTGCATTTTTAGTGTTTGATATCGAAGTCATGTGATTTACATTTTTGGGTGATATGTAATTATGTACGTTAATTGTAGTAAAAAACAGCGGTGTTATAGGTTGGTATATATACATATGTGTGTATATATATATATATATATGTATATATACATATATATATATATATATACACATACGCATATAGTGCATCATGTGGATCTGATCTGGGCCGAAACTTAGCCTAAAAACCAGGCCCAGACGAATTTCCTCTAATCCAGCCCAAATACCCGTCCAAGCTTCAGCCTGGGTAACGCTTGATCTGGACCGTTGGATTTTATTATCCAACGGCCCAGATTAATCCTTTAATTCCAATATACACTCAGACTATATCTTAACCAAACGACGTCGTTTGGTTTAAGTGAGGGGATCCTGATCGTTGATCGTAAATGATCCAACGATCAGGATTCAATCTCCTAAGTCATATATAATCTCACCTTCACACCCCGCCCCCCCAAGCCAGACCCCCCCTCACACCTATCGTCTCTCTTAGAGACAAATTGTCCCAGCGTAACGCCGCCGTGCCCCGCCTGCCGGAAATCGCCTCACGGCGGTTCCGGTAGGCCAATGGCCACCAAACCAATGCCAAAATCTTCCCATCACCTCCCCCATCACGAATCTGGCCTCCGTTAACCTCGAATCACTCCGGAGCTCCTCGAATCTTCATTTGAAGATTCGAGTCAAACTCGAACCAATGCCAAATCACCCCAAACTCACCCCAAACCCTCACATGGCCTCCCTCGTACCCCCGCTGGCTTTCGTTTGCCTCGAATCTAACCAGAAATGCAAAAGCCCCAAATCCGAGCCCAAGAACCCTAGTTTTTGAAGGAATCCAATTCGAGCCGGGTTAGCCATAATTGAAGTCCAAGGGACTTTAATCTAGGTGTTCTCAATCGAGAACATCTTGATTAAAGCCCGTTTGGCTTCAATAATTCCAAGTCTTAGTTCGAAGCTTGGGTCGGCAGTTTTCTTACAAGGTATTCATTCCTTCTTTGGTCGATTTAATTCGATTTTGTGAATATGTGTATTTGTTTTATTCATTGTTTCAGTTCTCATCTATCATGCTTTTAATTTCTCATAACAGTCGATCTGTTCTCCTCCTTTGAGGCCTTTTATTTGGCCAATTCCCTCTGTTTTTAGTAGTTAAAATGAATCATAGGTTCAATGTGATTAAAGTCGTCAAGGAATTAGTTCGTAGTATTGGTCCCTGAATCTGCCTGTATGCAATTCATTAGTGTAGGGGCTGGTTACTGTTTGATTCAGATTAAAGGGAGTTAGTTGGTTGTAGTTAACAGGTTAATTTTTAAATCACACACCCATACAAGGGCTAGTGGAACCTGCACAGCAGGGCATCCCACTGAGGTTCCTGCCACCAGCATTGTTTAATGCTTGAGTCCATACTTTGGACAGTAGATAGTGGGGTTCAGGGAATAGGGATGGGCAGAGGGGAGTTCCTGAGTTTTCTGGTTTTTAGGAGTCCTTTTAGCTATAAGTATAAGGGGGCTAACAGATAGACAGGGATACCTGAGAGTAACTAGAGCACCTGAAGAAAAATAGATACAAGGATACATATAGAAGCAGAGAGAAAAGAATAGTAAACCTGGAGAGAAAATAGGCAACAGGGATTCATTTCGATACACATATAGAAAGATACAGAGAGAGAGGCTACTGTTTCATTGGATTTGGGGCCACTGTTTCGTGTGTTTTGATTCAGTGGCTGAGCTATTAGTCTTTCGTGTGTTGTGGTTGTGTTTTGCTGTTGGTGGCAGTGCTCATTTGGTGCTGTTGGTCATTAGTGTTGCTGCTCTTGGTCGTTTGTGTTGCTGTGCACAGTGTTGTTGGTTCAGTGCTGGTTCTTCTATTGTTTGTGTGTTGCTGTGCTATTGTGGCTAACTGCCACTGGTTGTGGTCGTGTGTGTTGACATTGCTGGCCTGGTCGTTTGTTGCTGCTGTTAGGCATTTGTTGTTATTGTTGTGTCTTTGTTGCTGCTGGTACATCTCAGTTGGGTATGCTGCTGTTGTGTTGACCTTACCTGAGTGTTGTGGTAGCTCTTGAGTTGCTTTTGGTCTATTTTGTTGCCACTGGTTGTTGTTGGGGCCATTCGATTGCTGCCACTGGTTATTGTTGCTGCCATTGGTTATTGGTCTACTGTTTTAGCTGGTCTAGTGTTGTTACTGTGGTGGTCATTTGTTGCTGGTCCAGTGTTTGTGGCTATTTGGTTGGTTATCATTGTTGTTGTGGTGTTTGTGTGGTTGTTGGTTCACTGTGTTTATTACTGGTCTACTGTTGTGCTCCTGTTACTGTTGCTGCATTACCATTGCTCACTCGTCCTTGTTCTTCCGCATTCCAGGTACACACCTCTGTTATTGTAGTTCCTTGGTTCGAAAAGGATGAAGTTTGAAGCTTATGCATAAAGTTTATTGAAACATGTAGTCGTCTAAAGTTCTTATGTTTAATTACATTCTGTTATTCTCCAATTAAGCTTGTATTGCTAGTCTTGGTTATGAAAAGTGTAGCTAGGCCAAAGATACACTGTCGTTAGATAAGCACGTAAACCTGAATTAGTTTGTTGTATCTCTATTCAATCTTCTCTGCTCATGTGTGTAATCTCCAAATCTGTTAACGTTAGACCTTATATTAAAAGCAAGATTAGCTAGGGAGTTGTTACTCAACGGAATGACGTAATTAGATTAAAAAGAGTCGGGGGCGCATTTCATGTGACCCGACCCCAATTTTGGGAAAGAGTAAACAAAGCGTGTCAGGAACCACAGGCGCATTTCATGTGGTGTGGTTCGTAGCAAGTTTTTTAATAATTTGGAATCAACTCTTAAGTAAAATACAGTGGGATGTAGTTCGCTTTAGATTTGAATCAAAGGTGCGCCTCACCCAATAGTTACACTAATCGCACAGCCTTCATAAATGTACATATAAAATACTTAGATGTTGAGATGCGTCGTTTCTTAACAAATGTCACGCCCTTCACAACAGTGTAAATAAGTAGTCGATCCGGGCGCATATTTTAGTTCTATCTTCTTAAATACGGGTGTGCATTTCATGCGACCCTAATCCAAACCCCGAAATGTTGAATAAGAATATGTCGAGGATCCGGGTGCATTTCATGTGACGTGATTCGAAAGCATATTTTAAGCAACTTTCTCTTTCATAAATCAAAACCAATAATAAAAGCTGTAAAGGGATATTAACTTGCACTAAGTACATAATTGTAAAAAGCAGATAGATAAGCCAAACACGACAGTTGAGCGACCGTGCTAGAACCACGGAATTCGGGAATGCCTAATACCTTCTCCCGGGTTAATAAAATTCCTTATCCGGATTTCTGGTTCGCGGACCGTTAAATAGAGTCATTCTTTTCCTCGATTCGGGATTTAACCGGTGACTTGGGACACCATCAATCTCCCAAGTGGCGACTCTGAAATAATTAAAATAAATCCCATCTCGATTGTCCTTTAATTGGAAAAACTCTTTGCACCCTTGCGGGTGCGTAAAAAAGAGGTGTGACAGCTCTGGCGACTCTGCTGGGGATGTTTTAGAATTCGAGCTCGGAATAACTGTTGTATTTGGCACATTTTATTATCTGATTCTTTTACATGTTGGCATCGATGTGCAAATGTTGTTTTTACTGCTTTGATATTTTGTGAACTGTACATATAAATTGTGCCGGAACCAATCTCCTCTCTGAGTCTTCTAAATCATGAAGAAGGGTGCACTTCGTGTGACTTCTTTTCCGTATAGTGTCTAATTCCCATTTTAGAACGAGGTTTGGATAAGTTGCAAAACCGGTGAAGCTTCTGGTATTCCCGGGTTGCTGCCTCCTCCTCGGCTCGAGCTGTCCGCTCGGGTAAGCCAAGTCTAGAACAGATAAACCCGGGTTTTTAAACCTAGAATAACAAAGCTTCATGCCGGATCCCTAGTAGGAAACGTTTATTTGCATCATGTCTCATTTGGCTTAGGGGACTCAACACAGGGGTTGGGTCCGTCTAGGACAGGTGACCTGAAATGAACAGACTATCCTGCTGCATCCTGTTTGTCTTGCGCATTTATCCGTTATAGACTTGCATGCTGACCGGCTTTTAGAGATTAAAAAAAAAAAAAAAAAAATGTGTTTTGTTCTTAAGATAGAAATAGCTTATTTGTTTTCCTTTAGTAAAACGAATAAATAAATGATGTCGTTTGTTTCGTCAAAACCGAACTACGTGGGTTTGATTCTCATTGGATGTGAGATACGTAGGCAACCTCCATCAGGGTCCAACTTCACCTTTTGAAAAAATGGCCGAAAAATCAAAACTAACTTTTGTACTAAAAAAGTCGGTGACGCTGTTTTTAAAAATAGCCGAATGTTCCCGAAAGGGACGCCGGAAGGCTAATTTCGTATAAACGGCCACCTTTGGGTCAATTTTGATTTCGATCAATTTACCCCACAGCCTTAAAAGCCTTCGTCCCCGAGACGTTGAAAGGCCGTGATTGAAAACTGATTTTTTTTTATTTTTAGCAAAACAAAGTTGTTTTCTTATTTAAATCACCTTAATAAATGTGCGGGATGAGCACGAATCAGAATAAATCATTTTCAATCTTTAGTGAGGTCCCTCAGCAGCTCCGTATATGGTGGAACGATTTGGAAGATAGTAGCAAAAAGGTTGTAGGGAGAATTTTGGGAGGTTTGGTTGATCTGTTGAATATCGAGCCAAGGGAGGACATCATCAAGGCACTGGTATCTTTCTGGGATCCGACCCGCAATGTGTTCCGTTTTGTTGACTTTGAATTGACGCCCACATTAGAGGAAATTGCGGGCTATGCGGGACTTAATGGGAAATTAAGAGGGCAATACCTGCTCTCACCAAGACCGGTATCTCCACATGGGTTTCTGGATTTGCTGAGCATTAGTCGGAAGGTGAAAAATGATGATCTGCTGAAAGGGTGTTGCGATCTCCAATTCTTATATCAACGGTACGGCACTCCTCGGGGTTTTGAAGAGTCAAACCTTGGACCGACTCACGCAGGGAATAGAACCAAGTGGGAGGCCAGACGAATTCTAGCATTCATAACGACATTCTTGGGGATTGTGATTTGTCCGCGCGAAGATAAGAAAATAGAGATAAGTCCGGTAGGAATAGCCGATGTTGCAATCAAAAAGGCTACCAGCACGGTGGTCCCTTTGGTTTTGTCCGAAATCTATCGAGCCTTGACCGTATGCCGAGAAGGGGGCAATTTCTTCCAAGGTTGCAATCTGTTACTTCAACTATGGATGCAAGAACACCTCCGTCACCGAACACAATACATGAACCATGGGTTGACCGGGAAAAACTGTATCAGGGGTTTCGAAGAACGGATGATGGGTGCTGTATTCCCCGAAGGCGTCGAGGCATGGCTTGCACGACTGAGCTCAATAGAAGCCGATCAGATTGAATGGGCATTCGGGTGGTTACCCGATACTGAAGTAATATATATGGCAGCCGAGGAGTGTTATATCCTTCTGATGGGGATCCGCGGTGTCCAACCATATGTCCCTCACCGTGTATTACGTCAACTAGGAAGGTTTCAGGTTATTCCTACCGATCAAGACCTAAGGAAGTACGCCATTGAGTTGAGCCCGGGAGTTGTCTTCCCCGAAGAGAAGGTTAGAAGGCTGTGGCACGAATGTCGGTTCATTGAGCCTAAAACCATGGTCCGGGAGCTATCTAAGGGAGAGGTGGACCCAAAGTACAACGTGTGGTTCGGGAAAAGATTTCAGATTCGTCGGAAATGTTCTAAAAGAGCCCATGTCCAACAATTCACGGAAGATTCACGGGAACAATGGGATTGGTTAGCAAAGGAGGAGGGGTACAGGACGAAGATTGGCAGGATAGAACAACAGGTCCGGGACCTTCAGTTCGAGAAGAACATGCAAGCCGCCACCGACGAAGGAGACAAAAGAAGTTGGCACAAGAAAATGACTTCTTGAGAGCTCAAATCCAGCAAATGAAAAGAGATGCTGACAGACAGTTGAGGAGTCGGGCCGACGAAAAATTGATAAGGGGTTTGAGAAGCCAAGTCACCGACATCCAAAGAGAATTGGACGAGTCAAAAGCCCAAATAACGAGGATCCGTGCTAGCTGGAAAAAGGAGGCACATCAACATGCACTTCACCTAAAGCGGGTGGAAGAAGATTACACCGATATCATCACTAGCCTGAGGGAAGCAAATGTTGTCCTTAGGGAGCGGGTTTTCAAGCAAGCCCAAGATGCCAGAGCAGACCTCGACCACTGCCACAATTTGATGGCCCGACTGCAAGGACAAGTGGATAGGCTCCTAGATCAAGTCACCAACAATGCTCGAAGATTGGGGGCGAAAAACCAGCAAATAGAGCGGCTACTCGGAGAAAGGGACATGATCAAGAGGATAGAATTGGAGAAATCGGGCACTATGTCACCATGAAGTGCCTAGCTTGTGAACGAATGCCCCGCGCCGACCTTTTCGCTTCAATTATGGGTTATGTTCATCGGATCATGGAAGAGTTGAGGGGACTGCATAAGGACCTCACACCAAGGCCCGCGGCAAGGCCGAATGATGCCTCGCGGGCCCCGAGGGATTTTAGGGCATTAGATTTTTGATTGAAAATGTATTTTGAAATGTTGAGTCAAGCTAGTTGGCAGTTCTATCTTTACTTTCCCCAGTCAAGCATTTTCTTTTGTTTTGTTGATTGTTGTAAGACGTGTTTTGTAACTACACGGTTTTATTGGATATAAAAGTTACTGAATTTTGCCACAATCTTGTTACCAGAACTACGCTCGGTCTGATTCACGCGGGGTCGTGATACGTAGGCAATCCACATAAGATTCGACCACCACTAAAAAAGAAAGGAATCCATAGGTTAAATAACAATAAAGGCTTGCAAAGATAGTCGAAAAAGAAAAAAAAAAGAGAAGAAAAAGAAAGAAAAAGAAAAAGGGCCGGAATGACGCATGTTAAAGAGTACACGTAGAAAGGGTTATTTGGTTAGGTGCATTGCATCCAACGTGCTATAACATATCTGTCAAACTCGGTGAACTAACAAGTTTGTTGCATTTCCAGAAAGTTTAGCAGTTGGTTTGACAGAATATACTGGCCAGCCATCATTACCGTACTAGATCCAAAGGACCGATTACAGTAAGCATGTCTAGTTCTGGCAAGAGTCTCGAGGAAGAAAAATCAGAGTTACAAATCATGAAAGAAGAGGTAGACCGGTTAAAACAACAGATAACAGAGATGCACCTGGCCTGGGCCAGGGAACAGTCTTCACCAAACCGCCCTACTCTCGCCTCGGCTCCGGAACATCCGCCCATCGATCCTTCGACAAGCGCCCCGATCTATCCATACTTTCAGGGGGAAAACCCATATGCCACCCACATTCCACCAGCCAAACCAAATCCTCCTCCAGCCACCCCTGTTTTTGTGGCACCTCCACCTGCTCCTCTGCAAAGGCCGGCCGGCGAGCCGCATGTTCAGATCCACGACAACTCTTACTATCCTCCGGAGCCTACTTTTAGGGCCCCTGAACCACAATCACATACCCCTCACTGGGATAATCCGGCAGAACCGGAAAAACACTTCCAAAGTTCGGAACACGAGGAAGTTGTCAGAAAAGTTAAAAGCCTGGAGCAGTCCTTCAGGAACATGCACGGTTTAGGCAACCAGGTCAGCGTCGCCTATAAGGATCTGTGTCCATTTCCGGACGTCCAGTTGCCAGCAGGATTTAAAATGCCCAAATTCGACCTATACGAGGGGCATGGTGACCCAGTGGCCCACCTGCGGGGGTTTTGCAGTAAAATGAGAGGGGCCGGAGGACGGGACGAGCTTCTGATAGCCTACTTCGGCCAGAGTCCGGGAGGATCGGCGTTGGAGTGGTACACTAGACAGGATCCCAGTAGATGGTTTACGTGGGATGATCTGGCTCAAGCTTTTATCGGCCAGTTCCAATACAATCTTGAGATAATCCCCGACCGCCTATCATTGCTAAAATTAGAGAAGAAGCCCGCTGAAAGCTTCAGGGAATTTGGTTTCCGTTGGAGGGAACAGGCGGCCAGGGTAGATCCACCGATGAGAGAGAGCGAGATGGTGGACTACTTCTTGCGGACATTAGAGCCCACCTACTTCGGACATCTGGTAACGTCCGTAGGCAAATCATTCACTGAGGTGATAAAAATGGGGGGTATGATCGAGGAAGGTTTGAAGGCCAACAAGATCATGAGTTACTCGGCACTGAAAGCCACCACTCAGGCTATCCAAAGTGGTACTGGAGGAGTACTGGGGAAAAAGAGGAGAGAGGAAGTTGCGGCCGTCGAGTCCGGGGCATGGTTCAGAAATAGAGGCCCCGCACCCCAATATAGCCCACCCCAAACCTCACCACCAAAATTACTCCCACAACCCATATAACCACCCGCAACATTACTATCCCGCACCGGATCCCCATTTTACTGTCCACCACGCACAGTCCTATTCTGCACCTCCCGTCCATGCACCGTGGCGTGCACCAAACCCGCAAAACAATCACCCACCCCCGAGAGCTTACAGAAACCCCTCGGGCGCGAGTTTCCGTCCGAACCAAGCATTCAGGGGCGACAGGGCACCGAGGCCAAAGACTTTCACTCCCCTGGGAGAGTCTTACACCAGTCTGTTCCACCGGTTGAAGCAAGTAGGGTTGCTAAATCCGGTTGAAGCTAAGCTACCAAACCCCTTTCCAAAGAATCTGGACCATTCAGTAAATTGTGCATACTGCTCAGGATGTCCGAGACACGACACGGAAAAGTGTTGGAGGTTGAAAACAGCCATCCAGGAGCTCATTGACACTCGCAGGATTGAGCTCCAGACTCCAACAGAGCCCAACATCAACCAAAACCCGCTCCCGGCTCATCATGAGACCAATATGATCGAGTTGGTACGGGCGGAGGAAGGAAAGGAGAAAGCCTCTCAGACTGTAATGATGATTAGGTCTAGCGGGGCAGGAACGAGAAAAGGGCCAAGCCTTGATGAGTCGCCCAGTTGCAAGAAGGACATACCAGGAGAGTCGGAAGCAGGAAAGGAAAGTGTGAACGAGGTACCGGTGAAGCCGGCCAAGATAGTCGTACCAGGGGCAGCAATCAAGCCCATCTTGACAGTAGCAGGCGTTCGAATGGATCCTTTCATCATCCGGCCGGCAACACAGTTGCCAGTAACTGATAGCCGGGCTGTCCCATGGAATTATGCTCGGATTACAACGACCTACAGAGGAAAGGAGGTGAAAGAGGAAGTTTGTGAAGCCCAAGGGTTGACCCGCTCGGGGAGATGTTTTGCCCCTGCGGAATTGAGGAAGACCACTCCGGCAGTATTGAAAAAGCCGGTCACCGATGAAGAGGCGGAAGAATTCTTGAAAAAGATGAAGCTGCATGACTACTCTGTCTTAGAGCAGTTGAAGAAGACTCCGGCGCAAATATCATTGCTATCCTTGCTGATACATTCGGAAGAACATCGGCAAGCATTGATGAAAGTCCTGAATGAGGCACATGTACCGGATAAAATCTCAGGTGAGTCATTTGGAGAAGATCACCAATAGGATCTTCGAAGCAAATCGGATCACCTTCACCGATGACGAGTTGCCTGAGGAAGGCACTGAGCACAACAGGGCTTTATATCTCACGGTGAAGTGTGAAGAGGCGGTGGTTACCAAAGTCCTTGTCGATAATGGTTCCAGTGCTAACATTTGTCCTCTCTCTACACTGGGCAAATTAAAAGTAGACATCGGCAGGGTACGCAAGAACGGCGTATGTGTTCGAGGGTTTGACGGAGGAGGCAAAGCGTCGGTTGGTGACATAGTGCTAATCTTGACAATTGGGCCAGTGGAGTTCACCATGGAATTCCAGGTGCTGGACATGGTGGTGTCATATAACCTCCCGATAGGGCGACCATGGATCCATGCCGCAAGAGCAGTTCCATCCAGCTTGCACCAACTCGTCAAGTTTGAATGGGACCAACAGGAGATCGTCGTCCATGGAGAGAACGATCCACAATCAGGCACCATCATTCCCTTTGTTGAAACAGAAGAAGATGTTGGGCCGTGGGTATATCAGGTCTGCGATGTGGTGTCCGCCCACCGAGTTCCGGAAGGGGAATGTATTCCCGGCGACAGAACAATTACTGCGGATGTCATGGTGGCGCATGAAATGTTGCGACATGGTTTCGTACCCGGTAAAGGGCTAGGTGCCTCTCTGCAAGGAATCATACAACCGGTATCGGTGGTCGAGAACTTGGGAACCTTCGGCTTGGGATTCCAGCCAACCTCAGAGGACATCCGGCGAGCAAAGAGGAGTAAACAGAAGACATGGGTGCTCCCAAAGCCTGTTCCACGCCTTTCCCAATCTTTTGTCAGGGCCGGAGCAAGAGGACATCCAGCGCCAAAGATTCCCGGTCCTACGGTCAGGCCAGACGAAGAGTTCTTCAGGAAGTTCGAAAACCTATTCACAGATGTATGTATGCTCGAAGATGGTGAAGGATCCGGTCATGCCGAGATACAATTTGTGGGACCAAAGGCAAAACTGAATAACTGGAAGGCTACGCCTCTCCCTGTCTGGAAGGAGTCTTGGTAGTTTGTCTTGGATTGTTTTTCTTTCGAAATTTTGTGTTGGGGGTTTGTCCCCGGAGTAAAATCCCGTTGTTTTTTTCATTTCTGATTTAAGTTTGCAGTTTGTTTTCCCTTTGTACAATTCCCATTAATGAAATTTGGTTCCTTCATGTCTAATTTTGTTTATCTTTCTTTTTACTTTTCTGAACAGCCTTCTTGCAACTGATCTTAATGATATGGCGTGCTTAAAGATTAATCAACCCAGTCTAGAAAGTCAATCGGGTTTGGAAATAATAACGCATGAAATAAGAAGTGACGAGAGTGAGTCGGAGTACGGCGATGATGAAGCCGTGGAAGAAATCGGTGAAGAATTAAGTCACTTCGAGGAAAAACCCAAACCGAATTTAAATGATACTGAGGCCGTTAATCTAGGAAATGCGGATAACGTCAAAGAAACCCGGATAAGTGCCCATATTGAACCCAATCTGAGAGAAGAACTGATCAAAACACTCATGGAGTTTAAAGACATTTTCGCATGGTCGTACGACGACATGCCCGGACTCAGCACTGATCTAGTGGTTCATAGATTACCTACTGATCCGGCATATCCTCCCGTCAAGCAGAAACTGCGGAAATTCAAGACGGAGATGAGTGTAAAGATCAAAGAGGAAGTGACCAAGCAGTTGCAGGCGAAAGTCATTCGTGTCACTCGATACCCTGAATGGTTGGCTAACGTAGTACCGGTGCCAAAGAAAGACGGAAAGATCAGAGTATGCGTAGACTATCGCAATCTCAACAAGGCAAGTCCTAAGGATAATTTCCCACTTCCCAATATCCATATCCTGATTGATAATTGCGCCGGACGCGAAATTGGATCCTTTGTGGACTGTTATGCGGGATATCATCAGATTTTGATGGATGAAGAGGACGCAGAAAAGACGGCTTTTATCACACCGTGGGGGACTTATTGCTACCGAGTGATGCCGTTTGGTTTGAAGAATGCGGGAGCAACATATATGAGGGCGATGACTACGGTATTCCATGACATGATACACAAGGAAATTGAAGTGTACGTGGATGATGTGATCGTGAAATCCAGACGTCAAGAGGACCATGTCGCTGACCTAAGGAAGTTCTTTCAAAGACTCCGAAGGTACGACATCAAGCTTAATCCGGCCAAATGCGCATTCGGAGTTCCATCAGGAAAGCTGCTAGGATTCATCGTCAGCCGACGGGGCATTGAGTTGGACCCATCCAAAATCAAGTCCATTCGGGAGTTACCCCCGCCGAAGAATAAAACAGAGGTAATGAGTCTGTTGGGAAGGTTGAATTACATCAGTAGGTTTATTGCCCAGCTTACGGCAACTCGTGAACCCATATTCCGCCTATTGAAGAAAGACGCCGCGATAGAATGGACGGCAGAATGTCAGGAAGCGTTTGACCGGATCAAAGGGTATCTGTCAAATCCACCCGTACTAGTTCCGCCTGAGCCAGGTAGACCCCTGATTCTTTATCTGACGGTCTTGGAGAATTCGTTTGGCTGCGTACTGGGGCAGCATGATCTTACTGGCAGGAAGGAACGGGCCATTTACTACCTCAGTAAGAAATTTACAGTCCACGAGGTCAAGTACACTCATCTAGAAAAGACATGTTGCGCCCTGACTTGGGTAGCCCAAAAGCCGAAACACTATTTGTCTTCTTACACCACTTACCTCATTTCGCGTTTGGATCCGTTGAAGTATATTTTCCAGAAACCTATGCCTACAGGGAGGTTAGCAAAATGGCAAATATTACTCACGGAGTTCGACATCATATACGTAACAAGGACGGCCATGAAAGCTCAAGCCCTGGCCGATCACTTAGCTGAAAATCCCGTTGATGACGAATACGAACCTTTGAGGACGTATTTTCCAGATGAGGAAGTATTGCAGATTGAGGGGTTGGAACTAACCAAGGATCCGGGATGGAAGCTCTTCTTCGATGGAGCGGCAAACGCAAAAGGAGTCGGAGTAGGGGTTGTGCTCATATCTGAAACAGGACATCATTATCCTGTTACTGCCCAACTGCGTTTTCATTGTACCAATAATATGGCCGAGTACGAGGCATGTATCTTGGGGTTGCGATTAGCGGTGGACATGGATGTACAGGACGTCTTGGTCTTGGGGGACTCGGACCTTCTGGTACATCAGATTCAGGGAGAATGGGAAACCAGAGATTTAAAGCTTATCCCGTATCGTCAGTGTTTGCATGATTTGACCAAACGCTTTCGATCGGTAGAATTCAGGCACATCCCAAGGATGCATAATGAGGTTGCCGACGCGTTGGCTACTTTAGCGTCGATGCTACATCACCCGGACAAGGTTCGTGTCGATCCATTACATATCCAGATCCGGAATCAACATGCTTATTGTAATGTGATAGAAGAAGAGGTGGATGGTGAGCCGTGGTTTCATGATGTCAAGGAATACCTCAGGTTAGGAGTATACCCAGGGCAAGCAACCGGAGATCAAAAGCGAGCTATTCGGCGGTTGGCGAACGGATTTTTCCTCAGTGGAGGGGTGCTGTACAAAAGAACCCCAGATTTGGGATTGTTGAGATGTATAGATGCAAGTCAAGCCACAACAGTGATGACGGATATACACTCGGGAGTTTGCGGACCACACGTGAGCGGATACGTATTGGCAAAGAAGATTCTTCGAGCAGGATATTATTGGCTCACTATGGAGCGGGATTGTATAAGTTTCGTGCGAAGATGCCATCGGTGTCAGATACACGGAGATTTGATTCATTCTCCGCCGACTGAATTGCATACAATGTCCGCACCATGGCCGTTTGTCGCATGGGGTATGGATGTTATTGGACCTATTGAGCCTGCAGCTTCCAACGGTCATAGGTTCATTCTGGTAACGATTGATTATTTTACCAAGTGGGTGGAGGCCAAAACATTCAAATCGGTGACCAAGAAGGCGGTAGTGGACTTCGTACACTCCCACATCATTTGTAGGTTTGGAATTCCAAAGATGATCATTACAGATAACGGTGCAAATCTTAACAGTGGATTGATGAAAGAGGTATGTCAACAGTTCAAGATTACACACCGAAATTCCACACCGTATCGCCCAAAAGCAAATGGTGCGGTCGAGGCGGCAAACAAGAACATAAAGAAGATATTGAGGAAGATGGTAGAAGGGTCTAGGCAGGTGGCATGAAAAGTTACCATTTGCGCTGTTGGGTTATCGCACTACCGTCCGGACTTCGGTAGGTGCAACTCCTTACTTGTTGGTATACGGGACCGAAGCAGTAATACCCGCAGAAGTTGAGATTCCATCCCTCCGAATCGTCGCTGAAGCTGAGATTGATGACGACGAGTGGGTCAAAACCCGATTAGAGCAATTGAGCTTGATCGATGAAAAGCGATTGACAACAGTATGTCACGGCCAATTGTATCAAAAGAGAATGGCGAGAGCATATAACAAGAAGGTGCGTCCCAGGAGATTTGAAGTGGGACAGCATGTGCTGAAGAGAGTTCTACCACATCAGGCCAAGGCGAAAGGCAAGTTCGCTCCAAATTGGCAGGGACCATTTGTGGTGACTAGAGTATTATCCAACGGCGCTCTATGTCTGACGGATGTTGAGGGAAGATGCACCGATATGGCTATCAATTCTGATGCAATCAAGAGATATTATGTGTGATTCTTTAATGCATTTGTCAACGTTTGGTTTCGTTTGTGTGTACTTGGCATTTTTCGGAGAATGAAATGACAGAGGCAATTTTTCTACTACCCAAACACTTTAACTTTTGTTTCCCCATTTTGAGCCTTGATTATTCTTTCATATACCCTCTTTCGGAATCATCAAGGAAGATGTGTAACAGAATAGAAAAGAAACAAAGAAGTAATACAAGAAAAAGTGAACTACGTTCGACCCGATTCCTCAAGAAGGATACGTAGGCGCCACACGGCTCGGTCGTAATAAAATAAAAAATCAAAAATCCCCCAAGCAACAAAACTGGGGCAGAAGTCATCGTTTCGTTTGAAAGATAGTATGGATTCCGAAAGTTGTAGTAAGCTAACCGTTGAGGCTAAACCCCTTTCTTCGGCCTCACGCGCAGAAACTATATCAAGAACCAGAAAGACCTCTCGATCAGTATTTGAGAAGTGCCAAGTCATGTGAATGAAAGCCAAGAGTGACATCCCGACCCTCGATTGAATCCAGGATGCAAGCCAAAAGGGGATAACACTCTAGAGGGAATCTCAGGGGTGATACCCTGCCGCAGGGAAAGAAAGCATAAATGAGAGAGTCTTAATGGTGAAAACCCTCGCGGGCACCTTAAGGCGAAGGAAGTTGAGAGAAGTAAAATGAGAGAGTCTTACGGTGAAAACCTTCACGGGCACCTTAAGGCGACGGGAGATAGAGAGAAATGAGAGAATCTCATTAGTGAAAACCCTTTGAAGGGCACTGTGAGGTGACAGGATGAGATGGGTACAAGATGTCGGCATGAGACAAGGTTGGGACACCCGTTTACCTCTAGCAGGACGCGGTATCGGAAAGTGATTGACATGAATAGACTGGGTAGTTTAATCTCAAAGGCGCGGCATAACCATTGGATCAGGCACACATTCAGATAAGTTTTCCTATTTTGAGTTCAGAAAAGTTTTTCTCTTCTTTTGGCATTTGCGGTCAGTGTTCTTTTCTTTTCTTTCATTTTCGAAAATTGATTTTTCAAAGCTTACTACCAAGTCACCCAAAGCAGTATATTGAAAGTGAATAGGCATGGAACGAGGCAATAAGACAGAAGTCGTTACGATAGTAAGATTGGGATGACAGGCTGAGTGGAAGGTTCGCAAGAATTATGGAGTATGATGGACACATGTGGCATGTCCGAAAGATGATTTCGCGCAACAGATCACCGGCTAAAAAGAATCGGATCAAACCAAAGATTGGAATGAAAGGAAAGATGAGAGGTCGTTCGTGGAAAGAGCATCGTCCCCAGCAAGCGTCAACGTCGCCTTCAAAGTTCGAGAAAGGCCAAGCAGCTGAAAGAGAGAAAGAAAATGGCCCCAACAAGAGTGGCACGACCACTCACCGCATTTTGAAACTAACAATTTTTCTTTGATTTAAAAGCAGGAAAAGAGGGTTCGTTGGCAGAAAAGCATACCGTCCAGAAGTTTATCAAACTGGGGCAGAAAATTTTCTCCTGTTGCGAAAATTTTCTTGAAAGCAAGGACCCGGGGGATAAGGGTAGAAAGCAACACAAGATGGGTTGATCTTTGAGCCTGGTATCATCCCCAGCAGTTATTGGAAAAAGAAAAAAATGGCTTCGAGATTCCCCCAGCAGTATTACATCCTGTAATTTGATCAAGGAAACAAAAGCGTGAGTCCCAAAAGAGGTAGGGGAAGAAGGAAGAGAATGAGGGGTGAAGGAAACAAAGAATACTTCCTCAGCAGCATCACCCCCCAGCAGGCGAGTAAACAGTTCCAAAAATATCCCCAGCAGCCAGAAGAAAAGTAATACGACCGAGGGAAAGCAATTCCAAGACAGGATAATTCAGAAGAGAAGGTGGTCCGAGAGGTAATGCAGGAACAAGGATAGGGTACAAGAGGTAAAGGAAGGTAATCAAGATAGGATGAAATCAGTGAGTAGTAGTTGAAGTCAGGGAGCCCGCCTAGAGAATGGAGTGGCGATTTAATGTTGAAGTTGTAGTTGAAGTCGGGAAGCCCGCCTGGGAAGAATGGAGTGGCGATTTAATTTTGAAGTAGTAATTGAAGTCGGGAAGCCCGCCTCTGAAGAATGGAGTGGCGATTTAATTTTGAAGTAGTAATTGAAGTCGGGAAGCCCGCCCGGAGAATGGAGTGGCGATTTAATTTTGAAGTAGTAATTGAAGTCGGGAAGCCCGCCCGGAGAATGGAGTGGCGATTTAATTTTGAAGTAGTAGTTGAAGTCGGGAAGCCCGCCTAGAGAATGGAGTGGCGATTTAATGTTGAAGTTGTAGTTGAAGTCGGGAAGCCCGCCTGGGAAGAATGGAGTGGCGATTTAATTTTGAAGTAGTAATTGAAGTCGGGAAGCCCGCCTCTGAAGAATGGAGTGGCGATTTAATTTTGAAGTAGTAATTGAAGTCGGGAAGCCCGCCTCTGAAGAATGGAGTGGCGATTTAATTTTGAAGTAGTAATTGAAGTCGGGAAGCCCGCCCGGAGAATGGAGTGGCGATTTAATTTTGAAGTTGTAGTTGAAGTCGGGGAGCCCGCCTGGAGAATGGAGTGGCGATTTAATTTTGAAGTAGTTGAAGTCAGGAAGCCCGCCTGGAGAATGGAGTGGCGATTTAATTTTGAAGTTGTAATTGAAGTCGGGAAGCCCGCCTGGAGAATGGAGTGGCGATTTAATTTTAAAGTTGTAGTTGAAGTCAGGAAGCCCGCCTGGAGAATGGAGTGGCGATTTAATTTTAAAGTTGTAGTTGAAGTCAGGAAGCCCGCCTGGAGAATGGAGTGGCGATTTAATTTTGAAGTTGTAATTGAAGTCAGGGAGCCCGCCTGGAGAATGGAGTGGCGATTTAATTTTGAAGTAGTAGTTGAAGTCAGGAAGCCCGCCTGGAGAATGGAGTGGCGATTTAATTTTGAAGTAGTAGTTGAAGTCAGGAAGCCCGCCTGGAGAATGGAGTGGCGATTTAATTTTGAAGTAGTAGTTGAAGTCAGGGAGCCCGCCTGGAGAATGGAGTGGCGATTTAATTTTGAAGTAGTAATTGAAGTCAGGAAGCCCGCCTGGAGAATGGAGTGGCGATTTAATTTTGAAGTAGTAGTTGAAGTCAGGAAGCCCGCCTGGAGAATGGAGTGGCGATTTAATTTTGAAGTAGTAGTTGAAGTCAGGGAGCCCGCCTGGAGAATGGAGTGGCGATTTAATTTTGAAGTAGTAGTTGAAGTCAGGGAGCCCGCCTGGAGAATGGAGTGGCGATTTAATTTTGAAGTAGTAGTTGAAGTCAGGGAGCCCGCCTGGAGAATGGAGTGGCGATCTGTTTTAATTTGGTAGAGGAAAGCGGTAGAATGTAACAGAAATCTTCGGCATGAATCCAAGTTCGTAAGAAGAGACGAAGCATCGGAAGGAACGCCAAGTCAGACAAGATGGCAAGGAGCGCGACAAGATCAAGTTAAAAAGGATAGATAAGAACTTGTAGTACTGTAACTTAGTCTAGCTTCTTGTTTTTGTTGCTTAGTGCGGTGTAACGAGGAAATCAGCTAAGCGGTGGTAACAGCAGTAACAGCGGCAACAGCAGTAACAGCGAGATCGCAACAGTCATGGTAGTCCCAGCTACCAGAACTTCCCGAACTACATTGACCTGATTCCCTTTTAGCCAGGGATATGTAGGAGACCTTTGAAGCAAGGTTCGGTCAAAACTTTCCAAAATGCTTCATACGAAATACTCGAACGGGCAAAATCGCTTATATCCGCTCACTTATCTTTGCACGAAAACTCTGCGTGTTTACGCGCAAAGAGGGGCAGCTGTGAGCACGTGATTTTTGCCTTACTTGAGAAGTACTCCCAGAAAATTCAAAAATAAAAATAGTTTCGCGTTGGGCATGATTTTTGTGATTTTGTGTTATTTTATCTTTTTGTGTGCACGTTTATTTATTTAAATTAAAAATACAAAAATATATGCTAGGTTTTGCATTTTTAGTGTTTGATATCGAAGTCATGTGATTTACATTTTTGGGTGATATGTAATTATGTACGTTAATTGTAGTAAAAAACAGCGGTGTTATAGGTTGGTATATATACATATGTGTGTATATATATATATATATATGTATATATACATATATATATATATATATACACATACGCATATAGTGCATCATGTGGATCTGATCTGGGCCGAAACTTAGCCTAAAAACCAGGCCCAGACGAATTTCCTCTAATCCAGCCCAAATACCCGTCCAAGCTTCAGCCTGGGTAACGCTTGATCTGGACCGTTGGATTTTATTATCCAACGGCCCGGATTAATCCTTTAATTCCAATATACACTCAGATTATGATTTAACCAAACGACGTCGTTTGGTTTAAGTGAGGGGATCCTGATCGTTGATCGTAAATGATCCAACGATCAGGATTCAATCTCCTATCTCGTATATAAGGCTCATTCCTTACCCCGCCCCCCCAAGCCAGACCCCCCCCCCTCTCCCTTCATCTCTCTCAGGAGCTCCCAAAGACCCAGCGTAACGCCGCCGTGCCCCGCCTGCCGGAAATCGCCTTACGGCGGTTCCGGTAGGCCAATGGCCACCAAACCAATGCCAAAATCTTCCCATCACCTCCCCCATCACGAATCTGGCCTCCGTTAACCTCGAATCACTCCGGAGCTCCTCGAATCTTCATTTGAAGATTCGAGTCAAACTCGAACCAATGCCAAATCACCCCAAACTCACCCCAAACCCTCACATGGCCTCCCTCGTACCCCCGCTGGCTTTCGTTTGCCTCGAATCTAACCAGAAATGCAAAAGCCCCAAATCCGAGCCCAAGAACCCTAGTTTTTGAAGGAATCCAATTCGAGCCGGGTTAGCCATAATTGAAGTCCAAGGGACTTTAATCTAGGTGTTCTCAATCGAGAACATCTTGATTAAAGCCCGTTTGGCTTCAATAATTCCAAGTCTTAGTTCGAAGCTTGGGTCGGCAGTTTTCTTACAAGGTATTCATTCCTTCTTTGGTCGATTTAATTCGATTTTGTGAATATGTGTGTTTGTTTTATTCATTGTTTCAGTTCTCATCTATCATGCTTTTAATTTCTCATAACAGTCGATCTGTTCTCCTCCTTTGAGGCCTTTTATTTGGCTAATTCCCTCTGTTTTTAGTAGTTAAAATGAATCATAGGTTCAATGTGATTAAAGTCGTCAAGGAATTAGTTCGTAGTATTGGTCCCTGAATCTGCCTGTATGCAATTCATTAGTGTAGGGGCTGGTTACTGTTTGATTCAGATTAAAGAGAGTTAGTTGGTTGTAGTTAACATGTTAATTTTTAAATCACACACCCATACAAGGGCTAGTGGAACCTGCACAGCAGGGCATCCCACTGAGGTTCCTGCCACCAGCATAGTTTAATGCTTGAGTCCATACTTTGGACAGTAGATAGTGGGGTTCAGGGAATAGGGATGGGCAGAGGGGAGTTCCTGAGTCTTCTGGTTTTTAGGAGTCCTTTTAGCTATAAGTATAAGGGGGCTAACAGCATAGACGGGGGGATACCTGAGAGTAACTAGAGAACCTGAAGAAAAATAGATACAAGGATACATATAGAAGCAGAGAGAAAAGAATAGTAAACCTGGCGAGAAAATAGGCAACAGGGATTCATTTCGATACACATATAAAAAGATACAGAGAGAGAGGCTACTGTTTCATTGGATTTGGGGCCACTGTTTCGTGTGTTTTGATTCAGTGGCTGAGCTATTAGTCTTTCGTGTGTTGTGGTTGTGTTTTGCTGTTGGTGGCAGTGCTCATTTGGTGCTGTTGGTCATTAGTGTTGCTGCTCTTGGTCGTTTGTGTTGCTGTGCACAGTGTTGTTGGTTCAGTGCTGGTTCTTCTATTGTTTGTGTGTTGCTGTGCTATTGTGGCTAACTGCCACTGGTTGTGGTCGTGTGTGTTGACATTGCTGGCCTGGTCGTTTGTTGCTGCTGTTAGGCATTTGTTGTTATTGTTGTGTCTTTGTTGCTGCTGGTACATCTCAGTTGGGTATGCTGCTGCTGTGTTGACCTTACCTGAGTGTTGTGGTAGCTCTTGAGTTGCTTTTGGTCTATTTTGTTGCCACTGGTTGTTGTTGGGGCCATTCGATTGCTGTCACTGGTTATTGTTGCTGCCATTGGTTATTGGTCTACTGTTTTAGCTGGTCTAGTATTGTTACTGTGGTGGTCATTTGTTGCTGGTCCAGTGTTTGTGGCTATTTGGTTGGTTATCATTGTTGTTGTGGTGTTTGTGTGGTTGTTGGTTCACTGTGTTTATTACTGGTCTACTGTTGTGCTCCTGTTACTGTTGCTGCATTACCATTGCTCACTCGTCCTTGTTCTTCCGCATTCCAGGTACACACCTCTGTTATTGTAGTTCCTTGGTTCGAAAAGGATGAAGTTTGAAGCTTATGCATAAAGTTTATTGAAACATGTAGTCGTCTAAAGTTCTTATGTTTAATTACATTCTGTTATTCTCCAATTAAGCTTGTATTGCTAGTCTTGGTTATGAAAAGTGTAGCTAGGCCAAAGATACACTGTCGTTAGATAAGCACGTAAACCTGAATTAGTCTGTTGTATCTCTATTCAATCTTCTCTGCTCATGTGTGTAATCTCCAAATCTGTTAACGTTAGACCTTATATTAAAAGCAAGATTAGCTAGGGAGTTGTTACTCAACGGAATGACGTAATTAGATTAAAAAGAGTCGGGGGCGCATTTCATGTGACCCGACCCCAATTTTGGGAAAGAGTAAACAAAGCGTGTCAGGAACCACAGGCGCATTTCATGTGGTGTGGTTCGTAGCAAGTTTTTTAATAATTTGGAATCAACTCTTAAGTAAAATACAGTGGGATGTAGTTCGCTTTAGATTTGAATCAAAGGTGCGCCTCACCCAATAGTTACACTAATCGCACAGCCTTCATAAATGTACATATAAAATACTTAGATGTTGAGATGCGTCGTTTCTTAACAAATGTCACGCCCTTCACAACAGTGTAAATAAGTAGTCGATCCGGGCGCATATTTTAGTTCTATCTTCTTAAATACGGGTGTGCATTTCATGCGACCCGAATCCAAACCCCGAAATGTTGAATAAGAATATTTCGAGGATCCGGGTGCATTTCATGTGACGTGATTCGAAAGCATATTTTAAGCAACTTTCTCTTTCATAAATCAAAACCAATAATAAAAGCTGTAAAGGGATATTAACTTGCACTAAGTACATAATTGTAAAAAGCAGATAAATAAGCCAAACACGACAGTTGAGCGACCGTGCTAGAACCACGGAATTCGGGAATGCCTAATACCTTCTCCCGGGTTAATAGAATTCCTTATCCGGGTTTCTGGTTCGCGGACCGTTAAATAGAGTCATTCTTTTCCTCGATTCGGGATTTAACCGGTGACTTGGGACACCATCAATCTCCCAAGTGGCGACTCTGAAATAATTAAAATAAATCCCATCTCGATTGTCCTTTAATTGAACGGCGCTCACTAGGGGTGTGTACAGACACCAGAGGGGCTCCTACAGCCCAAGCGCAATACCGCTGCGGCGTGCAGCCCAATCCTCATATCAACCATTATGGCGTGCAGCCCGATCCTCATATCAACCGCTGCGGCGTGCAGCCCGATCCATCCTCAGTCCTCTAAATTCCAGTTTTCAGTTCATAATTTATGAAAAATACTTTAACTTTATTAAATTTGCAAAAGCCGGTGACTTAGCATATCAATAATGTGATTTCAATTTCCAGGACTGAGATCAGTGATTTAAGCAAATATAGCTATCACATAATTATTGTCCTCTAAGGACACCACAGATCGGCACAAGGCCCCAAACAAGGCTTACAGCCCACAAATATATCAAATGTAGTGTATTTCCAACACTAACAACATATTATTCACATCCGGGATGGACCAAGTCTCAATCCCTAGTCACAATCAATCCCGCACCTACCACGGTGTGCGAGCCACGCCCTACTAGCGTCACAATGTGCTAAGCCGGGGTTTCGAACCCTCAGGCTACCATATACACAAACTACTCACCTCTAGCCGGCCGTAGACTCGTCCGCGATGCCTTTTCCTTTGAAATTCGCTACCTCGTGTGTAGAATCTAGTCAAATAACAATAATTATATCAAATACGGGTCAAAGAATCATAACCCACTTCAATTTACTTGAAATTCGCATAAATAAACCAAGTTGGTAAAACCCGACTTTCGGTACGCTTCTCGAAAAATTACGAAAGTCACATATTCGGAACCCTCATCTCAATACGAGTATAAGCATATCAATTTTACCAAATTCGGACTCCATTTGCTCATTCAAAACCTTGATTTTCTAAAGTTCAAGCCTAGGGTTAAATCTTCCATGAATCACCCCAAATTTTTCCATTTTCATGATATAATTGCATAATAATACCAATACTAATCATAGTTTAAGTCCATAGTTGCTTACCTGATGATTTCCCTTGAGTTTCTCTTCAAAATCGCCCAAATCGACTCTAAAGCCGAGACCCAAATGTGTGAAATGTTTTTGAAATTTTCAAACTTCTGATACACTTAACTCACTGCGATTTTCGCTTCTGCGATACACGGACCGCTCCTGCGGATCCGCTTCTGCGGATAGTCTTCCGCTCCTGCGGAATGTTCCGCTTCTTCGACCAAGAGTCCGCTCCTGCGGACTCGCCTATGCGGCCAACCACCCGCTTCTGCGGACTTATCCATTTCGCCGCTTGACCGCTTCTGCGGTCTACCCTTCGCTCCTGCGCCACCGCCTCAGCGGACATATTTTCGCTTCTGCGAAAACAAGCGCTCCTGCACCTCCTCGTCCGCTTCTGTGGACTCGCTCCTGCGCCCCCATTTTTGCAGGAGCGAAAACAACAGAACCAGAACATTTCCCTGCAATTTTTCCACATTTTCTCCTGTTTGGCCATCCGAAAACACCCCGAGGCCCCCGGGACCTCATCCAATCACACCAACACATCCTAATTCCTTATTCGAACTTGTTCCAATCATAAAAACACCATCCTAAACATCAAAATCACCAATTACCCACGGATTCAAGCCTAAATTTCTTAAAACTTTCCGAATTACACATTCGATCAAAAACCCGATCAAATGATGCCCGAATGACCTGAAATTTTGCAGGCACATCCAAAATCACCTAACGGAGCTACTCCAACTGTCGGAATTCCATTCCGACTCTTAGATCAAAATCTCACCTACCGTTCGGTTTTCGCCAAAAATCAACATTCGCCAATTCAAGCCTAAAACTACACCGGACCTCCGAATTCAATTCCGATTGTTCTGCTAAGTCATAAATGATCCCCCGAAACTAGTCGAATCATCGGAATCCGGTTCCGAGCACTCTAACTCAATAGTCAACTCTAGGTTGACTTCCCATATTCAAGCTTTCTTCAAACATGCTATTTGCTTCATTTTCAACCCGAATCATTCCTAACTCACCCGATATATTCTAATACTGATTTAAAAGCATAAGATATGTAAACGCAAGGTAATGGAGTGGTAATTCCTGTAACGATGGGCCGGGTCATTATAAAACTGGTATTCGAAAAGGCAGAAGGCCAGTGTCATCCTCAAATTTGTAAGATAAAGAAGCACCGGAGGAAACACAAGCCAACAAGAAAGTAAGGCGGCAAAAACAAGTTGAAGATAGACGGGATCATGTGATCCATAGGCTAGCCTAGCTTCTTATTTTATTTTTAGCAAGGTGTAATGAAGGAGATCGGTAAGCAGTGATAGTAGCAGCAACAGTAGTGACAGTAAAGCCATAGTTCCACGGTAGTCCCAACTACCAAAACTTCCCGAACTACATTGACCTGATTCCTGTTTAGCCTAGGATATGTATGAGGCCTCCCGAACCAAAGGCTCGGTCAAAAATCTTTTGAAAATGCTTCACACGGAGTGCTCAAGCGGGCAAAAATCACTCGTATCCGCTCACTTATCTTTGCACGAAAACTCTTCGTGTTTACGCGCAAAGAGGGGCAGTTGTGAGCACGTGATTTTTGCCCTATATGAGAATCACTCCCAAAAATCAAAAAATAAAATAGTTTTGTGCTGTGTGTGATTTTTTGTGAATTTTGTGCGATTTTCTTAATTATTATTTGCATTTCTGTCCACACATGTTTATTTTTTCTTTAAAATTAAATACAAAAAAACATATATATGTTGCATTTGAATTTAGAATTTAATTAAGTAATTTTTTAAAAAAAATAAAATCCAAAGGTGTGTTTTGCATTTTTATATTTTTAGTCAAAGTTGTGTAATTTATAATTTTAATTTGTGTTTAATGTGTGAATTGTTATTAAAACTTAATTAGTATTCTTATAAATTAATTTGAATTTTGTAATATATTTTAGAATTTTTGTTTTTAATAAATTAGGAATTAAGATCAAAAGAGAAGAGAAAAAAGGGATTGAAAATAAAGGAAAATCGGAATTGGGCCATCTCCAATCTAGCCAAAACCAAGCCCAATTTAACTCACAACCCAGTCTAGTCCCTTACCCGGTTTAGACCCGCCCAACTCGAAACTAAAACGCCCCCGTTTCTATTAAACAACTGATCTTGGCCGTTGGATTCTTGTGATCCAACGACTGAAATTAATTCATGCATTTTAATATACTTAACACCCCCCAAACCCGTATAACCCATATCATTTCCCCTTTCATTTTTGCCAACTCACCCCTGTCTCTAACCTTCCCCATAAAACCTAGCGCCGCCTTCAGTCTCTTCACCATTTTCGGACGACGGCGGAGCTCCAAACACCACCAAAAATCAACCATACACTCCCCATAATCCTTCAAATACCATACCGGTGTTAATTTCTGCAAAATCTCCACCAATCGTTATTAATTTCGGATCTAAGAATAAAACCCTAAATTCGTTCCAGTCATGAACTCATCATACAAGGGACTGGGTTCATGTTCTCCCATTGTTGAAGATAATTTGTGCCTGAAATGAGTGTTAGTCGGTTGTTCTCACAAGAACAATTGATTAACACTCATTTTGGTTTAAATTAGAATAGCTTAGCCTGAGTCATCTTTTGCCGATTTTAAGTACCTCCCGGATCCCATTGACATGTGAATTGCATATCGAAGCTATGTAAATAACTCAGGGCTTGCATATGAATGAGAATAGATACATGTCCTTCAAAGAATAGCCATGTGTTCTTTTTGTTATATTAAATTGACTGTTTGATTCCTTCCATACTTGGACTATAGCTTGTCATTCTAGCTTTAATGTTGTTAAATCCTTTTGCATCTAATGTCTACAATGTGGATCTCACGTGAATCCTGTTAATCAAAATGCAGTAGCTAGTTTACTCGACTCGAGCAGCTTATTTGATTGTTGAAGTTAGATTTATCACTGCCAAAACAAGCTTTAAATATAGATTTTGTGTGTATTTTGTATCATCGAAATAATTTGATTCAGTCAGTAGACCATCATTATTTCCCCGAATTCTCAATTCATCGTGTATTGGGTTGGATGTAATTAAGCTAATGAATTTTTTTAAATCAGTTAATAGGGATGGATGACTCTGTAAAACATTGATAATGTTAGTCACATGGGCATCATGTTATAAAGTTAAGGGTGGAATGGATTAGAATATAGAAGACCCATACCCAATTGAATTAACAAATGAGAAAAAGGACTGTTTGGTTGACCTAGTGCCTTTGTTAGCTGGAAATCAGAACTAACATGGGAGGAATGATAAAAAGATAAAGGGGTGCACTTGTGAAAGAATATACAGTCTGAAAAGTGAAGGTTTTGAATAAAAAATAAGTTGATTTCATTCTTTAAATAGGACACACTGATAACAGATTGGGGGAGGAGAATCTCGGAGAGAATTAAAGGAGGAGATTGAGAGATAGGAAGAGAATTGGAGGATAAAATACGGAAATACATACTGAGCTTTGGGAGGGTTCAATTAAGTCTCTTAATTAGTCCTTAATTTGTCAAAATTCTGAAATAACTTTGGCTCATTTAGGTGTGGAATGGATTGAATTTGGTATTGTTGTTGGTTTCACAATATGTGTTGGGTCATTTATGGATTGTTATTTCTTTCCATTTTTGTTGCTGCTGGAATTTTAGCTGGTTTTAAATGTGTTACTGGGAGTTGCTGGTTGTCATTGTTACTGTTGCTGCTGTTTACTACTGCTGAACCTGCCATCTCTTACATCTTTTCTGTATTTTTTTCGAGGTAATATCTCTAACTATGGATTACAAAGTGGATTATGAACATTTGTTTTGAATGGAAGAATGATTGGGTATAAATTATATTGGAACCAACTTCAATGCTTCTCTTACTTCTTCAATATGTCATAGATAGATTTTGAATTACATGAGTATGCAGGTTTTGTTTTTCTATTTTGCTACTTGCGCATTTTGAATTTATGTTAGGGAATAAGGGTAATTGTTCAGCTTCATGTTTTGGATATGTGTTCGAAAGTAGGAGTAAATCTATGTTTGTTGTAAGGCCCCGTAAAAGTTTTGTGCATGAAACCTAGTAGTCGTGGTGCCATGGTCCGAATAATATGTTAGGAATGCATAGAATTCTTCGCAAGCTCGCCGCGGTTCGGACCCTTGGTAGTGATTTAAGTTTCAAAAATGTAAAGAGTCAACTTTCCCAAAAAAGTGTCAATTCTTCGGTCAGGAGTGCGACCGCAGATCTGCTATGCGGACCGCATTCCTGCCGCAGAGCTTAACAGTAGGTTTGCAAAAATTTGGTGTTGAGAATGCTGTCGATATGCGATCGCATAACGGATCTGCGGACCGCAGATCTATCGCATAAATTCTCGAAGGTTTTGGGGTGGCAAATCTGCGGTGCACTATGCGACCGCAGATCAAGAATGCGGACCGCATTTTGGTCGCATTCCTTAACAGAAATTGTGTAAATTTTGAGGCAATTCCGCGGTCACTATGCGGACCGCATGTTGATTCTGCGATCGCAGATGCGACCGCATAATTGACCCGGCCCAGAAATTTTATAAAATCCAACTCGACCTCTTCTTTAAAATAACGCCTTTCTCCTTCATTTTATCATATCATCTTACCAAAATTAGAGAGAGAAGAGAGGGGTTTTAGAGAGAGAAGTTCTTCATCTTCAAAGATTGTTCCAACCATTAAGTCCAAAGGATTCTAGGGCCAAGATTCAACTTCCCCAATCTTTACAAGGTAAAAACCCTAATTATTTTCCTCTAATTTTTAGTTTTAAAATAGGTAAGGAGAAGGTTACATATAATAGCTTTTGAACTTGAGATTTTACACTCATGCATGATTATTAAACTTGTTTTCTTAGTAAAGAGGAAGTGAATAGGCGTAAAAGTCTGCAAAACAAGGTCGGCAAAGATAGGATAGCTTGGGTAAGCATAAAGTAGGAAGTTAACGGAAGAAAACTCGATACCGGGTATGTATGGCTAATTTTGATTCTTGTGAAATCGCCTATATGTGTGAAATTTGTTTGGTTCAAGTTAAATGCCAAATTGTGTGAAATTCTTGTATGTTGTGTTGGATATTCAAAGTTGTTGTTGAACTATGAGTGATGTAATATGAGATTTGAGCCGAAAGATAAATGAGAGTTGAATTTGGTAAAAGAATTGTGAATAATAGTTATGATGGCATATATGGTACCTTGTGGAAAAGAAACGAAACACTTGAGGTGTGGTAAGTTATTGAACATAACAGTATGAACATTCTCGGTTTTGGAACACTTGTAACTTGGTTGTGATATTGGTTTGAGAAGTAATTGAGAACATGAACCAATGTGTAAATGGCTTATTAGAACTTGTTGTAATTGTGTGTAGTACCTTATCTGTTGTTTGTGATTGTTGTGTTTGAAAACTGTACGGTGGGATCGGGTTGCGCGCCGCAACATGAAGAAATAAGGTGTGGGTTGGGGTGATAAAGGTGGCCGAGGTAATAAGGGTGGACGAGGTAATAAGGATGGAAAGCGATCGAAATCGCAAATGAAATTGAAACAAAATTGTTGATATGAAATTGTGAAAGGAGACAGCAGGAGAGTTTGCAACCTGGGGGGCACTGATTGCCCCTTTGTTTGACTACTTGCAATTTATGTGGTTGATTGGTTGTTATTCTATTTGTTGACCTTGAACGTGCTTGTGTTGAGGCTTATCTGAAATGAGTAAAAGGTGGGAATCATGGTTAGTTAGCTTAATTTATTTCTTGATGTAATCTATTGGCTGTCTTGTCATCGTGATCCTTGTTTAATGGCTTGAGTTTACTTGGGACAAAGTTTGTCCATACATACCAGTACAATTCAAGTGTACTAACGTCCTTTTTTCCGGGGATGATACATTCGTGTTATGATTGTAGGTGGATCAGTAGCAGGCACTTCAGCTCATCGGCAGTAGTATCATTCACCTTCCACTGCCCGTTTTGGTGAGCCCCTTTCTTCATCGGGGCCTTGTGTGGTTCATGCCACTTTTGTTTAGATTTCATTTTGGTTTTGTAAGGTATAGCCGGAGCCTTGTTACCGACAAGTATTGTATTCCTCTTTTTGTATCCTAGAGGCTCTGTAGACATGTAAACTGTGGGACTCCAGTCTTATGTATATATTATGTTATGTCGGGCGTCGTAAAAACTGCAAACTTGTTAATGAATCACTCGTATGGTTTTGTTTGTTTAATGTGAAATCATTTGTGAATAGTAGGATATTTGGTTAATGTGAATCAATCAACACAGGGGTAACGCGTGGGAATGAAAGGCACCTAGGTCCTCTTGACTGGGGCAACCCGGTCAGGCGCCGGTCATGTTCCCCGATTTGGGGTGTGACATTTGTAACGTTGAATGGACTTTGCGTTCAAGCCATTTTTTCAGAGTGTAAATAAATTCAAGTATGAGTTATGTATAGAACTATTAAAAACTATTGCGGCAGAAGTTTAATTAGATTATTGTTGGATTCTGGATCATTGTTTAACTCTTGCTGAAAATTAGTGTTGCATCAGCTTTAGTTTCTCTATCAGAATTTGTTAAAGTGTCAAGTATTGGTTTGTTGCTTGCATTAATTTACCCAAATGTGCCATGTTAGCATATCCAGTTCTTTGAAGTTGGGTGTAAATTTATATTTATTTGTGTGAAGCACATGTTTAAGTAAATTTGGAGCCCAGTCATTACCATAGGTTGAGCCAATTTAACGGGCATCCCTGTTGTCTTTCCAGTTGGGCTGTTATTCAAAAAATGGTCAAGTATCAAGATCTGGTTTGGATGTTGGGCTTAGTGCCGGCCCATTTTAAGTGCATGCACTCTCTCCTCTATATGTAGTAGTTATCTTGTGTCCTTACTTTATTTCGATGCTTAATAGTGCTTTATTGTTTATTCTTTATTGTATTAGTAATTAGAAATTATTTTAATTAAGTAGGCTATAATAAAATCAAAAGTGAATTTGTATGAGTGGGTTAATTTCAATTCACACAAAATAGGCCAAATGATTGTCTCTGTGTAAGCCCAAGAGCTTTAACAAAAACTAGATGGCCCATTAGGAGATAAATAATTAACATCGTAGTTTGCTTTCAGCCCAATTTAGATTAGTATTACGATTATATATACGTTTCGCGTAATATAATTGTAAATGTAATTCTAAAAATCAATTTGGAGTATGCGTTCGCGCAATTTCGAGCAAACTTTTCTTGATAATAAAATAGGTTGTGGGTTATTAATTAATGTTAGTTCACATAGCTTGAGGGCGCCCCCTCACCATTAAATCGCATATGGCCCTTGTATTAATTTCTTATGGATTAGATATAAATGACAAATATTTCATAGAATATCCTTTAGGACCTTTTAAATGTAACGACCCGGCCTGTCGTTACGGGAATTTACCACCCTGTTACCTTGCATTTACATATATCATGCTTTTAAATCAGTATTAGAATATATCGGGTGAGTTAGGAGTGATTTGGATTGAAAATGAAATAAATAGCATGTTTAAAGAAAGCTTGAATATGAGAAGTCAACCAAGAGTTGACTATTGAGTTAGAAAGCTCGGAACCGGATTCTGATGATTCGACTAGTTTCGGGGGATCATTTATGACTTAGGAGAGCAATCGGAATTGAATTCGGAGGTCCGGTGTAGTTTTAGGCTTGAATTGGCGAAGGTTGATTTTTGGCGAAAACCGGATGGTAGGTGATATTTTGATCCGGGGGTCGGAATGGGATTCCAACAATTTCTGTAGCTTCGTTATGTGATTTTGGACGTGTCTGCAAATTTTCGGGTCATTCGGACATCGTTTGATCGGGTTTTGGATTGAATGTTAGTTTTGAAAGTTTTGAAGAAACTTAGGCTTGAATTCGTGAGTAAATGGAGATTTTGATGTTTAGTATGGTGTTTTTATGATTGGAACAAGTCCGTATCATGTTTTGGAGTACGTTGGTAGTTTTTGTTGGGGTCCCGGGGGCCTCGGGATGATTTCGGACCATCAACCGGGCATTTGGACTTGGCAAAAATCGGCAGAAAAACTGCAGGTTCTGCCCAGGCCTTTATGCCTGCGCATTCGCGTGGCAAGGGCCGCGTTCGCGAAGGCCAAGCTTATCGGTGCATCGCGTTCGCGGGAAGGGGAGACGCGTTCGCGTAGGCCAGGGATCGTGTGCATCGCGTTCGCATTCCAGTGGTTGCGTTCGCGTAGGGTCGTGGGAGTTGTGCTTCGCGTTCGTGGGAGGTTTGTCGCGAACGCGTAGAAGGGAAATAGGTGGTTGGGAATATTGTTCTTCGCGAACGCGTGGAGTGGTTCGCGTTCGCGTAGGGTAAGTCAGGAGACGGGCATCGCGAACGCGTCGGAGTCATCACGTTCGCGTAGAGAAAGAGGGGGTTGTTCATCGCGAACGCGTGGGAGCTCACGCGAACGCGAAGAGCAAAAAGCTCTGGCAGTGAATAAAATCCAGAAGTAGAGGGGTTACGGGTTTACACCCCCAAAACACAATTTTGAGCCCTAGAGAGAAGAAAACTCGAGGAAATCACTGAGAAGTCATCGGGTATTCGTCAGAGCTAAGATTCTTGACTCAAAAACATCATTTTATGGTAGAATTAACATCAATTTTCATGAAATTGGGTTGAAATCTTGAAGAAATGTGGCCTAAATATTGAAAACGGGATTTTTGGATTTGGAAGGCCATTTGAACTCCGATTTCGATAAATATTATATGCACGGACTCGTGGCGAGATGAGGGTCGCGTTGGTACTAATTTCGAAATTTTCCGAGCAGTGGGCCCGGGGTCGGGTTTTACCAACTTAGTGTATTTATGCGAATTTCATGTAAATTGAAATGGGTTATGATTTTTTTGACCCGTATTTGATATAATTATTGTGGTTTGACTAGATTCTACGCACGAGGGAGCTAAATTCAAAGGAAAAGGCATCGCGGACGAGTCTACGACCGGCTAGAGGTGAGTAGTTTATGTATATGGTAGCCTGAGGGTTCGAAACCCCGGCTTAGCACATTGTGACGCTAGTAGGGCGTGGCTCGCACACCGTGGCAGGTGCGGGATTGATTGTGACTGGGGATTGAGACTTGGTCCATCCCGGAATGTGAATAATATGTTGTTAGTGTTAGAAATACACTGTATTTGATATAATTGTGGGTTGTAAGCCTTGTTTGGGGCCTTGTGCCAATCTGTAGCGTCCTTAGAGGACAATATTTATGTGATAGCTATAATTGCTTAAATCACTGATCTCAGTCCTGGAAATTGAAATCACACTTTTGAAATGCTAAGTCACCGGCTTTTGCAAATTTAATAAAGTTAAAGTATTTTTCATAAATTATGAATTGAGAACTGGAATTAAGAAAAATGAACTGTTTTGTGACTTATTTGCTTATTGTGGACTGAGCATGGGATCGGGTTGCACGCCGCAGTGGTTGATATGAGGATCGGGCTGTACGCCGCAGCAGTATTGCGCTTGGGCTGTAGGAGCCCCTCCGGAGTCCGTACACACCCCTAGTGAGCGCCGTCGACGTTAAATTGGATCGGGCTACACGCCGTAGCGGTTATGTGCATTGCATTGCATCTATAATTGTTGAATTACTTTGTGGTAGTTGTATTGTATTGTTGCTGCTAGTTCGTAGGAGATTCGGACTGTAGTATAGCTTCATATTGTGGTATTTTGTGGATTTCTTACTGTCAGCTACTTATATATATTTGTTACTCACTGAGTACTTAGTACTCACCCCTACTCCCTGCACCTTTTGTGTGCAGACTCAGGTACTCAGGAGCAGTAGACAGGCATTTCCAGCGTTTGCAGTGTCATACCGAGTTGTTGAGGTAGCTGCGTACGTTCGCAGAACCTTGCTTCTCCTCTCCTTTCCAGTTGTTATTTTGAATTTTGTATTCGGACTTGAGTATTTCTATACAGTACTCTCTATTCATGTTGGGTTTTGTTAGAGGCTCTAGACTTGTGACTCCAGATCTTTGGGAGTGTCAGTTATTTTCGCACTTCTCCGTATTTTGTTCATTATTATTATTATCGGAGTTCTTTAACTCATATATTCTTTTTGGGATGTCCATTTGGTTTTGTGATAATTAAATTGTTGGTCCTGGCTGGCCTAGCTTGATTGTTGGGCGCCATCACGACCGGATTTTGGGTCGTGACAAGTTGGTATCAAAGCTCTAGGTTATTAGGACTCGCGAGTCATGAGCCGGTTTAGTAGGCTTTCGCGGATCGGTATGTAGACGTCCGTATCTATCCTCGGAGGGCTATAGAAACTTTAGGAAAAACCTCATTTTCTTGGATTCATATCGTGCGATCTGTGTTATCATGAAATTAAATTTTTCCATATTCTATTCTCTCGCAGATGGCGAGAACACGAGCTAACGGACGTGGTGGACGACCACCATTGGCACCCAGAGGCCGTGGTCGTGGTAGAGGTAGGGCAGCAGCACCAGCACCTGCTGACCCACCAGCTGACCAGACTCAGGGTCAAATTCCTGCACCAGTGGCCCAGACTCAGGACCAAATTCCAGCGGCAGACGCTCCGGCAACTCAGGTTCAGGCACCGGTAGTGCCTATTGTGATACCGGGTCTTCAGGAGACCTTGGCTCAGATCTTATCAGTGTGCACAGGCTTGGCACATGTAGTTGCAGCTACTGCTACAGTATCTTCTTCACAGGCTGGGGGAGGGAATCAGACCCCCGTGGCTCACACACCCGAGCCAGTTCAGCCAGTTGCGCCCGTTGCACCGGCTCCTGCTTATATGGTTCCAGCTATGCCCGACGATGAGCAGCGTCGTTTGGAGAGATTTGAGAGGCTATAGCCTCCGACATTCAGTGGTGCTAAGGGAGAGGACGCCCAGGGTTTTCTTGATAAATGTTAGCGTATGCTTCGCACCACGGGTATTCTGGAGTCCAGCGGTGTTTCATTCACCACTTTTCGGTTCACAGGTGCAGCATTTCAGTGGTGGGATGATTTTGAGAGGCGTAGGCCCGCTGGGGCAGTGCCCCTCACTTGGCAGCAGTTCTCCATGGTATTTTTGGAGAAGTACGTGCCTCGGTCTCGGAGAGAGGAGCTGCGACGTCAGTTCGAGTGGTTGAAGCAGGGAGAGATGACGGTTAATTAGTACGAGATGAGATTCACACAGTTAGCCGTCATGCCATGTGGATGGTTCCTACAGACAGAGAGAGGATTCGGAGATTTATCGATGGCCTTATTTATCCCATCCGTATATTGATAACCAGGGAGAGAGTTTCGGCAGTTACCTTTGAGGAGGTGGTTGATGCTGCCCGTCATATTGAGATAGATCTCCGCAGAGAGCGGGAGGAGAGAGAGGCTAAGAAGCCTCGTGGTTCTGGCAGTTTCAGTGGTGCTCCGTCTAGGGGCCAACCCCAGTATAGTAGGGGTCGTTCTTTCAGGTCTCATCAGTCCGGACGTGCAGAGTCCAGTGGGGTTTCATCAGATCGTGGTCGTCAGGGCCATCAGGGTTATCAGGGTCAGCAGAACCGTCAGCAGAGTCAGCCTGCACTGAGTGCTCTTCCGGCTCGGAGCTCGCTCCTCGCTTCCTCGACACGGGGTTCGTCCGTAGCGAGGGGTCCTCGGCGGCCCCTTCTTCCATCTTCGGTGCCGTTGTTTTGAGTGCGGTGATTTGGGCCATATCGGGAGAGAGTGTCCTCAGTGGCTTCGTAAGCGGTCTCAGCAGAGGGATCAGCCTTCGTCCTCTACTCCTATTTCTTCGGCGCCAGCACAGTCGGCTAGGACTGGTGGCCAGATATCTAGAGGTCGCCCTAGGGGTGAGGACCGTACTGGTGGAGGCCAGGCTCGTTTCTATGCTCTTCCGGATAGGAAGGATGCTAGTGCTTCAGATGCGGTCATTTCAGGTATTATCTCAGTCTGCCACAGGGATGCTTCCGTCTTATTTGATCCCGGATCCACCTATTCTTATGTCTCTACTTATTTTGCACATCATTTGGGTATGACCCGTGGTATTCTTGCTTTGCCCGTACATGTGTCTACCCCGGTGGGGGATACTGTTGTTGTGGATCAGGTATATCGATCCTGTATTATTACTATTGAGGGTAAGGAGACCCGAGTTGATCTATTACTACTGGGCATGGTATATTTCGATGTTATTCTAGGCATGGATTGGTTATCTCCTTACCATGCGATTCTGGACTGTCATGCCAAGACAGTCACACTAGTTATTCCAGGTAATCCGAGGATCGAGTGGCGTGGCTTGACCGATTATGTGTCCGACATGGTGATTTCTTATATAAAGGCCCAACGAATGATTGGCAAGGGTTGTTTATCTTATTTGGCCTTCATTAGAAATGTTGAGGCCGAGACACCCGGTCTTGATTCGGTCCCCATTGTGAGGGAGTTTCCGGATGTATTTCCAGCAGACCTGCCAGGCATGCCGCCTGATAGAGATATTGATTTTGGTATTGATTTGGTGCCGGGCACTCAGCCCATTTCTATTCCTCCCTATCGCATGGCACCATCAGAGTTAAAAGAATTGAATGAACAGCTTCAGAAACTCTTAGATAAGGGTTTCATTCGTCCGAGTGTGTCACCTTGGGGTGCACCGGTGTTGTTCGTGAAGAAAAATGATGGCACAATGAGAATGTGCATTGATTACAGGCGGCTGAACAAGGTGACAGTGAAGAATAAGTACCCATTGCCTCGTATTGAGGACCTATTTGATCAGCTCCAAGGAGCTAGTGTATTTTCTAAGATTGATCTTCGATCGGGCTATCATCAATTGAAGATCAGGGACTCAGATATTATGAAGACAGCGTTCAGGACGCGATATGGGCACTACGAGTTCCTGGTGATGTCTTTCGGGTTGACTAATGCCCCAGCTGCATTCATGCACTTGATGAATAGTGTATTTCGGTCGTACCTTGATTCTTTTGTGATTGTGTTTATTGATGATATTCTGGTATATTCACGCAGCCAGGAGGAGCATGCACAGCATTTGAGAGTGGCATTATATAGGTTGAGAGAAGAGAAGCTTTATGCAAAATTCACTAAGTGTGAGTTCTGGCTTGATACCGTGGGTTTTCTGGGACATGTAGTGTCCAGTGATGGTATTCGGGTTCATCCACAGAAGGTCGAGGCAGTGCAGAATTGGCCCAGACCTTCCTCAGCTACAGAGATTCGGAGTTTTCTCGGCTTGGCAGGCTATTATCGCCGGTTTGTTCAGGGTTTCTCATCTATTGCTTCACCGTTGACCAAGCTGACACAGAAGAATGCCCCATTTGTGTGGTCCGATAAATGTGAGGAGAGCTTTCAGAGGCTCAAGGAGGCTTTGACCACAGCTCCAGTACTTGTGTTACCATCGGCCTCAGGGTCATATACGGTGTATTGTGATGCTTCTAGAGTTGGACTCGGTTGTGTGTTGATGCAGGAGGGTAGAGTTATTGCATATGCTTCTCGTCAGCTAAAGCCCCACGAGAAGAACTACCCTGTTCATGATTTGGAGTTAGCTGCTATTGTTCATGCCTTGAAGATTTGGAGGCATTACTTATATGGTGTATCTTGTGATGTATATAGAGACCACCGCAACCTTCAGCATTTGTTTAAGCAGAAAGATCTAAATTTGAGGCAGCAGAGATGGCTCGAATTGCTTAAAGACTATGATATTACTATTTTGTATCATCCCGGGAAAGCCAATGTAGTGGCTGATGCATTGAGCCGGAAGGCTATTAGTATGGGCAGTTTGGCGTATATTCCAGTTGGGGAGAGACCCCTAGCAGTTGATGTTCAGGCATTAGCTAATCAGATGGTGAGGCTGGATATTTCTGAGCCTAGTCGGGTGATGGCTTGTGTAGTAGCTCGTTCTTCTTTACATGATCGTATTCGAGAGCGCCAATATGATGATCCACACTTACTTGTCCTTAAGGACAGAGTTCAGCATGATGATGCCAGAGATGTCACTATTGATATTGATGGTGTATTGCGGATGCAGGGTCGGATATGCGTGCCTAATGTTGATGGCCTTCGTGAGTTGATATTGGAGAAGGCCCATAGCCCGCGGTATTCTATTCATCCAGGAGCCGCGAAGATGTATTAGGATTTGAAGCAGCATTACTGGTGGAGAAAGATGAAGAAAGATATTGTGAGCCATGTGGCTCGGTGTCTAAACCGTCAGCAGGTCAAGTATGAGCATCAGAGACCTGGTGGTGTATTCCAGCGTATTGATATTCCTGAGTGAAAGTGGGAAAAGATTACTATGGACTTTGTTAGTGGACTCCCTCGGACAGCGAGGAAGTTTGATTCAGTTTGGGTGGTGGTGGATAGGTTGACCAAGTCAGCTCACTTCATCCCAGTGTGTACTACCTATACCTCAAAGCGGTTGGCAGAGATATTCATCCGTGAGATAGTGAGATTGCATGGAGTTCCTATTTCTATTATATCGGACAGAGGTACCCAGTTCACTTCTCAGTTCTGGAGGACATTTCAGCGAGAGTTGGGTTCACAGGTAGAGCTGAGCACAGCATTTCATCCACAGACGGATGGGCAGTCTGAGCGTACTATTCAGATATTGGAGGACATGTTGCGTGCTTGTGTCATTGATTTTGGTGGTTCATGGGCTGATTATTTGCCTTTGGCGGAGTTTGCTTATAATAATAGCTATCAGTCCAGCATTCAGATGGCACCGTATGAAGCTTTATATGGGAGGCGGTGTAGGTCTCCGGTTGGTTGGTTCGAGCCCGGCGAGGCTAGGTTGTTAGGGACAGAGTTAGTCCAAGATGCCTTAGACAAGGTGAAGGTGATTCAGGAGAGACTACGCACAGCTCAGTCGCGTGAGAAGAGTTATGCGGACCGGAAGGTCCGAGATGTGTCTTATTCAGTAGGTGAGAAGGTGTTGCTGAAGGTTTCGCCTATGAAAGGCGTTATGAGGTTTGGAAAGAAAGGGAAGTTGAGCCCAAGGTTTATTGGACCCTTTGAGGTGCTTAGGAAAGTTGGGGAGGTGGCTTATATGCTTGCTTTGCCACCCAGTTTGTCGGGAGTTCACCCGGTGTTCCATGTATCCATGCTCCGGAAGTATGTCGGAGACCCGTCTCATGTGTTAGACTTCAACACGATACAACTAGATGAGGATTTGACTTATGATGTGGAACCAGTAGCCATTTTGGGTCGATAGGTTCGTAAGCTGAGATCCAAGGACATAGCTTCAGTGAAAGTGCAGTGGAGAGGTCGTCCAGTGGAGGAAGCAACTTGGGAGACCGAGCAGGAGATGCGGAGCAGATATCCTCACTTGTTTGATACTCCGGTATGTTTCTTAACCCGCTCGCGGACGAGCGTTTGTTTAAGTTGGGGAGAATGTAACGACCCGGCCTGTCGTTATGGGAATTTACCACCCCGTTACCTTGCATTTACATATATCATGCTTTTAAATCAGTATTAGAATATATCGGGTGGGTTAGGAGTGATTTGGATTGAAAATGAAACAAATAGCATGTTTAAAGAAAGCTTGAATATGAGAAGTCAACCAAGAGTTGACTATTGAGTTAGAGTGCTCGGAACCGGATTCTGATGATTCGACTAGTTTCGGGGGATCATTTATGACTTAGGAGAGCAATCGGAATTGAATTCGGAGGTCCGGTGTAGTTTTAGGCTTGAATTGGCGAAGGTTGATTTTTGGCGAAAACCGGATGGTAGGTGATATTTTGATCCGGGGGTCGGAATGGGATTCCGACAATTTATGTAGCTTCGTTATGTGATTTTGGATGTGTCCGCAAATTTTCAGGTCATTCGGACATCGTTTGATCGGGTTTTGGATTGAATGTTAGTTTTGAAAGTTTTGAAGAAACTTAGGCTTGAATTCGTGAGTAAATGGAGATTTTGATGTTTAGTATGGTGTTTTTATGATTGGAACAAGTCCGTATCATGTTTTGGAGTATGTTGGTGGTTTTCGTTGGGGTCCCGGGGGCCTCGGGATGATTTCGGACCATCAACCGGGCATTTGGACTTGGCAAAAATCTGCGAAAAACTGCAGGTTCTGCCCAGGCCTTTAAGCCTTCGCGTTCGCGTGGCAAGGGCCGCGTTCGCGAAGGTCAAGCTAATCAGTGCATCGCGTTGGCGGGAAGGGGAGACGCGTTCGCGTAGGCCAGGGATCGTGTGCATCGCATTCGCGTTCCAGTGGTCGCGTTCGCGTAGGGTCGTGGGAGTGTGCTTCGCGTTCGCGGGAGGTGTATCGCAAACGCATAGAAGGGAATTAGGTGGCTGGGAATATTGTTCTTCATGAACGCGTGGAGTGGTTCGCGTTCGCGTAGGGTAAGTCGGAGACGGGCATCGCGAACGCGTGGGAGTCGTCGCGTTCGCGTAGAGAAAGAGGGGGCTGTTCATCGCGAACGCGTGGGAGCTCACGCGAACGCGAAGAGCAAAAAGCTCTGGCAGTGAATAAAATCCAGAAGCAGAGGGGTTACGGGTTTACACCCCCAAAACATAATTTTGAGCCCTAGAGAGAAGAAAACTCGAGGAAATCACTGAGAAGTCATCGGTTATTCGTCGGAGGTAAGATTCTTGACTCAAAAACATCATTTTATGGTAGAATTAACATCAATTTTCATGAAATTGGGTTGAAATCTTGAAGAAATGTGGCCTAAATATTGAAAACGGGATTTTTGGATTTGGAAGGCCATTTGAACTCCGATTTCGATAAATTTTATATGCACGGACTCGTGGCGAGATGAGGGTCGCGTTGGTACTAATTTCGAAATTTTCCGAGCAGTGTGCCCGCGGTCGGGTTTTACCAACTTAGTGTATTTATGCGAATTTCATGTAAATTGAAATGGGTTATGATTTTTTTGACCCGTATTTGATATAATTATTGTGGTTTGACTAGATTCTACGCACGAGGGAGCTAAATTCAAAGGAAAAGGCATCGGGGACGAGTCTACGGCCGGCTAGAGGTGAGTAGTTTGTGTATATGGTAGCCTGAGGGTTCGAAACCCCGGCTTAGCACATTGTGACGCTAGTAGGGCGTGGCTCGCACACCATGGCAGGTGCGGGATTGATTGTGATTGGGGATTGAGACTTGGTTCATCCTGGAAGTGAATAATATGTTGTTAGTGTTAGAAATACACTGTATTTGATATAATTGTGGGCTGTAAGCCTTGTTTGGGGCCTTGTGCCGACATGTAGTGTCCTTAGAGGACAATATTTATGTGATAGCTATAATTGCTTAAATCACTGATCTCAGTCTTGGAAATTAAAATCACACTTTTCAAATGCTAAGTCACCGGCTTTTACAAATTTAATAAAGTTAAAGTATTTTCATAAATTATGAATTGAGAACTGGAATTACGGAAAATGAAATGTTTTGTGACTTAATTGTTTATTGTGGACTGAGCATGGGATCGGGCTGCACGCCGCAGTGGTTGATATGAGGATCGGGCTGCACGCCGCAGCAGTATTGCGCTTGGGCTGTAGGAGCCCCTCCGGAGTCTGTACACACCCCCGGTGAGCGCCGTCGACGTTAAATTGGATCGGGCTACACGCCGTAGCGGTTATGTGCATTGCATTGCATCTATAATTGTTGAATTACTCTGTGGTAGTTGTATTGTATTGTTGCTGCTAGTTCGTAGGAGATTCGGACTGTAGTGTAGCTTCATATTGTGGTATTTTGTGGATTTCTTACTGTGAGCTACTTATATATATTTGTTACTCACTGAGTACTTAGTACTCACCCCTACGCCCTGCACCTTTTGTGTGCAGACTCAGGTACTCAGGAGCAGTAGACAGGCATTTCCCGCGGTTGCGGTGTTATATCGAGTTGCTGAGGTAGCTGCCTACGTTCGCAGAACCTAGCTTCTCCTCTCCTTTCCAGTTGTTATTTCGTATTTTGTATTCAGACTTGAGTATTTCTATACAGTACTCTCTATTCCTGTTGGGTTTGTTAGAAGCTCTAGACTTGTGACTCCGGATCTTTGGGAGTGTCAGTATTTTGTTCAGTATTATTATTATTGGAGTTCTTAAACTCATATATTCTTTTTGGGTTGTCCATTTGGGGACTGGTATTTTGTGATAATTAAATTGTTGGTCTAGCTGGCCTAGCTTGATTGTTGGGCGCCATCACGACCGGATTTTGGGTCGTGACATTAAAATACTAAGTATTATTATGTATACGTTCACGTAACATAATTACATTTTTAAAATCAATTTGGAGTATGCGTCAACATAAATTTGACTAAACTATTTCTTAATAAATAAACAAAACGATATTAATTGTGGACACGTTCGCTTGGCATAATTTGACGCTTAAGAAAGAATGAGTATACGTTCACGTAATTCAATTCTTTAAATGCGAGTAATTCAAGTAATTAAAAGCGGTAAAAAGATAAATGCACATAGGTTCTAAAATCAATAATTAAAATAAGCCAAGTATGATCAAAGCGACCGTACTAGAACCACGGTACTTGGGAATGCCTAACACCTTCTCCCTGGTTAACAGAATTCCTTATCCAGATTTCTGGTACGCAGACTGTTAAATAGAGTTATTCTTTTCTCGATTCGGTATTCAACCGGTGACTTGGGACACCATAAATCTCCCAAGTGGCGATTCTGAATTAATTAAATAAATTCCGTTTCGATTGTCCTTTAATTGGAAAAACTCCCTCGCGCCCTCGCGGGTTAGCGCAGAAATAGGAGGTGTGACACACGGTAGTTGACATCATGATGATACCAAAATATGCAGATCAATATATACATCAAAAGACATACAAATTGATATGTTGTCGGATCATGGTGTGAACTTAACATATATGAAAATTTGGAGAGCAAAGGAAAAGACTTTGAAATTTTTGAGAGGTCATCATGTTGATTCTTATAGTCGTTTGCCGAGTTATTTGTATATTCTGGAGAAGACTTATCTGGGGTCGATAGTGAAATTGCAGAAGATTGAAGATGACTAGTTCTTGTATACATTTGTTGAACTTAGTACATCCATCAACGTTTGGGAGCATTGTAGGGTAGTTGTGATAATTGATGGCACATTTTTGAAGTCGGCATATAGGGGAATCATGCTAACAACTATCACAATGGACGCAATAGATATTGTAGATTAATTGTAGAAATATTGTTATAAAGTTATTTTTGAGACTGTATTTTTTTTATTTTCAAGCTTTGATCAAAGGCTAAAAACTCGTGTTTTAGTCATTGTAACAACATTTTAATTACTACATTTTACAAAATATTTGAGCTTAAATGATTATGAATTATACTAAATTCATGATTTATGCTTTGCAGGAAGAGTTTCCAACTTAAGAATTAATTCGTGATGAATTTGAGGCTTTGAAGTCTAAGTAAAAGCTAAATAAATCAAGTTGGAATCAAGTTGAGTAAAATGGGCATAACTTTCTGCTCAAAACTCCGTTTGGGCTCCATAATATATTGATGGATATATATTTAAAAGGGCTACAACTTTTATTTTTTGAGTTTTTCCGAAATCCCAGATGCGCGAAGATGCGCGAAGTAACCACTTCGCGCAGAATAGTTCGGTTAAAATGATTTTTCTAAGGTTGAAAATGGAAAGACACATAATTCCACTCAAAGTTAATTAATGCAACCTTATATTATGGAGAAGATCAGATTTTATGCATTATTGAGTAGAGTGGAAATATACTATTCATCTTAGAGAGAAGATTTTGAGGGAGTAAGAAGGAGGAGCTTCATCTTGGAGCTAAGAAATGAGAAGAAGAACAACATCTTGGAGCAAGGATTTAAAGAGTTCTTCTAAACTTTCTTCTAGTTCTTTGTTTATATTGTGTTTAAGACTTTCATTGTTGATTTTCATATGAATATGAGTAGCTAAAAACTTTAGTATTCTAGGGTCATGGATGTTAGTTGATCTTGTTATTTGAAGCTTGGATTGATTTTATTAAAGTTATTGATATGGGGTTGTTTATTTGATTTTCATCTTAATTATTTTACTGTGTAGCTAACAGTGAAATATTATGTACGAACTTTGAATTAAACTTGACAAAGGAAATTCTTGGTTGCATATAAAATCAAATAGAACAAGATTTGAATCTCGGGCATCGAGTGAAGGATTTGCAATTAAGATAGATATATACTTAATTGCCTTGTTTGGTTAAATAATAAGAGTTTGAAATGCATTCTTGTTAATATTAATATCATAGAAATACAGATATTAATTTAACTTGGATAGATTCATAAGAACTCGAAAGATTCTTATGAATATTATTAACCTTATAATCAATAATCCAGATAATTAAATAAATCAATTAAAAGTAGAAAAATAGCATCATTACTAGCAAGTCTATGGCCCTGGAATATATTTATCCAAACTGTTATAAACATAAATTGTAATTGGTGTAGTAATTCTGCCTTGAATTATTGTTCTATTATTAAGAATTTTTATATATATTTTGTGATAGTCTAGCATAAATCAAGAATTAGTTAATTTAATATCAGTCGATAAGCTAATAATAATTCCTCGTGGGAACGATACTTTACTTATTACTATACTACTTGTCGATCACGTACACTTGCGTGAGTGTTTTGGTCGCAACAAGCTTTATTATAGAAATTGAATTTCTTTTTGCTGCATTATGTGATAGGTAGCATATTACCACTAGCATAGGGCGTTGTTGATTCAGAAAATAACGCATCATGGAGGTGGTTTTTTGAGCAAGTCAAACATGTATATGGTGAAAAACCAAATATGTGTATTGTTTCAGACCAGGATGAGAGTATCTCGAAGGAAACATCTACTATTTATATCGGCTTACCATATTATGCTTACATGTGGCATATTTGGATAAATATAAGGTCAAAGTTCAAGAAGGGTAACCTAAAGTTAAGATAATTGTACTTTGCAAAGGCACGACCATACACGCTTGATGAATTTAATAAAATAATGTCAAAAATTAAAGAGATTGACATGTGTGTTAAAGCTAACCTATATGATATTGGATATCACATATGGTCTCGGGAACATGCTATGGTGAACAGAACGTGAACGATGACATCAAACATTACAGAGTCCTTAAATGTGGTAACAAAAAAATACAAGAGAGCTTGTGTAATAGAACTAATAGAGTACATGAGGACTCTTCTTGAATGTTGGACTGGTAAAAAGTTATTGAATGCAATGGTTACATTCACATACCTTTAGAAAAAAATACAAGAAAGAGTTGGAGGACAACAAGACATTATCACATAAGATGAGAGTAAGTTATAGCCAATAACATCGAACTTAATATATACTCATAATTGCATAAATGTTATTGTATAATTGTAGTTATTTTGTTTTGTATATGTTGCTGACAATTGTTGTGTATTCGTAATAAAATTGCAAGTGAGGGCTTCAACAAATTACATCCATACTAAGATAATGGAGTGAAACGCTTCATTGTTTACCTTCAAAATAAGAGATGTAGTTGTGAACAATTCCAGCTTGATGTACTTCATTGGTCGCATGCTTTGGCGCCTTTGAGGCATAGGAACGAGTCTTATGAAAATTATTGTTCTCCTTATTAGACGAGGGAGAGCCTTCTGCAGACTTATGAAATACTAGTAGACCCACTATCTGATAAAAGCAAATGGAACGTGATACACCATATAGTTGAATAAGTTGTAATGCCACCTACTATGAAAGGACAGTAGGGAGACCTAAAAAACATATGATGAAGTAAATGCAAAAAAAATACAAGGTTTCATGTGGCAACAACGGACTAGAAGGGCATAACAAAAGATCTTGTCGGAATGCTCCCAAAAGGAAATAAAAATGATATAGTTTAAAGTTTATTTTTTCTGAGTATTATTGATGGTAATCTGTCCTTTAAGAAATAAGTTGTTGTTCGCCGTGAAAAATATAATAATAATTAAATTTTTACGTGACTCTAAAAATTTGTGATCTATTTTTTTGCTAGATGTTGGGCGGTTGATGATGTGTATCAGATTTAGAAAAGAGACAAGGGTTACGAATAAGGTGATAACCAAACCAATAGTTTAACAATCGAGGCCTCAAGCTTGCCGATTCGGGGTCCTCGAGGTCGATTCCAATGCTCGGCTGGGAGCTATCGAGGGCAGTTGAAGAGTGACTAACAGTTATAAGAAAATCAGCGAAGGCTCTTTATGGCCAATGATAAGCAATAAATGATGAACAATAATGAAGATAATAAATGGAAGAAACAATATCAAAAAAAATGTGTTAGGGAGCAGATATAATGTTATTGTGTATTTAGTATGGAGAAACAGACGTATACAATGTGACAAGGCTCCCATTTATATAGGAAAAATCCCAACATAGTACAAAATATATTAATTACAAAGATATAAAGATGGGACAGTGATTGCGGCCAACCCTGCACTACTATTAAGTAGCGAGAGAGGTCGAAGTAGCTTTTACCCAATTTAGGATCGGGATCGAATTCCACAGGGAGCTAGATATTGGAGTTGGGTATCTACCTAGAATGGAGTTGTGTGTTTTTTACAAATTGCACTTCTACAAATTTTTGGATTTTAATTATAATTCTAATTCTATAAACTACAATGCTTAATTTAACTACTATAAGCTAGGATAAAACTATTGCAGATTGTTCATGTGATTAAAAGGGCACTACGGTAGTGACTTTCGCCTAGGTGGCCAATTAACAGAATCTTGAGTATAAAGCTATATTGACACATTTGGGGAGTATGGTATACCAATTGCTTGATTTTACTCATTCTATACCTCCCGATAGTTTGAGTGATTTTGCCCGAGTTAACTTTCTCAAGACCAATTGGGTATATGAATTTGCACAAGCAGTTGAGAATCAAGTCGGGTATTACGATCTCTCGGTTTAATCCTTTAATTGGAGCTATCAATTCTTTTGAGTACGCCCTCAATTCTTTGTTGGACTAATTTTAGAGACTTAGGCTCTCTTTCTCAAGAAGAGCAAAAGTTAACTAAACACAAACTAGTGTTTGCGATCACTAATTTAATAATTAAACATGGAATTAGCCCAAATATCAAACACACATAGTCAACACACTAGGGTTGAGCCACAAACCTAGCTGATGGGTCTAGCTATAATAAAAACAATGCTAATTATTAATCCAAAATTACCTAACTAGTTAACACTGATATGACTGTCAATTGTCAAAAATTAACTAAATGATTAAAAACAGAAACATATGAACATGCTAAAATCAGATTCAAACAGATATTTCAAAGGGACAAAATTCAATGAAAGATAAAGAAACGAAAGATAATCTTGAAAGATAAAACAAAAAAGGTGCAAGAAAACCATCAAGCAAACACATGCATGATAAAAATAAAATAAAATAAATAAAAAATAAAAGAAGATGAGGAACTTATTTTTTTTTATTTTTCTTGTTTGACCATTAAGAATAACATGCCTTGGAGACACCATTTGTGACTTTCCGACTCGCCGGGAAACTTCATAGTCAAATTCAAACTGTTCCGGTTAGTTTTGAGGTTCAAGATTTCAAGGATCGTGTTGAGGGAAGAACGTCGGTGGTTTGGTATTATTTTGGGTTCGATTGGGTGAGGTAGTATTCGTCAAAGTTAGGGTTCCAGCGAAGTAAAATGGGATATTCGAACATATGGGGGGTTATTTGAAGAAAAAGAAGTAGAGGGGTAAAATTAGGGGCTTATGGTGATCCGGTGGTGTAATTTTGGGGGCAGTTGGTGGAGGTGATATTTCTTGCCGGTAAGGTTCCGGCGGGTTGACAGGGGAAATGAGGTGGCTAGGGTAAAGTGTATACGGAAAGGGTGAAACTGTTTTTGATTTTTTAATTTTGTATATGATATATTAAAAGGGTAGTGATTAGCCACAACTGTTAGATTAATCAAATTGGACGGCTCAAATTCTTTGGGCACTTATACGACGCCGTTTCATTTACTACGAGTAGGTCATACAACCGTTAGATCAACAGGTTTCAACGGCTCGGATTTAGCCTTCCCAAAACGGGGTCGTTTGGTTGCACGGGAGGGGGGGGGGGGCGGGCAAGGAATTATTTCGGCCTGAGCGTGGATATTTTGCTTGGACTTGGAGTAATTATCCCAAGTTCTTTAATAGTCCATTTTTCTTTGTATCTCATTTTGTGTTTTGTTTTTCAATTTGGTACTTTTATTTTTCTATTTTCCAAATTCATATCATTTTTTAGATTTATAAAATTTAAAAATTAAACTAATTCAACTAATTAAAGCCTAAAATTAATTAATAACTATTTTTGTAACAATTTCTAATTAAAATGCTAAAATGAACTATTTTTTGTGATTTTCTTTAAGTTATCCTAAAATGAATTAATACCCACATAATACTAAAAATATGAAATTAAATTCCTAATGTAAATGCATATTTTGTATTATTTTTATGAGTTATTATGCAACTAATTAACACAAAAATGCAACAAATATCAACAAAAAATGTAAAAATAAAGAAAAATCATTTTGTTTTGATTTTTTGGAATAATTTGCTTAGGGCAAAAATCATGTGCTCACAATCGGGAGTTCACCCAGTGTTTCATGTGTTCCATGCTCCAAAAGTATTATGGTGATTCGTCACACGTGTTAGATTTCAGCCGTGCAATTGGACAAGGAATTAAACTATGTAACAGGCAGGTCCGAAAGTTAAGGACAAAGAACATAGCATCGATGAAGGTTTAGTGGAGAGGTTAATGAGTCAAATAGGTGACTTAGGAGACCGAGCATCAAATACGGAGCCAATACCCCTGCATTTTGGCACTTTAGGTATATTTTTGTACTCGTTTGAGGACGAATATTTGTTTAAGAGGGAGAGGATGTAATGGCCCAACATTTATTTTGAGTATTTTTAGACTTGTTTCCCCTATTTGATGTTTTAGATATGTGTGTTCGTGGTTACATGGCTTGTTAGGGTGGTTGTTTTTGTTTCGAGAGAGTTTTGGATCGATTTGGGACACTTGGTTGGAGGCTTAAGTTGTAAGAGTCGACTAAATTTTAACTTTTATATTGACAACTCCTGAATGATATTTAGATAGTTTCAATAGTTTCGTATGGTGATTTTGGACTTAGACGTATGTCCGAATTTGAGTATGGACATTCGTAGTTTATTTTTGCGTGAATTGACGAAAGTTGTAAAGTTGAAGGTCTGATTGGTGGTTAACTTTGTTGATATCTGGTTTAGATTATTGTTCACGATATTTTTGTAGGTCCGTTATGTCATTTAGGACTTTCATGTAAAATTTGAGGTTATCTCGAATTGATTTGATATGGTTCGACACGAGTTTTGTGTAACATTTGAGGTTATCTTTGCTGTTGATATAGTTCGGTATGAGTTTTGGAAGTTGAAAGGTCATTTATTTATTACGTATATATTGAGGCATGAGTCATATTTTTTATGTTGTTTGGCGTGGTGTGAAATGGTAAGCAGGTATGAGTTATGTTTTGGGAATGGTTTGTGTGATTGGACAGGCTCCCAGGGGGACTCGTGTGTATTTCAGAACATTTCCATCATGTTTTGGTCTACTAACTCTCAGTATTGGTTTCCTTTATCGCGATTGCAACTATGGAGCCCGAGTGCTTTTTAGGAGGCTGGAGCATTTGTTCTTCACGTTCGCGAAGAAAAGACCTCATTCGCGGAGCGTTAGGGAGGCAGTGCTTTGCGATCGTAAGGAGTGCTTCACATTCGCTTGGAAGGGGAGCTTGGAGGGGTTTGTTAGGTGTAATCCTTCGTGTTCACAGGAGCAAGAGCATATTCGTGAAGGCATAATTTAGTTGAGCTTAGCGTTCACGAAGAAGGGTCCAACAACTGGGTGAGTTTTGTCTTCGCGATCATGAAGGTTGTTCGGTGATCCTGATGTGGCAAATCATTTAAGTACTTTATTTCGAAGGTTTTTGTTATTTTATTATATTTTGCGTTAAAGAGCTCGAATTTGGGCGATTTTGGAAGGGATTTATACGATATGAATTGGGTAAGTATCTTTACTCGAATTTATTTAATTTCATGATTCCAACCTTAAGTATAGCTATTGTTTGACGAATCAAATTGGAGATTTTAGTAAAAACTTTTCTATAACACAGTTGATGATTTGAAGGCTACTTTAAGATTGGAATTGGATGAAATCGGTGTTGTTGGACTCATATCAAAATGGGTGTTAGGTATATGTTACTTTTATTGGGTTTCGGGGTGCGAACCCTGGGTTGACTTTTTCATTTTAGTTAAATATCATTGTTTTATTATTTGGAAGTGTTTTCTATGACTTTTATTTATGATAGTAAGTTATTTTGGCCAGATTCGAGCTGTCCGAAGGTTGTTTCACGCGGGAAGGGCTTCTTAGAGTATCGATTTAGCATCTTTGAGGTAAGTATCTTATCTAACATTGTGCGGGAATTTTTTTCTGTAAGCATTATTTGTACTATGTAAATGACGTGTATATAAGGTGACGAGTCTATACACGGGTGTATAATACATGACTATGATCAATTCAAGTATATCAAGGGTTGCAAGATTAGCCTATCATGCTCATTTAAGATGTCTTAATTCCAAACCAATCTGTAACTCAAGACGAGCCCCTCAGGACCTCGTCTAATCATATCAACAAGTCCAAATACATTATCCAAACCTTCACAAAGGCTCGAAACACTACAAAATTACATCAAAACCTAGAATATAGGATCCACCATGCTCTTTCCTTTCGAACTTTCAAACTTCGCCGAACGCGTCCGAATTACACTTAGACATTCTCGATCATAGCCAAACTTTTTCCAATCAGCCAAATGAATCTAACCAAGGTATCAAAATACTAACTGTAACCCGATAACATCTAAGTCAACTTCCAGTCAAACATATGAACTCACCAAACCTTCGAATTGTCAACTTTCGACATATAGATCCAAAACCTTAACCTCCAATTCAAATTTCGAACATAAACATAAGTCCAAAATTACCATAAGAATTTATTAGAGTCATGAAATCCCGATTCCAAGGTCGTCAACTCAAAAGTCAAACATTGGTTAACCCTTCAAACTAAAACCTTCCATAATGAGGATTACTCTTCCAAATCAATCATGAACATCTTGAACCTAAAAAACAACTATATACACAAGTTATAGGTTATCATATGAAGCTAATCTAAGTCTCAAATCACCGAACAAAATGCTAAAGCTCAAAACGACTAGTCTGGTTGCTACAATTTTAGTAATATCAATATTATTTTTCAAACAACTTACAATATGATTTGGCATACACGTGCGATGCATGTATCGAGAAATTAATACTATATTAAAATCACAAAAAATTCTTAGCAAAATATTTTCCGTCTTTATTATGCTCTAAAAACAAGTTTACATTGGATCAAATTATTATTTTTCTAACTATCACAAAATATTTTCGACAATTATTATTAATACCTAACTAAATAAATTAATTGTCTATCTTTATTGATTCGTACATATCTAAATATGATGAATCCTGATATACATGTCGATTAAAATGAAAGCAATATACATAAAATATTCTGATTTCAAACTACTAATAGTAAATTTTGTATACCTTAATTTTAAGTTGTAACTTAAATAAATACCACTAATAGGTAAGATCATAAATAAATGAATATAATTCATTACACGTATGTTAATTTTATGTTTAGTATTTGTTGTTTTATTGGTTTTAAGAGCTTAAAATGTACTTAATATTTATTTATGACCGTTACATTAACTGTTATTTATGTTTTTCCAAATAAATTATTCACATTAATATAAAGCATACCCGCACGATGCTGCTACTACTACTACTATTATTATTATTATTATTATTATTATTATTATTATTATTATTATTATTATTATTATTATTATTATTATTATTATATTAAAATACGAAGGTCCTTACTGATAATTCGTTTACTTTTTTTACCCTTTAAAAATAAATATTATATTGGATATAACTATAATTTAAAATATGTTCCTACTATTTATGAGTTTGAATGAATCGACTAAAGTTTTAGTATAAAATCTTTTCTAACGTAAAAAATACGATAACATTTGAAATATTACAATTAAAATTTATTATAAATTGCAACCATAAGTCATTCTATGTTACTTTTGCAAAATCCTAATATGTATGAGTTTTCTACGTTTTTTCCTTATTTGTTTTTCGTTAAAAAACGAACCTAAATACCATATATGCTAGCACAATTGTAATATTACTGAATTGAAACTCGAATATTTTGGATGAAATATAATTGAATTTTTGTTAAGACAATATTGAAACTTATACTTTAAAATAATATATAAAAAAATAGAACTATTTTATTTATCTTGAATTGTTAAGAAAGATAGAAATAAATTGTGCATAAATAGTGTTCATATACTTTGAATTTTTTTTAATATATAAGCATTTTAAAATTAGCCAAAATTTTAGTTAGTAAAATTTTATTTGCTTTAAGATGTAAGATGTCCAAATATTTAGGACCTTATATAAATTATTTCCTAATACAAATAGAAAATTGATCTTTCTTTGTGTACAACATCATCTAACATCTTGTTTGGACGGTCATTACGTATTGTATTGTATTGTATTGTATTGTATTGTATTGTTACTTTAAATATGATTTTGTTTTGGTTGTTAGTTAAATTTTATTGTATCGAATCGTTAATTTCGTTATTGCATAATCACAATGTGCCACTTTATGTAACGACTAATTTGGTATGGTTGCGTGGTTATCTTATATTTTTCTCTCATCTCACCCTTCACTCTTATTAAATAATTTTATTTTCTCATTTACCCTACATAGTATCATAAATTTACCCCGTATCATAATTTTCTTTATAATATTATAAATTTATTCTTCATATTGCTCGCATTGACAAATACAATATTTGGATAGATTGCATCATTTGTTATCGTTTCATGATATAATTACGATACACTATACACTACAAAACGATATGTAACAACCATCCAAACCGCCACTATTTATTTATTTTTGTGAATGGTCTTGATTTTAACGGGAAACTAAACATGGAACATCTTTGATTCAATATGTTCCTTTTTATTAATCCTTCACTGGTATTATATTTAAACCATATTTTAACTACACTCAACACTTATAAAAGGAATGACTTGAAAAATAGTTAAAAAAAATTCAAGAAAAAAATGGTTAGCAAAAGTCAATAATACAAATAATTCCGTAAACATAAAGATTCAAAAGTAAATTACGATTACACTTAAATATTTAAGAGTTAGGATGTTAGAAATTTGAATAAAAAAAGTTATTTCTCTTAACGTGACGAATAATTTTTAAATTTTATATTATCAAAAGAATCCATTTTCTTTATTTTATACCAATTATCAAAATAGTCCATTTTCTTTTTCTAAATTAATAATAATGATATTTCAAGTCGACAAAACTCTTAGGATACATAAAATTATTTTCATAAGAAGAGCGATGAGAAATATTCGAAAATAGCCAAAATATATTCTGACATAGTATTAAAAATCAAATTGGTTAAAATGCAAACTCGAAGTAATAAAGATGAAAAAATTGATAAATTTTTTTATTATAAAATAGTTGTATTTAATATTTTTCATTAATTCAATGGACAATAACTTTCTATATTTTTCATATATTAAATTCATTTGTTATAAAATATTAATTCAATATTAGTTATTTTTAGATTTTGTGTTGTCATTTATTAATTCTTTCTAGAAGCTATACATACAATCTTTTTATCTTCAAATCTCCAAACGATAAATGATTCAATTTTTTTAAAATTTCTATATTACTTGTTTATTTTCATCATAGAGTCATGCAACTAACAAAAACTTATAACTATTTCAATTTATGTGAATTTTTTTTTCTAGTTTGTGTAAAAAAATTATTATTATTTTTATTTGGAAAGTATTAACTTTATACAATAATTATAGCGACACAAAATATATGTGTTATTTTACACTACAACTTTAAATTATTCTCGTTTTTTTAAAATTCCGTACCTAGTCAAATAAGTGCATATAAAACTGACACAACAAGGAGTAACATACTCCAACAAAATAACTGAGAAATCACAATAAGGTAATTGAGGATTTTTGACACATGATTACTCTTTATTGAGCAAACTAAATGAGATTAATATCACTTTCATAATTTATATTTTTAATTAATTTATTTTCATAAGTTAAATATATTATTTATAATATTTATATAATTTTTAAATTAATATTAATAATATATATTAATATATGATACACACACAAAACACATACCTGGAAATTATTTAATATTTGATAGAAATAAAAGCAAGCAAAATATCGTGTCTAAGTGTCAGAATAGCAATCTATTGAGAAAAATATCAGGATGCAAAACCCTAATTATAAGTTATGAAATTGTCGCCGTAACACAAGTAGGGCTACTTTTGCACTATAAAATCAAGGCTAAAGAAAATATCTCCTACCCATTCTCTCTTTCGTTAAACCCTAAACTTCTCCTTAGGGTTTTGCAGTCTCCTCTTGCTGCTTTCCCCTTAAAAGCCCTTTCCGTTCCTTTTTTGCACAATCAAAAGCTCGAAATGGGTAAATCTGCTAAGAAGTCCGCCACCAAGGTGACCTTTGCTTGCAATTTTTTTGCCTTTTTGTATTTATCTTTATAACTTTTGCTGATTTTTTTGGCGTTTTTTTTCAAAGGTTGATGCTGCTATAGTTGCTCCCACCAAACCCTTGAAGAAAGGTTTGATCTTTTTTCCTTTTTTTGTTTGTGGATTTTAAGGTCTGATTGTTTTTTTGGCTCATTTTGTTTGTGGATTCTGAGATTTGAGCTTGTTTTTTTCTTTTGTGGATTAAGGTTTTATTGAGGCTGTTTTTTGTCATGACTTGGTTAATATTTGTAAAAAGTAAAATTTGATGTTGAATTCAAAAAGGTTATTTTGACAGTTATGTTTGGACATGGAAACAAGTTGAAGTTTTGATAGCAAACATTTCTGAACAAATTTGTAAAACACCTTAAAACCTGTTTTTTCTGACCTCAAATTCTGTATTTCAAGTTTGATGTTGAAATATAGTTGGCCAGTTTGATAAACGAACACTTATCTGTGTTGTGTGAGCATAAGAATGTTTTTCTGTTTTTGTCTGGTTCTTGGTAGAGGAGGAAGTGTTTTGTTGGTGGCTTGACTAATTTGTTTATGTGTTTACAGGGAAGAGAGAAGCTGAGGCTGAAATTGAGAAGATTGTGAGTGCAAAGAAGCAGAAGAAAGACGTAGCTGTAGCACAAGCTGTTGAAAAAAAAAAGAGTGATACAAAGACTCAAAAGAAAAAGAAACAAGATAGCAGCTCCTCTGACGATAGTTCTGAGTCAGAAGATGAGAAGGTACACATGATTTTTTTTTACCTGTAATGGTTAAGTATGTCTAAATGTCAAGTGGATTTTATGTAGTGGTAGTTCGTGAGTTGGGTCTTTTGTTAGCTTGCAGTGTCTTGCAGAATTTTGATTTGCATAATATATCTGTTGATACCATCTGCATATGCAATACTGACTGATTCCATTCTTATTTTGTTAAGCAGCCTACTAAAGCAGTGGCACCTCCTAAGAAAGTGGCTCCTGCCAAAAATGGAAAAGTAGCCAGCAGTTCAGATGATTCAGATTCTTCAGACGAGGATGAAGTAAATTACCTTCTTAGCAGTAATTTTGGCTAATGTTTTGGCTATTGTTTTAACTGTTCTTCTGTTGTTGTTGTGGTGTATAGGCTCCTCCTCCTAAGAAAGTTGTTGCAGCTTCAGCTAAGAATGGTGTAGCTGCTAAGAAGAAAGATGCGTCAAGTGATGATTCTAGTTCAGAGGATGATAGCAGCTCTGAGGAAGATGTACCTGCAGCCAAGAAACCTGCAGCCAAGAAACCTACAGCCAAGAAACCTGCTGCCAAGAAACCTGCTGCCAATGGCTCTGCTGCAGTTTCTAAGAAAGATGAGTCAAGTGATGAGTCTAGTTCTGAGGATGATAGCAGCTCTGAGGATGATGCTGTTGCTAAGAAGAAGGCTGCACCTAAAAAGGGTCTTGCTGCTGCTTCCAAGAAGGAAGAACCCAGTGATGACTCCAGTTCAGATGATGATGTAAGGGCATTGTGAAGTGGCTAATGCAAATATTGCTTTGTTGTTTTAATATTGTTACTCCTTGTTGATATAAATGATTTTCTTTTTGACAGGAACCTGCCTCTAAGGTAGCTGCTGCTCAACCAGCAAAAGCTCCTCAAGCTTCTAAGAAGACTGGTGACAGCTCCGAAGAAACCGACTCTGATGAAGATGATTCTGATTCTGATGGAGACAAGGTTTGACCACTTGATATTTGTTTTCTTTTTGTTATTTTGTCCTCTAGCCACTTTATTAAATCCATCATTACATAAGTGAGCATATTGCTTGCTTGTTGATTATGTTATCTGTTTTTGCTTGCTTTTGCAAGGTTGTCTGATATTATTTTCTTTCTTTAGGGAAAGGCTGCTGCTGTATCTAAAAAGAAGGTTGAGTCTAGCAGCGACAGCTCTGATGACGAATCTGAAGAAAGTGATGAAGAAGAGTCTCAAAAGAAAAAGATCAAGGTCTTGATATGATTCATTTGTATTATTCCAACTTATTTCATCTTAGTTCATCCTCTAACAATTGTGTTTCACAGCCCTCTAGCACTCCAGCTGTCTCCAAGAAGGAGAGTAGTTCTGAGGAATCTTCTGAGGAAGACGAGTCTGAAGAAGAAGAGGATGAGAAACCATCCAAAACTCCCAAGAAGGTAAAATAGGTTATCATCTTTAGTTGATCGGCATATTCCTTTTGTTATAAGTAGGTGAATGGCATATTCCTTTTGTTATAAGTAGGTGAATGGCATACTCCTTTTGTTATAAGTGGGTGAATTACATCTTTTTCTGCAGCTTTCAAATTAGTCACAACATGGTTCTTCCCGAAGGATTAGCTGTGTTATTTTCCCCCTTTGTTGTACCGCTGTTTACCCCAACTTGGCAGTTATGATCATGTTATTGAATTTTTTAATTTATAAGTAATCAAATTATTCATTCCATAACTTTGAGAGGATTTTCTTGGTAAAGCAGGATGCTGATGTAGAAATGGTCGATGCTGATTCCTCTAAAGCTGTAAGTGAAGCTTTAGAAAATCACGTCTTGATTTGTTAGCATTAGAAAATTGTATTTGCATTTTGTACAATACTTGAACTGCTGCTCTGTTCAAAATGCAGCATAAGACTCCTATCACCCCTAAAGCTCAGACTCCAGGGTCAAAAACATTGTTTGTTGGAAATCTATCCTATTCTGTTGAACAGGCGGATGTGTAAGTTACTATTGAACTTTTTCCGCTGCTTTGTTTGTGTGATAATATCTTGACTCATAAGAAGGCATTTGCAGGGAGAATTTCTTCAAAGATGCTGGGGAAGTTCAGGAAGTGCGCTTTTCTACACATGAGGATGGATCTTTTAAGGGCTATGGTCATGTTGAATTTGTCACTGCTGAAGCTGCACAAAAGGTAGCATTTTTTTTAATTTTTAGCTTGTCAAAAAGAAAAAAAAGAGAACTTTAAAGGTTGCTTCTTTTCAATCCTTAAACATGAATCTTTTCTACAGTTGCAATAGATGCATGCAATATAAATCCTATTTCGAACCAAAACATATTGTAGAGCAGTGTCTTTCATATATAAGGTGTTCATGCAGCCAGAGGCATTAATTGCGGCAATTTCCTAATTTCTTCTGAGCTGTGCACACAGTATGATTAGTGTATGCAAAAGTAGACACTGTCTATTACAAACATTGACCTGGTTAGTTTTATTTTGTCCCTTGGATGGAATGCTTAAAATCTGTTGTATCCATTTTAGGCACTTGAACTAAATGGACAAGACCTCTTGGGCCGTGCTGTGAGATTAGACCTTGCTCGAGAGAGGGGAGAATATACACCACGAACTGGGTATGCAATCTCTCTCCTTGCTTTTTCCATTTATGTTGGAAGTAGAGACATCATGTCAATTATGTGTTATCTTATGGTTTGTAGGAGAGAAGAAAACTCATTCCAGAAGCAAGGTAGAAGTGAAGGAACAACAATTTATGTTAGGGGTTTTGACAAAAATGAGGCTGAAGACCAGGTCCTTGTCCTATACTTTTTTCTCTCCATTATTTTTGACACTTAAAACTTTGATGTCATAAGATGGTCTAAGTATTTCAAATACGATTTCAGATTAGGAGTTCACTTGAGGAGCATTTTGCTTCTTGTGGTAAGATCTTTAAAACAAGAATTCCTACAGACCCAGAAGGCTATATTAAAGGGTAAATATTTCTCATTTCATGCTCTTGTTTTCTCAAATTTGCATTGTCTGAAATAATTTGTAGGTTGAGAGGCATTTGTTCTGTTTTGTACTGGCGACTTCGTAAATTTTGCCTTCTCTTGCAGGATGGCTTATATTGAGTTTGCAAATGGTGATAGTGATGCTTTGAACAAAGCCCTGGAACTCGATGGATCAGAAGTCGGAGGTTATAACTTGACAGTGCAAGAGGCAAAACCAAGGGGTGATAGTTCTGGTGGAGGCAGAGGTTTTGGTGGTAGAAGTGGTGGTAGGGGAGGTGGTAGAGATAGCGGTGGCCGCTTTGGTGGCCGCGGTGGTGGTGGACGCTTTAGTGGTGGCGGCCGTAGTGGTGGCAGTGGCGGCCGTTTTGGTGGTGGTGGCCGTTTTGGTGGTGGAGGCAGAGGACGAGGAACTCCCAACAGGCCAAGCTTCACTCCATCTGGTAATGTCCTAGTTAATAAAGATTTTACTGTCTTAATTAAGTGTTAACAAAACGCCAGACCCCTCCCCCTCACCTTGTAATAGAACATTTAGGTGCACTACTGCACTAAATCTCAAACTATTGTGAGTTGGCTATAGGAATTCTCTCCATTTAATCTTATTAGACCCTAGATGAACAGAATATGGCTCTAATAATCTCTGTTGAGTCAAATGTGTTTTGTTTTTCAAGTCAGTTTCTCTTTTAATTCTCCAGTTTCATTGTTTTATTGGCTAATTCTTTTTTTACATTCTGGTAATTGTAGGTAAGAAGACAACCTTTGATGATTGAGTAACTTCAAGTTGGGACTCTGGCCGGCTTATCAACTTATCTCTCTTTAATGTCGACTTAGTTTTGGTTTTGAATATTATAAACTTGTTTAAGCAATGACTTCGGAATGTAGTAGTTAGTATAAGATTCAGTATAATTTTGTTTCCTTAAGTTATTGTGTCATTTAAACCATTCTTTTTTGGATGGAAAGTGAGTTCTTCATTGTTCATATTCAGTGGTTGGCATCAGACCTAAGACCAAACAACCTCTTATATTCTGCTACGTATATTTACTGTGAGAAGTTACTTTTATTCAGTTGATCTTTTTAATACCTTACCCCTTATTTTGACAAGAGAAATGAAAACAAGAATTATGTGTACGCGGATAATAATTTAGACGGGATTAAGAGAATGAACTTGGGTGAGATTTTCATACCGAACTAAACAAAAGCGTGAATGATCCCCGTGTGATTCTGATCTATTTCATGGCCTATAAGTAGAGTCTAATGGGATTGACTAGTTAAATTGGATTATTAGTTCAAATATTCCGGTACACCTCTAAGTCTAAAAATATTTTGTTATTTCACGAAGTACTTTTGACTGTACAAGCTTTTCTATGTGTACCTGTTCAAAATTCTAAGTAGACAGGAAAGATTGTACAATCATCTAAAAGAACATTTTCTATTATATCGGCTACTCTTTATAATAATTTAAATGTATGTATATTGTAAGTTATGTCTTCTTATTCTTATTCACTAAATGTCCTCAAAATTTTGATATGAACTCAAAAGAATATTATCAATCGTTTGCAACAACAAATCTTATAATGACTCAAACAGAGATGACATGCATACTTTCGAGATCTTTTCAACGAGGAGGGGGGGACCAAAACATAGAGCTAGGGGAGCTGGGGCATTCAGAGCGTCATAGAGACCTAGGGTACCGCATGCACATTAGGGTGGAAGAGGTAGTGGAGGCTTTGCGTAGGATGAGTAGGGGTCGAGCGACCGGGCCAGACGAAATCCCAGTGGAGTTGTGGAAATGCATGAGTAAGCCAGGATTGGAGTGGCTCATCAGGTTGTTCAATGCGATCTTCAGGACCAACACGATGCTGGAGGAGTGGAGATGGAGTACAGTGGTGCCCTTGTATAAGAACAAAGGGGATATTCAGTGTTGCAACAACTATAGGGGCATCAAATTAATAAGTCACACCATGAAGGTCTGAGAGCGGGTGATCAAGGCTAGGGTGAGGGAGTCGACATCTATTATCGTGAACCAGTTCGGTTTCATGCCGGGTCGCTCCACTACAGAAGCTATCCACCTTGTCAGGAGATTGGTGGAACAGTTCAGGGATATGAAGAAGGACCTGCACATGGTGTTTATCGACTTGGAGAAGGCGTATGACAAGGTCCCTAGGGAGGTGCTATGGAGGTGCCCGGAGGCTAAGAGCGTACCGGAAGCCTACATCAGAGTAATCAAGGACATGTACGATGGAGCTAAGTCTAGGGCCAGGACGGTGGGTGGCGATTCATACCACTTTTCGGTGGTTATGGGGCTCCATCAAGGATCTGCGCTTAGCCCCCATTTTTATTTTTCTTGGTGATGGATGTACTGTCACGACACATCATATGGGATGTGCCTTGGTGCATGCTATTTGTCGATGATATATGTTGATTGACAAGACGTGTAGTAGAGTTAACGCGAGGTTGGAGGTTTGCAGACATACCTTGGAGTCTAAACGTTTCGAACTATGACAAAATATCTGGAGTGCAAGTTTAGCGCTGAGCCGAGCGAAGTCGGAGGGAACGTGATGATTGGATCTCAGGCCATAACCAAGAGGGTTAGTTTCGGATACCTTGGATCGGTGATTCAGAGGGACGGGGAGATAGATAGGGATGTTACTCACCGTATAGGGGCGGGGTGGTCGAAGTGGAGGCTTGCATCATGAGTCTTGTGTGATAAGAAAGTGCCACAGAAACTCAAGGGGAAGTTTTATATAGCTGTGGTTAGACTTGCCATGCTGTATGGGACAGAGTGTTGGCCGGTGAAGAAATCTTATGTTCAAAGGATGAAGGTCGCGGAGATGAGGATGCTTAGGTGGATGTGCGGGCTCACCAGGTTAGATAAGATCAAGAATGAAGTTATTCGGAAGAAGGTTGGGGTGACCTCAGTGGATGAGAAAATGCGAGAGGCGAGACTTCGGTGGTTCGGACATGTGCGGAGGAGAAGCCCCGATACCCCGGTGAGGAGTTGTGAGCAGCTAGCAGTGGTTGGTGTGAGGCGAGGCAGAGGGAGGCCTAAGAGATACTGGGGAGAGGTAATTAGGCAGGACATGGCCATGATGCAGATTTCCGAGGACATGACCCTTGATAGGAAAATCTAGAGGTCTAGTATCATGGTTGTAGGATAGGGGCTTCTAGAGTTTTCGTACTCCTTCCCCGGGGTTGGGTGAGGCGTGGTAGGGCTACCCTTAGAGGATTCGTGTATTGGTTTGTGTCCGCTTATGGTAGTCATTTCTGGTGGTTACTGTTTTAATATTATTGCATGCCAGTTTATTTATGGTACATATGACTCTTATGTTTAGATGATTATTTATGCGATGTTTGCTGGAGTAACTAATGCTGTTTGTGTTTTTGTTTTTTTGTTTGCCTTTCCCTTCCTTGCGCCGAGGGTCGATTGGAAACAACCTCTCTGCACTCTCGGGCAGAGGTAAGGCCTGTCTACATATTACCCTCCCCAGACCCCACTTGATGGGAATATACTAGGTTGTTGTTGTTGTTGTAATTTTAATTCGAACACTAAAAGAAAATTGCTAAGTTAAAGTTTTATAAAATGATTGAAATCATGAATTCCCATGAAAGAAATGATAAAGTAGATACGAAAAGAGAGAGTCGAAGAGATATTTATTTAATACAAAGAGATATTATTTATTTCTAATACAAAGGTATACTTATTTAAGACTAATTTGTATATAATGTATATCAAGTTGTAACTAAGTTAAAACTTTAATAGTGAGGATAGATAAATTTTATAACTAGTATAGATAAGTAAAAATCACTTTATAAAAGACTACAAAATCAATTGAGTGGTCTCTCTGTATCTATGAACTCAATCCCACAAATGAGAAATGACTTTGCGCTGTTTCACTATGTACTCCTTCTATATCATTTTATATGTTGTTGTGACTTACCATCCTAAATTTACGGTGACATTTTCTATTATTAAGGTGTTGAGTTTTACATCGACAACGAAGGGGATGGATGGTCTCCTTATATGGACTTGAACAATCCTCATCTCTTGAATTAGATTTTGGCGTTGAATTAGACCCAAGGTCCATTTAACATAAGAATAAAGTAGAAAATTTACAGATAAAAAGGTAACTTTCTTTTATGAACGAACTAAAAGAGAAAGAATCATATAAAATAAAATAGATAGTCCAGAAAGAGCTTCCATAGAATGAAGTAGAGAAGTATGTACAGTGAAGAAATGGCTGAAAGAAGCAAAGACAAACTACGCAAGCAGTCTGGTGGAATTAAGAAGCTATAAATAGACAGAAAAAGCCTATAGAGAGTGTGAGTGGGTATTTCAATTATTTTCAAGAATGCATGGTCTAAAAAGCAAAAATAGAGAGTTGTGACTTAGTGGTAAGGAGGAAAGAAGGAGAATATTTCAAAGACATGAGAAGCACGTCGCTAAGGCAAAATGATAATAGTATATATTTTCCAATTTGGTGATGCCTGGCACGTACTCCCGCGGTTTGCCCTTAAAGATATATTCAATTTTCAAATGTCATGATCCTTGTATAAATAAGAACCAAATTTGTACTTCACCAACAGGCAATATTTAACCATCAAAAAAGAAGCAAATACTAAATTTGCATTCAAATTCTTGATCGTAACCATGGCATCTCTTAATCCATGGGGAAAGCTCGACGAAATTCAGCATGATAGGCTCATGGCTCGTCGAAAGACAATGAAGAGAATCGCCATTATCGCTTTATCCTCCATTGTTCTTGTGTCCATCATTATTGGTGCAGTGGTTGGTGGTGTTTCTCACAATAAAAACAAGGCTTCCCGAGATGACAATGGGTCGTCAATTGCCTCGAGCATTAAAGCAGTATGCAGTTTAACCCTGTATCCAGACTCTTGTATCTCCAGCCTTTCACCATATGCTGCAAAAGGCAATAATCTCAAACCTCAAGACATCTACAAGATGTCCGTTCTAGTCGCCCTCAACGAGCTTTCTGGTGCCTCGGACAAGTTCTTCCAGAGTGAGGCATTCAAGAACATTAATGATCCAGCTGCTGCCAAAGCTCTTGAGAGTTGCCACGAGCTTTTATCGCTTGCATTGGATCACCTGAATGACACATTATCAGTTGCTGAGGACTCGTTACTCGATGGCTTTGATGATCTAAGAACATGGTTGAGTTCTGCAGGGACATATCAGCAAACCTGCATTGATAGTTTTGAAAATGTCACTTCAATTGCCTTAAGCAAAGCTGCAGGGCAGAATTTGAAGAACTCCACCGAGTACACTAGCAACAGCTTAGCACTTGTAACCTCATTGGAACAATCCATTTCAAGTTTAGGCGCCATTCGAAGGAGGCGTTTGATGGAATTTAGTGGCGGCGATGAGTACCCCAGCTGGTTATCCTCAAATGACAGGTATTAAATTGTGTTACCATCTCATAATTATATAGTTTCAATTACATAATTATACTATGTATGTCTCGACAACAGGAAATTGCTTGGGAAATCAGCACCAAAGATTAAGGTGAATGTAGTGGTGGCTAAAGATGGTTCAGGGAAGTACAAGAACATTAAGGCTGCACTCAAGGCTGCACCAGAGAAGAGCAAGAAGAGATACGTGATCTATGTGAAAAAGGGTATTTACAAAGAGAATGTGAGAATTGAGAAGACTAAATGGAACATTATGATTATTGGTGATGGAAAAGATGCTACCATCGTTTCTGGTAACCGTAACTTCATTGATGGAACTCCTACATTCAAAAGTGCCACATTCGGTAAGTACCTCAACGCGACTCTTTTCAATCTTCTTCGGTACAAAACGTGATCATTCCAACCATTCTGATTTGTTTGTGCAGCCGTGTTTGGTAAGGGATTCATGGCACGCGATATCGGATTTGTTAACACAGCTGGTGCAGCCAAGCATCAAGCAGTTGCCTTGATGTCAACCGCAGATGAATCCGTCTTCTACCGCTGCAAAATGGACGCCTTCCAGGACACGCTTTACCCTCATTCCAACAGACAATTCTACAGAGATTGCGATGTCTATGGAACAGTGGACTTCATTTTCGGAAACTCAGCCGTTGTCCTTCAAAACTGCAACATTTTTCCAAGAAAACCAATGACTGGCCAACAGAACACAATCACAGCTCAAGGCAAAGTTGATCCAAACCAAAACACTGGAATTTCTATCCAAAACTGTACCGTTATGCCCTGGGGAAACCTTACTGGTATCAACACTTTCTTGGGAAGGCCATGGAAGAATTACTCAACAACTGTTTTCATGCAATCAAATTTGGGAGGTTTCATTCATCCAACTGGATGGATGCCATGGGTTGGAACCACTGCTCCAAATACTATCTTTTATGCTGAGTATAAGAATGTTGGACCTGGGGCTAATACCACCAACAGGGTCAATTGGAAAGGCTTGAGATTGAGACTTACAAGCAAAATTATAAGCAAGTTTACAGTTAAGCCTTTCATTCAGGGAGACAAATGGCTTCCAGCAGCCGGCGTTCCATTTAAGGCTGGCCTTTAATACCTATCTATGGAGAGTTCATAAACAGTATTTGACTCTTCTATTCTTTTTATTTTTATTTTTATGCTTTCACTTGATTTTGTTTTGAAGTTTATCTTATGCTGATTTGCTCCTTTTGTGGGGCTTTTGTTATACAAGAATTACTTGTCAAATTGATTCAATTTTAAGAATTTACAAAAATTCCAAGTGGAATGATGAGGAATCAGCTTCTTGATCTTTAATCTTATCAATAATATTGAGTCAACAAGTTTAGTTATTGTAATGATCCGACTGGTCGTTTTGAGTATCTCCACATCGCTCGGTGTTTTGAGGGCTCGAGTATCGCCGCATGATATATTATGACTTGTGTAAATCGTTGGCATTGGTTTTCAAGTTATCCGGAATCCATTTGGAAGAATGAACTTCAAGACTTGAGCTCTAAGTTGGAAGAGTTGACCAAGTTTGACCCTTTAGCATTTGACTTCGGAATAGACTTAGGAGTGCGCCCGGATTGTAATTTGGAGCTCCGTATAAATTAGTCTTGAAATGGCAAAAATTGGATTTTTGGGAAGTTTGACCGGGAGTGGACTTTTTGATATGGGGGTTGGATTCCGAAAGTTGGAATAGATTAAAGCCTAAAATTGGGGAATTAGGGCTTGAATGTAAAGAGTGTAAATTATGAAGTTGAGGGGGGAATTGAGGTCCGCTTTTGATGTTCTTGGTATGTATAGACTTCTGAGAGGATGAGGATTCTACTGATGTTAATTTTGTCGAATTTTGAGACGTGGGCCCGGTGGCCGGGTTTGAGTGAGATTGATGTAAATTGGATATTTTCGAGTGGGCTTCGTTCCCTTAGCATATTTTTAATGGTTATGTACTGATTGTGGCTAGATTTGGGGCATCCGGAGGTCAATTCGTGCAAGCAAAAGCATCACGAGCTAGAGTTTGGACCGGATCGAGGTGAGTAATGCTTGTAAATATTGTCCTGAGGGTATGAAACCTTAGATTGCACATCGTTGTGCTATATTGAGGTGATGCACGTGCTAGATGACGAGCATGTGATCGTGCACTGTTGGGGATTGTGACTTAGTCCACCCCGAATGACTGTTTTACTACGTATTCGATTGAAAGCTATTTGCTACCATCATGTTTTGGCCTGGATGCCATATTTGGGCTTCGTGCCAATTATTTGAACCCTTCGGAGATTTTTATTGATATTTTCTCACTGTTTTGGCTTTAAACTTGTACTCAGTCAGGCTATATTCTACTATTTTAAAAACTCAGCCATGTTTACTCTGATTTAACACTTGAAATGATATTCAAAATAATATTTCAAGCTGAGCATTATGTTTTACTATTGCCCGAGTGGTTTATATAATTTTTGACTGAGTAAGGTCGAGGGCCTGTGTTTTGAGGATACTTTTGGGTTGGGATGCACGCCGCATCGATGATACAATAATTTTGGTTATGAGGCCGAGGGCCTGAGATATGTACGCCACGAGTTGGCTTGTTGATATGAGGCCGAGAGCCTAGTGATAATGCTATGAGATAACATGATATTGCGCTTGGGCTGTAAGGGGCCCCTCCAAGAGTCTGCACACCCCCAGTGAGCGCGGGTACCCATTGTGATATGAGATATGGTCCGAAGGCTGGTGTTGTTCCATGTTGTTGCCGATGGGCTTATCTTTTGGTATTTGTGCAAGCGGGGCATATTTTCTTTGCTTATACGCTCTAGTTTCTTTGCATTTAATTTCTTAACTACGAAAAAGGTATTTTTAAAGAAGATTAAACTGAGTAAGTTGCTTTAAGAGATTTCACAACTTTATTATTTTTCCTATTGGTTTTGTACTGCTTCTATACAACATGTTGATGTACTTTTTGTGATTTCTTATCGCTCAGTCTTTATTTATAATTATTACTTATTGAGTTGGAGTATTCACTTTACTCCCTATACCATGTATGCAGATTTAGGTATTTTTGCATCCGGTAAGGGGTATTGGTTGAGCAAAGGTAGAGTTATTGGGGTTTAGCGAGGGTAGCTGTCCGACGTTCGCAACACTGCCTTACTCCCTCTTGATGTCATTAGACTACATTTAGTATATGTAAGGCCCCGTAAAATTTTTGTGCATAAAACCTAGTAGCTATAGTGTCATGGTCCGAATAATGTATTAGGAATGCGTAGAATTCTCGCGGTTCGGACCCTTGGTAGTGATTTAAGTTTAAAAAATGTAGAGAATTAATTTTTCCGAAAAGTGTCAATTTTGCGGTCAAGAATGCGACCGCAAATCTGCTATGCGGACCGCATTCTTGCCGCAAAGCTTTCCAGAAAGTCTCCCAAAATCATGTTGAAAATGCGGTCGATATGCGATCGCATAATGAATCTGCGGTGCACTTTGCGACCGCAGATCAAGAATGCGGACCGCATATTGGTCGCATTCTGTAACAGAACTTGAGTCATTTTTGAGGCCCTTCTGCGGTCACTATGCGGACCGCATGTTGATTCTGCTGTCGCAAAGTGCACCGCAGATTCGCCCCGGCCCAGATTTTTGTAACATTTTGACCCGATCTATTCTTTAATATAACACCTTTCACCCTCATTTTCTCATATCATCTTACCAAAATTAGAGAGAGAATAAAGGGGTTTTAGAGAGAGAAGTTCTTCATCTTCAATGATTGTTCCAACCACTTAATTCCAAGGGATCCTAGGGCAAGGATTCAACTTCCCCAATCTTTTCAAGGTAAAAACCCTAACTATTTTCTTTGATTTTCAGCTTTAAATTGGGTAAAGAGAGGTTTGCATATAATAGCTTTTGAAAATAGAATTTTTACACTCATGCATGATTATTGAACTTGATTTCTAGTAAAAAGAAGTGAGTAGAAGTAAGAGTCTTCAAGAACAAGGTTGGCAAGAGTAGGATATCTTGGGTAAGCATAAAGTAGGAAGAAAACTCATCACCGGGTATGTATGGCTAATTTTGATTCTTGTGAAATCGCCTATATGTGTGAAGTTTGTTTGGTTCGTGTTAAATTGACAAATTGTGTGAAATTCTTGATGTTGTTGTTGGATATTCAAAGTTTGTTGTCGAGCTATGAGGGATGTAAAATGAGAGTTTAATTTGGTAAAAGAATTGTGAATAATGGCTATAATGGCATATATGGTACTTTGTGGAAAAGAAACGAAACACTTGAGGATTGGTAAGTCATTGAACAATACGGTATGAATACTCTTGATTTTTGGAACATTTGTAACTTGATTGTGATATTGGCTTGAGAAGTAATTGTGAACATGAACCAACCTGTAAGTTGCTTATTTGAACTTGTTGAAATTGTGTGAAATGCCTTATCTCCTGTTTGTACTTGTTGTGTTTTAAAACTGTACGGTGGGATCGGGTTGCGCGCCGCAACATGAAGAAATAAGGTGTGGGTTGGGGTGATAAGGGTGGCCGAGGTAATAATGGTGGTCAGGGGTAATAAGGATGGAAAGCGATCGAAATCGCTATTGAAAATTGATATAAAAATCAATAATGTGAAATGGTGAAAGGAGACAGCAGGAGAGTTTGCAACCTGTGGGGCACTGATTGCCCCTTTGTTTGACTACTTGTGCTTTACGTGATTGATTGGTTATTGTCAAATTGGTTGATCGTAGAAAGTGCTTTGTGTTGAGAATTATTTGAAATGAGGAAAATGTGGAAACATGGTTGGCTGGCTTAATTAATTGTTGATGTAATTCAATGGCTTGAGTTTACTTGGGACAAAGTTTGTCCATACATGCCAGTACAATTCAAGTGTATTGACGTCCCTTTTGCCGGGGACGCTACATTCGTGTTATGATTGTAGGTGGATCAGTAGCAGGCACTTCAGCTCATCGGCAGTAATATCCTTCTCCTTCCACTGCCTGTTTTGGTGAGCCCCTTTCTTCCTTGGGGCCTCGTGTGGTTCATGCCACTCGGTTTAGATTTCATTTCGGTTTTGTAAGGTATAGCCGGAGCCTTGTTACCGGCAAGTATTGTATTTCCCTTTTTTTTTCCTAGAGGCTCTGTAGACATGTAAACTGTGGGACTCCAGTATTATGTATACATTATGTTATGTCGGGCGTTGTAAAAACCGCAAACTTGTTAATGAATCACTTGTATGGTTTTAATTGTTTAATGTGAAATCATTCATGGTTAGTAAGATATTTGGTTAATGAGAAACAATCAACAGAGGGGTAACGCGTGGGAATGAAAGGCACCCAGGTCCGCTTGACTGGGGCAACCCGGTCAGGCGCCGGTCATGTTCCCCGATTTGGGACGTGACAAACTTGGTATCAGAGCCTATGGTTTTTAAAGTGTCCTAGGATGTCTCGGAGCAGTGTCTAGTAGTGCCCTTCTTATAGGTGTGTTGTCGACCACATCATATAAGTAGGGGGCTACACGGGCATTTAGGAATTTACCTATTTCTTTGTTAATCTATATCGTGCGGTAAAGTGCAATGTGGAAATATCTGTGTTTAATTCGCGCCTTGTTCCCAAATTTTCAGAATATGGCACCTAAGAAGAAGGCTAGACTCGGCCATAGGGCCAATGCCGGCCCAAGTGCGGCTGTTAATCATGTACCCGATGCCGCGGGAGAGAATGACCCACCAGTCCTGAATTTTCCTGGCCCATCTGTTCAAAACCCAAGTGTCCCTATTCCAGCTGCGGCAGAGGATGCCACCATTCCTCATGCCAGTGTTCCTGACTCAGATACAGTTCCCGCTTCGGGCTCTGGTATCTCTAATGAAGATCTTAGGGGAGCCATTCATATGTTAACACAGTTAGTGGCCGCCCAGGCCCAGAGATCCCATGATGCCCCTGCATCCTCCAGCGGACAGGGAGATTCCATTGGCTCTAGAGTCCACCAGTTCTTGCGACTGGCCCCTCCAGAATTTTCAGGTACCGATCCAGAGGCTGACCCACAGGAATTCCTTGATGAGATATACAAAACCCTCAGAGTGATGAAGGCTACAGATATAGAGGGGTAGAGTTGGCCTCTTACAGGTTGAAGGGAGCGGCACGTTCATGGTTCGAAATGTGGGAGGATTCCCGTGAGGAAGGGAGCCCTCCGGCCAGATGGGATGAGTTCGTGGATGCATTTATGGACCACTTCTTACCTGCTGAGGCAATGGCAGCCCGTGCCACCGAGTTTGAGGTTCTCAAACAGGGCAGTATGAGTGTTTGGGAGTATCACATGGAGTTCGTAAGGTTGTCCAAGTACGCTCCTCATTTAGTGTCGACCATGGATGCCCGGGTTCGACGGTTTGTTCAGGGCCTTAGCCCTTTGGTAGTGAATGAGGCCGCCACAACAGCTTTGCACTCGGATATGAACTATGGGAGGATCGTGGGGTTTGCTCAGGCCACAGAGGCCAGGAAATTGAAGATTCGTGCAGAAAGAGAGAGTAGCAGCAAGGCCCGGTCAATGGGTCATTCGGGGAGATCACTTCCAGGTAGAGGGTCGTCAGGGCCATCCCAGTCATATGCGTAGTCCTCACCGAGTGTACCACTCTCTGTGCACAACCATCAATTGGGTAGTCATTCGACACCCAGTTCAGACAGCAGGAGGTCTCGCCAGTTTGGTCATCCTGGAGTTAGGTCCCAGCAGCAGGGAGACCTACATGCCCCAAGTGTGGGAGATTTCATACAGAAACTTGCTACCTTGACCTTTCAGTGTGCTTCGGGTGCGGGGTGAGAGGTCACATTCGGCGGGACTGCCGTGCACCCCGTCAGGGTATAGGTAGGGGATCTGCTCAGTCATCCAGTTCTTCAGCTGCTACATCATCAGCGCGTACTCCAGCATCAGCAGGGCGTGGTGCAGCTAGGGGTGGAGCTCAGGGTAGGGGTGGACCTAGCCGATTCTATGCATTGAGTGGCCGCCAAATGCCGAGGCTTCTCCAGATGTTGTTACAGGTATCCTGTCTGTTCAGACTATTGATTGCTATGCCCTTATTGATCCAGGGTCCTCCTTGTCTTATGTTACTCCATTCATTGCTTCAAGTTTTGGGATAGAACCCGAACAGCTTCATGAGCCGTTCTCTGTGTCGACTCCTATTGGTGATTCTATTACAGCCTCACGAGTCTATAGAAATTGTGTTGTTACAGTGGGTGGTCGTGATACCCCAACCGATCTTATTGAGCTTGGGATGGTAGATTTTGATGTAATTATGGGGATGGATTGGCTCTATTCGTGCTTTGCCAAACTTGACTGTCGAACGAGAGTTATGAGGCTCGAGTTCCCTAACGAGCCAGTTATTGAATGGAGAGGAAATGGTATAGTGCCAAAGGGTAGGTTTATTTCCTACCTTAAGGCTTCGAAGATGATTAAGAAGGGGTGTATCTATCACCTGGTTCGGGTAACGGACACCACCTCAGAGGTGCCTACCCTCGAGTCCGTGCCAATTGTGAATGAATTTCCTGAAGTGTTTCCGGATGAGCTTCCGAGCATTTCGCCGGATAGGGAGATTGACTTTGGGATCGATGTATTGCCGGATACTCAGCCAATATCCATTCCACCATACAGAATGGCGCCAGCGGAGTTAAGGGAGTTAAAGGAGCAGCTGAGGGATTTATTAGAGAAAGGGTTCATACGACCGAGTGTGTCGCCATGGGGTGCTCCGGTTCTCTTTGTCAGAAAGAAGGATGGGTCACTTCGAATGTGTATTGATTATCGGCACCTCAACAAAGTCACCATCAAGAATAAATATCCTTTGCCTCGAGTGGATGATCTGTTTGACCAATCGTAGGGAGCGAAGTTCTTCTCAAAGATCGATTTACGGTCTGGGTACCACCAGTTGAAAACCAGGGAGCAGGATATTCCTAAGACCGCCTTCAGAACTCGTTATGGTCACTTCGAGTTTTTGGTCATGTCTTTTGGGCTAACCAATGCCCCAGCAGCTTTCATGGACCTTATGAATCGTGTTTTCAAGCCATTCCTAGATTCTTTTGTGATCGTATTCATTGACGACATCCTCATCTACTCTCGGAGCAGAGAAGATCATGCCGTTCACCTCAGAGCAGCATTGCAGACCCTTCTTCAGCATCAATTGTATGCCAAGTTCTCAAAATGTGAGTTTTGGTTGGAGTCCGTAGCCTTTCTAGGGCATGTTATTTCCAGTGAGGGAATTCAGGTGGATCCTCAGAAGATTGCGGCAGTGAAAGATTGGCCTAGACCCACGACCCCGACAGAGATACGTAGCTTCTTGGGTTTGGCAGGGTACTATCGGAGGTTTGTAGAAGGATTCTCAACCCTCGCTTCCCCATTGACAAAACTGACGCAGAAGGCAGTTAAGTTCCAGTGGTCCGAAGCATGTGAGAAAAGTTTCCAGGAATTGAAGTCAAGATTGACCTCGACACCAGTATTGGCCTTGCCAGAAGGCACAGAGGGATTTGTGGTTTATTGTGATGCCTCCAGGGTTGGTTTGGGATGTGTATTGATGCAGCACGGGAAAGTCATATCTTACGCTTCCAGGCAACTCAAGAATCACGAGAAGAATTATCCGACGCATGATTTGGAGCTTGCAACTGTTGTGTTTGCTTTGAAAATATGGCGGCACTATCTTTATGGAGTTCATGTAGATGTGTTTTCAGACCACAAGAGCCTCCAGTATTTGTTCAAGGAGAAAGAGCTAAATCTGAGACAGCGGCGGTGGTTAGAATTGCTCAAGGACTATGATATGAACATATTGTACCATCCAGGGAAAGGCAAATGTGGTAGCCGACGCTCTTAGTCGGAAATCCATAGGTAGTTTGGCTCATTTGGGTGTGGATCGGAGACCCCTGGCTCGAGAGGTTTACCAATTAGCCAGTTTGGGGGTTCGTATCTCGGCGTCAGACGAGGGGGATATTTTGGTGCATAATGGAGCAGAATCATCATTGGTCGTGGAGATCAAGGAAAAACAGTTCATAGATCCAGCATTGGTTCGGGTAAAGGAAGCAATCATGAATAACAAGACCTCAGCATTTGTACTCAGCAGCGAAGATGGTGTATTGCGGTGTCAAGATAGGCTATGTGTCCCGGATGTGGACGAGCTTCGGGAAAGGGTAATGGCAGAGGCTCATATTTCCAGGTATTCGGTACACCCAAGTTCCACGAAAATGTATCATGACCTTAAGGAGATTTATTGGTGGAACGGTATGAAAAGGGATGTAGGATGTGGCAGGCTTTGTAGCTAAATGTCCGAACTGTCAACAAGTGAAGGCCGAGCATCAACGGCCCGTTGGATTAACTCAGCTTATAGAAATACCAAGGTGGAAATGGGAGATGATCAATATGGATTTCGTGGTGGGGTTACCTCGCACTCACCGTAAGTTTGACTCAATATGGGTGATAGTGGATCGACTCACCAAATCAGCTCACTTCTTGCCTGTCAAGTCCACTGATACTGCGGAGCAATATGCAAGATTGTACATCGAGGAGATAGTAAGACTTCATGGCACTCCACTTTCTATTATCTCGGATCGCGGGGCTCAGTTCACAGCTAACTTTTGGAAGAAGTTTCAGCAAGGTTTGGGAACTCAGGTGAATCTCAGCACAGCTTTCCATCCGCAGACCGACGACCAGGCCGAGCGGACCATTCAGACGGTTGAAGATATGTTACGGGCTTGTGTCTTAGATTTTAAAGGTAATTGGGATGAACACTTGCCACTGATAGAATTTGCTTACAATAACAGCTATCATGCTAGCATTCGAATGGCCCCATTTGAGGCATTGTACGGGAGAAGATGTAGATCGCCAATCGGGTGGTTCGAGGTAGGTGAAGCGGAATTGCTAGGGCCAGATATGGTGTACGAAGCTATGGAAAAGGTCAAGGTTATTCAGGAGAGAATGAAAACAGCACAGAGTCGTCAAAAATCCTATGCAGACGTTCGCCGAAGGGATTTGGAGTTTCAAGTCGATGATTGGGTGTTCTTGAGGGTATCTCCTATGAAGGGAGTCATGCGATTTGGAAAGAAAGGGAAATTGAGTCCTAGGTATGTCGGGCCATATCGGATCGTTCAAAGGATTGTTCAAGTTGCTTATAGGCTAGAGTTGCCTCCTGAGATGTCATCAGTGCACCCGGTATTCCACGTGTCCATGTTGAAGAAAGTGATCGGAGATCCATCCACCATCATGCCAGTCGAAGCTTTGGAGGTTAATGAAGATTTGTCATATGAAGAAGTTCCAGTTGCCATTCTTGATAGGCAAGTCCGCAAGTTGAGAAATAAGGAAGTTGCCTCTGTTAAAGTATTGTGGCGAAGTCAACAAGTTGAGGAGGCCACATGGGAAGCGGAAAAAGAGATGAAGGAAAAGTACCCCCATTTGTTCGATCAAGCCTAGAAGAAATTAGGTGACCCTTCTACTCCTAGTAACTGTCATCTTGTCTAAGTTGTTTCCCTCTTAGTATTAGTAAAGTCCCCTTCATTTTGTAATGAGTTAAATGTGTTGTTACCTTGGGTCACTTGAACCGTTCTTGATAAATGAAAGCCTTATAAAGATTTACGTGTTAAATAAACAACTAATAGTAAGTGTAGATTGGTAATGATTTGTTAAGTGTACATGGTGTTTTAAAATGGTTAAATAAGGTAAGAATTCATTGAAGTGACTAGTTTATGTGCAATTGTAACAATGTGATAGAATATGTGCATTCGTTGAGGTAAGAAAGTGTATACCAATTGTGAAAAGTGTTGTATTTGTGTATTATTGTTTGGTAATGTGTTTCGGGGGCCCTCTGACAGGTGGATATGTCCATAATACAAAGGAAACTCTGGCGAAATTTTTCTAAATATAAGAGTTAGTCAAAATTTTGATGGTTTCATATCATGTATTTCAAAACCAACTCATTTATTTCAAAATCCTCATTCGAGGACGAATGATCTTAAGGGGGGGAAGATGTAAGGCCCCGTAAAATTTTTGTGCATAAAACCTAGTAGCTATAGTGTCATGGTCGATATGCGATCGCATAATGAATTTGCGGTGCACTTTGTGACCGCAGATCAAGAATGCGGACCGCATATTGGTCGCATTCTGTAACAGAACTTGAGTCATTTTTGAGGCCATTCTGCGGTCACTATGCGGACCGCATGTTGATTCTGCGGTCGCAAAGTGCACCGCAGATTCGCCCCGGCCCAGATTTTTGTAACATTTTGACCCGATCTATTCTTTAATATAACACCTTTCACCCTCATTTTCTCATATCATCTTACCAAAATTAGAGAGAGAATAGAGGGGTTTTAGAGAGAGAAGTTCTTCATCTTCAATGATTGTTCCAACCACTTAATTCCAAAGGATTCTAGGGCAAAGATTCAACTTCCCCAAATCTTTTCAAGGTAAAAAGCCTAACTATTTTCTTTGATTTTGAGTTTTAAATTGGGTAAAGAGAGGTTTGCATATAATAGCTTTTGAAAATAGAATTTTTACACTCATGCATGATTATTGAACTTGATTTCTAGTAAAAAGAAGTGAGTAGAAGTAAGAGTCTTCAAGAACAAGGTTGGCAAGAGTAGGATATCTTGGGTAAGCATAAAGTAGGAAGAAAACTCATCACCAGTATGTATGGCTAATTTTGATTCTTGTGAAATCGCCTATATGTGTGAAGTTTGTTTGGTTCGTGTTAAATTGACAAATTGTGTGAAGTTCTTGATGTTGTTGTTGGATATTCAAAGTTTGTTGTTGAGCTATGAGGGATGTAAAATGAGAGTTTAATTTGGTAAAAGAATTGTGAATAATGGCTATAATGGCATATATGGTACTTTGTGGAAAAGAAACGAAACACTTGAGGATTGGTAAGTCATTGAACAATACGGTATGAATACTCTTGATTTTTGGAACATTTGTAACTTGATTGTGATATTGGCTTGAGAAGTAATTGTGAACATGAACCAACCTGTAAGTTGCTTATTTGAACTTGTTGAAATTGTGTGAAATGCCTTATCTCCTGTTTGTACTTGTTGTGTTTTAAAACTGTACGGTGGGATCGGGTTGTGCGCTGCAACATGAGGAAATAAGGTGTGGGTTGGGGTGATAAGGGTGGCCGAGGTAATAAGGGTGGTCAGGGGTAATAAGGATGGAAAGCGATCGAAATCGCTATTGAAAATTGATATAAAAATCAATAATGTGAAATTGTGAAAGGAGACAACAGGAGAGTTTGCAACCTGTGGGGCACTGATTGCCCCTTTGTTTGACTACTTGTGCTTTACGTGATTGATTGGTTATTGTCAAATTGGTTGATCGTAGAAAGTGCTTTGTGTTGAGAATTATTTGAAATGAGGAAAATGTGGAAACATGGTTGGCTGGCTTAATTAATTGTTGATGTAATTCAATGGCTTGAGTTTACTTGGGACAAAGTTTGTCCATACATGCCAGTACAATTCAAGTGTACCGACGTCCCTTTTGCCGGGGACGCTACATTCGTGTTATGATTGTAGGTGGATCAGTAGCAGGCACTTCAGCGCATCGGCAGTAGTATTCTTCGCCTTCCACTGCCCGTTTTGGTGAGCCCCTTTCTTCCTTGGGGCCTTGTGTGGTTTATGCCACTTTTGTTTAGATTTCATTTTGGTTTTGTAAGGTATAGCCGGAGCCTTGTTGCCGGCAAGTATTGTATTCCCTTTTTGTATCCTAGAGGCTCTGTAGACATGTAAACTGTGGGACTCCAGCCTTATGTATACATTATGTTATGTCGGGCGTTGTAAAAACTGCAAACTTGTTAATGAATCACTCGTATGGTTTTATTTGTTTATTGTGAAATCATTCATGATTAGTAAGATATTTGGTAAATGAAACACAATCAGCATAGGGGTAACGCGTGGGAATGAAAGGCACCCAGGTCCGCTTGACTGGGGCAACCTGGTCAGGCGCCGGTCATGTTCCCCGATTTGGGGCGTGACAGTATATTTCCAGAATTTTGTTATATTTTAGACCATAGTAGATGCTCGTGACTTGTAACACCCCGATGTCGGGATGTATCTATTTCCACATTGTTCATTTAAACTTACCTTATGCAATAGCTGATTAATTAAAATGCTTAAATGGCTTATTAAAATTGTTGAAACGAATTTTTGAATTGTGTTGGCTGGCCTTGTCTTCACGAGAGGTGCCATCACGATCGGGTCCGATTTGGATTCGTGACATGGCAAATGCGAATTGTATGAAATATTTGAGGTCAACTGGAAGTGATTTGAGAGGTTTCGCCATCAGATGTAGAAGTTGAAGTTTCAAAGGTCGTTGATTTTGTCTTGAGATATGATTCGGCGTTTTGAGTTTGTTATGTATGATTTGAAGCTTCGAGTAGGTTTGTATAATTGTATAGAACTTGTCTGCAAAATTTGGCACCATTGAAATTGATTTGATATGGTACATATGCGTGGTCGCGATTCTAGAAGTTCTTGAAGTTTAAGTTGATCTTTATGCATTTTTGCATCCGATTCGTGGTTTATAGGTTATTTTGATATTTTGATCGCACGAGCGAGTTTGTAAGATATTTTAGACTTGTGTGCATATTTGTTTTAGAGCCCCGAGGGCTCGGATGTGTTTCAGATTGGTTTCGGATTATTTTTTCATAAACTTTGATTGCTGGTATTGGTATCATCGCATTGGCGATATTTTGGTCGCAAATATGACGGTCACAATTGCGAAGATTGGATTGCCGATTTTGTGAGACTATGGGCTTCGCATACCTTAGTAGGAAAGCCTGCAGTTCGCATTTGCGATTATGTGTTCGCATTTGCGAATCACATATCGCAAATGCGACATCTGCAACATGTTAATTGCTGAGAATTTCGAGACTTAGCTTCATGTTGTTGTATTTTGAACCTAGCTTCGATGAGAGGTGATTTTGTAAAGGAATTTTTATACCAAATCATTGGGTAAGTATCTTTAATCATTTCTCAACTATATTTCATAATATTATATGAGATTTAACATTAAATTTATGAGAAATCTATGAAAAAATTTGGGGATTTTGTAAAGTTTTGAAAAATTAAAATTTGAGATTTGAGAGTCCAATTGGACCCAGATTTAAAAATAAACTTATATTTGGACTCGTAAGGCTAGGGTAGTCAAGAACTACCCTTGGACCTGAGTTTTGATCGGACGGATTCAGGGTTTGACTTTTATTGACTTTTTAAAAATCTAATAAAAATCATAGCTTTATTAATTGAAATTATTTTCTCTTGCATTGTGTGATGTATTCAAGTCGCCGTTTGCTAGATTGAGCCCGACGGAGGCGAATTTGCAAAGGAAAATGGCTAGATTGAGTGATGAGTTAGCCAAATTGAGGTAAGTATTTTTCCTAACTCTGTTTTTCTCCTATTTGTCATTATTTGCTACATGCGGGGGTGATATATATTATGTGCCAGGATTAATCATGCTCAGGGGTGGATTATGTTACATTTATATTTGTATAATTTCTTGACCTTCTGCTTCATGCTTTACTTTAATCTTAGATGCTAGTATTAAATGATAGAAATCATAACTTAGCTTATTATAGCTTGATCAAACTTGACGGAAGTTCTGAGAATACATTGATGTGTCTAATTTGTACATCTCCATTCGAAATAATTACCACATAATATGGCCGACATTCTTAAAGTATTAACCTCTATAATTATGTTGTGGATCATTCGTGAGATTTGTGGAAGTATTTGAATAATGGTTCTTGAGGGTTGTCGAATCATCATTGATTTGGAAAGCTGTGATTAGGATTTGTTTGAAATACCAGTTAAAACACCCTCCTTGATTTTACATATGCTTCCTGCCTGTTTGCCATTGAAATTCATATGCTTGGCGAGGAAGAGTGTAAAGCAGGAAGGATGATACCGTTCCACTGTTAATACATTATCATGTGAGGAAGAGTGTTAAAAGATGATGCCGTGCCATATTATTGAGAGTAAATGCACGAATGGTGATGCCATATTACATATTGAGAGTAAAAGCACGAAGGGTACCATGCCATATTATTTGAGAGTAAAAGCACGAATGGTGATGCCGTACTATTTTATTTATATTTTATGCTTGTATGTTATTATGAGGTCATAGAATGACGGGTATTTCCGTGCAGATGAGGATGAGGGACATGCATTATATTTGATATCAATTGTCCGTGTATACGTTCATGTCTTTACCTTGAACTGTTATTGTCATAATCATAGATCTGATGTGACTTGTTGCTATTGTTCTGTCATTGATCTCTATCTCAATTGTTGTTGTGTTGCTTATACCTTCTACCTGCTTAACTTACAAATACCATGCCTAATCCCTGCTTTTATAATTATACTCATGACATATCTATTCTGTTGCACTTTAGTATAAGCCTTCCACCATGCTAGTCATTCATGCTCTTACTTGTTAACATGTAAAGGTCATGTGTTTACGTCTTAGTTATTATAATTGTACTTAGGCCTCTATTATTATAGTTAATTGAAGTTGATATTCCTTTTTTTTTCAATTGTTGTTATTACTCACGTGCTTTCCACTTAGTCTTTTACTGTTGCTCACATGTATATCCTTCTCCATTCTTGTTGCTTGCATATTTTCTACTTTGTAATTTCTATTATTGGTATTTCTGTCATCTGGTTGGTTCTGTTAAATGTACATTTGGAAGGATGAGCTGAACGCATGAAGGGTGTTGCCGTTCCAATTGATTTGACATATAAATTATTTATATGGCGATAAAGAGATAGAAACACGAAGGGTGTTAACGTGCCATTTGACTTGATATCTTGGATATATTTCCATACCATGAAAGATTGTAAATCTTCTACTATGATTCTTTATAGTAATTGTTGACTGTCTCGTAGATTTATCTGTTATGTGTCGAACTACCTATTCTGTTAGTCTATTGACATGTTATAATAATAAGCTTATAAAATCCTCGGCACTACTTCGACGAGGTTAGACGAAATACTTACCAATACATGGGTCGATCGTACTGATACTACACTTCTGTACATTACACACAAAATTTTAGAGCGGAGTTGCTAGTGATGTCGGGTGATGATCTGAAGATGATTGCACATTTGGAATAGAACTACCACTTGTCCTTGGTAGTTTATGTTTTGCTAATCTTTTATGTAAATTTCAAGCGGATCATGTAAATTTTTTTTTTTACTAGTCTTGTAAAATCTTAGAAGCTCATGAGTCGTACTACCAGGTCTTGGGTAAATTTGTACATGCTTAGATAATTATTTTCTATTTTTCCATAACCTCTTTTGGACTGTATTTTCTGTTAGTTGACTTACCTAGATGATCGAGTTAGATACCATCACAATCAGTGATTTTTGGGTCATGTCAGTTATATTCACTTTCCTTTAGTCACCTCAATTTTGAAGAGGTTGTACGATATCTAGTTGAAAAGTTAATACGTAGAACTTTTTATACAAGAGATAAAAAGCAGAATTCACTTTGGTAATTCTGATTTAGAAAATATTGAGATCCATTTTTTATAAATTAAAATTTATATCATGGTTGCATCCGTTGAATTTTTCGAAGTTTTGCAAAAAGTATTTTTGGTAAAACTTAATATTTTCAGAATTGTTTTTTAAAAAAAGTTTCAAAACTTTTTTCCTTCAAGTTTTTGTTTGTTTCAAGGGTTTGCAATATTTCTCTAAAAATTTTCCAACCTGAGAACCATGCATTATATGTCGAATCCAAACAAGATTTATAAAGGAAGCAAATTTCCATGTTCATTAAATCACATTAAAAAAAAAGAAAAGAAGGAAAGATGACATGGTGTATTTCATATGTAACTACCCAACCAGTTGTACTGAGTTTTAGTGCGTCGTTCAGTAATTTGAGGGCATGAGAAGCTTCACACAGGTATTATGACTTGTACGCATAGTCGGAACTAAAATTTGGGAAGCTCGGAGTTGATTTGGAAAGAGAATTCTCATTTCGAAAGCTTAAAGTTGGAAGAATATGACTAAGATTTGATTTTGAGTAAACGACCTCGAAATCAGACTTTAAAGGTTCCAAATGATTCATATGATGATTTCAGACTTGGCTATATGTCCATATTGAGTTTTGGATGATCCAGGAGTATTTCTGCACCTATTGTGGAAGTTAACATTTTGGGAAGAATTTCATAAATTTGGGTTGCAGTGCATTCCAGTGTTATAGATGTCCGTTTGGGATTTTCGATTTGGGAACAACTTCGTATGGTGATTCTGGTATTTAGAGCACGCCCAAAAGTGGATTCGGAGGTCCGTAAGTCATTTTGGAGTCATTTGGCTAAATTTTGAAATTGAAGGTTTTGATAAGTTTGACCGGAGGTGTACTTTTTGATATCGGGGTCAAAATTTGATCTCGAGAGTTGGAGTAGGTCCGTAATGTAGATTATGACCTGTGCACAAAATTTGAGGTTAATCAGACGTGATTTGATAGGTTTCTGCATCGAATGTAGAAGCTGAAAGTTCTAAAGTTCATTAAGTTTGAATTAGTATGTGATTCATGATTTTGGTGTTGTTTGATGTGATTTAAGGATTCGAGCAGGTCTATGTTATGTTGTGGGACTGGATTGAGCAATTGGACGGGGTCCCGGGGGCCTCGGGTGTGTTTCGAGATATTGCTAGATCATTTCGGGTTGTATTCGACTACTGTTACTGGTATCTGATGGTTTCCTTCATAGCGAATGCGAAGGGTGTCCCTCATTCGCGAAGAGGAAAGTTTGAGGGAATTGAGTTTTGTTCTTCGCGAACGTGAAGAGATTTCCTGAGGGACCTATGCAACTCGAAGGACCAATTACGAATGTGTAGAAGGAAATGGGAGCTGGGACTGGAGTCATTTAGCCTTCACGAATGTAGAGCTTCCACCGAACACGAAGCAGTGGAGCCTGGAGCCTTCACAAACTCGAGGCTTTGATCGCGAATGCGAAGAGGAAAATTGAAAGCAATGCAAGATGGCCTTCAGGGACAAGAGGGAATTTCCGTGTTTACGAAGTAGGGTCACCTGGGCATTGTTCTTTTAAAATAGTGGTCTGGCTCTAATTCTCTTCATTCTTCCATGAGAGGCAATTTTGGAAAAATTTTGGAGTGTCATTTCCAGGATGTTCTATGGGGTAAGTGATTTCTTCTCATTGTGAGTTAAATACATGGTCTATAAATGGATTTAGATACAAAATTTGTAAAATTGTGGGATTTTGAAGAAAACTTAGAAAACTGGTATTCTTGGATTTTGAACACGATTTTGGGCATGAATGTGACGACCCAAAGGGGTCATCACCGTATTTCTCCCTTTCTCCGCGCTTCCGAAGTCTTGGAAACCTCAATCTCAATTGGCTAGATGTGCGTGCGCAGTCCGGGCGCGAAGCGGTAAAGCTTTTATGTTAAGATATATGAATTCTATGGAAAATTTGAAGAATCTTGATATTAATATTGATATAGTTGACTTATGGTCAACATTTTTGGTAAACAGGCCCGGACCGGTTATGTGACGGTCCCGGGAGGTCCATAGAAAAATATAGAACTCGGGCATGTGCCAAGAGTCAATTCGAGGTCCATAATCCCGGTAAAAGAATTTTTCCATTAATTAGTTTTATGAAATTAATTAGGAAAAATGGAAATGAAAATGAGTTAGAAAATATAGGTATCGGGCTCGTATTTTGGTTTCGATGCCCGGTACAAGTCTTAAATATTGGTTAAGCGCTTCCTGTGAAATTTGGTCGAAATCGGACGTCGTTTGATATGTTTCGGACCTAAATAGCTAAAGTTAGAGATTTATGAACTTCGTAAATGAAATCTTGAGTTTTGGGGGTTGATTTTTTGTTTTTGATGTTATTTTAGCGATTTGATCGCTCGAGCAAGTTCGTATGAAGTTTTTGAGTTAGTGTGCATATTTGGTTTGGAGCCTCGAGGGCTCGGGAGTGTTTCAGAGGTGGTTCGAGGTGTTTTTGAACTTAGGAAACTGGCAGATTTTCTGCAATTTTTACACAGAGGTTTTCCTCTACGCGATCGCGGCCTCCTTCACACGATCGCACTGCCTGGACTATTTCTTCAACGTGATCGCATCCTATTTCACACGATCGCATAACTTCCCGACCTTCCTCTCCGCGATCGCAAACCATCTCACGTGTTTCCCTCCGCGATCGCATCAATATTCACGCGATCGCATCAATATTCACGCGATCGCGTAGAACAAAATTTTTCCCAATGAATTTAATACCAAAACAGAACACTTAGCACATGATTTTCTCACAAAACCTCATACGGGCTCTTCTCCTCCACCCTCCATTTTCAAGTTCCAAGCCCCCATTCCTCCACAACTCCTTGGTTAAGTCTTCCTAACATCATTTCTTCATTATTTCTTCACCTAATCATAATTAATCCTAGCCCTAAGTCATGAATTCAAGGTAGAAAATGAGGGTTATGGGTAGAACTAGGGCTTGTGGGATTTTGGGGGATTCAAACTCAATTTGAGGTCATATTTTGAAATAAATCATATATTCTAACTCGTGGGGTTATGGGTGATTGGAATTTGATCCGAGCCTCGAGTTTGGACCATGTGGGCCCGGTGTCAGATTTTGCTATTTTTGGAAGAATGATGGGAATTTCATTTCTAGGCTACGAGATTATGTTATTGAGACCTAATTGATGTTATTGAATTAAAAATGACTAGATACCATTATTTCAGAGTCGGATTCTAGAGGAAAGGCGGTGCTAGAGGATTGATTGCTATTTTCTGACCGAGGTAAGTGTCTGATCTAATCTCGGCGTGAGGGAATAAGATTAGAGTATTATTGCTTGTTATTTGCTAAATGATCGAGTGTGGTGTATAGACATGGTGACGAGTATCTATACACCGACGTCTAGCATGACCGTGAGTCTTCTTTGTACTTGCTTTGGGAATATTTTGAGAACTATTCCTAGCAATTGGTGAATTCGATACGATGAGTTAGTTGAGGAATTATTTATGAAAAGCGAAAATTCTTTGGAGCTTTGGCTCAAACGGTAGTGATCCTATGAAGTAAAAATTGTAAGGATTGTAAAGAAATGTGGTTGAAATCCCTTGCCGGGACGTGTAGGTTGTGATTGTTGTTGCTCCCTTATCCGGTTGAGCGTTATATGTATTCTCCATTATTGAGATGTTTGGGCTGCTAGTGGTACCCTTATTTGGTAGATCGTTATATTTCCGAGTTTTCCCTAAAGGAGAACTACTTGAGAGAGTTTATATGAATCACTCATGATATTTATTGGGATCATGTGGCACGCCGTCCACCTATATGATATTTATTGGGACCGTGTGGCACGCCGTCCACCTATATTATATTTATTGGGATCGTGTGGCACGCCGTCCACCTATAGGATATTTATTGGGATCGTGTGGCACGCCGTCCACTTATATGATATTTATTGGGATCGTGTGGTACGCCGACCACCTATATGATACTTATTGGGATCGTGTGGCACTCCATCCACCTATATTATAATTATTGGGACCGTGTGGCACGCCGACCACCTATATGATATTTATTGAGATCGTGTGGCATGCCGCCCACCTATATTATGATTATTGGGATCGTGTGGCACGCCGTCCACTTATGATATATACTATGGGATCGTGTGACGCGCCGACCACTTATGAAAGTAAAAAAAAAGTGAATTTGGTTTAACGTTGTCACAGATGACCTGCTCTCATTGTTCAGTATTTTCTTTCCGAGCATGTTTCCTGTTCGGTTGTACATCTTTATATATAATCCTATTGTTTTTTCTGTTATCGTTGTATCTATATATATATCTGCACAGGTTGATTTTAGTAAGTCCTGTCTAGCCTCGTCACTACTTCGCCGAGGTTAGGCCAGGCACTTACCAGCACATGGGGTCGGTTGTGCTGATGCTACACTTCTGTGCTTTTTACACAGATCACAGCGTTGGAGCAACTTTTAGACAGCAGCAACAGTAGGATATTTATGGGAGTTGTCTTCAGTCCAGGGATTCTCTAGGTATCCTAGCCGGTGTTCGCAGGCTGAAGTCCCTATCCCTTCTTTCAGTTTGTTTTTATTGTACCAAAACAGACTTATGTATTTTCTTTCATTCAGACTTGGTTGTAGTATTCTATAGTATTCTGTGAGATAGTGACACCAGGTTTTGGGGTATTGTTATGTTCAGTATTTTTTTCTGCATTTGATTTCTTCTTTACTGGATTTAATGTTTTTCCGAAAAGTTTAATTATTCGTATATTCTGTTGTTAAGGTTCGGCTGACCTAACTTCGATAGTAGGCGCCATCACGACTCCCGATGGTGGTAAATCTGGGTCGTGACAAGTTGGTATCAGAGCTCTAGGTTGCATAGGTCTCGCTACTCACGGACAAACTAGGTAGAGTCTGAGGGATCGGTACGGAGACGTCTGTATTTATCCCTCAGAGGCTACAAAGATTGGGGAGATTCTGAAGCACTAAAGAAGTGCAACTTTGTCATAAAATGGGATTTAAAGATTATAAAAAATTGAACAAGTTGGAAACTAATTTACATAGGAAGGGTGATAAACCTTGCCTCCCTAAGATTCATATAAAAATAAAAAAGTACAGTGAGTTCCTATGAAAATTCCCTTAGTACAAATGCAGTCACAAATATCTGTGATTATGGTGCGTAGTTGTCAAGATTTTCGGAAGTCTTTATATAGTTCATTACTTCTAAAACTATCCTGAAGCATACTTGTTTAGTAAATGGTGTAAAAAGGAATGACATAAAATTGCATGATTTTTATTCTGAAGTAGGTTAGGGGAATTGCTGTTGCAACTACTTATTTAATGTAAAATTCTAATTGCCAATTGTTTTTTCTGATGCATCCTACTTGTGTTCCCTTTGAATATTTTCTGGTGGTGTTATTTTTTTGTTACCTCTTCCTGCTGTAGTTACTCAAAAACATCTCCGGTTCACTATAGTTGTTGCATCAATTTCTCTTTATCTACTGCGTTAGGTGGCAGTGTATTTGATGGTTCACTTAATTAAAATATTCTTTCTTCTTCAGTGTTGCTTAAGTTTTCTCATTGCAGGTTCCCTAATAACAATTGTTTGTCTAACAAACTAACCTTCAAAAGGGATGCATCTTTCTTTTGTCTGGTATGGAAGAATGTTCCAGGGAAACATGCTGTAGAATGTACTTTATTGCAAGTACATCTATCATAATCTTTTTGTTATTTTGTACAAACTTTGTTCCTAGACATATTAATGTACCTTACGGGCAACAAATCAAAGAAATTTTAGATGAACAATTTGGTATTGGAAAATGAACAAAGGAAAAAATAAACGAAGAATTGAAAAGAAAAAGAGTTAAGAAGCAAACAACCAAAAGGGAAAGAGAAATGAGAGGGGAACTAAAAAGCAGAGAAAGTAGAGGTTGTTCCTTTCAATTTGCAGAGAAGAAACGATATGTGTAAATGAACACAAGGAAAGCTAAAGAAAGAGTATTACCATTTTGCCTATACAGATCTTTGCAGTGTTGAGTACATATCTTTGCAATCTTACTGAACTGTTGAAACAAGTACATGTCTATGCAGTTTTGAGTCTTTTTGATACTTTTTGGGCTATACAGATACAAACATAATCTTGTCGGGCATATGCCCGTGCATAGCACAGGCACAAGCCATTTAGTATAATATAATTGAAGAACTAATTTGAACGACGAAAAAAGAATAACTAAAAAAAAGAACAGTGGTAGTATCTGTTTGACTCGAAAGTTAACAAATATTTTGCAAGTAAATACAATATAGATCAAGGGTAAATCGTAATCGAAAATAATAAGACCTAGAAATGTGAATTATATATCTTATTGCTTTTGATAGATTGAATATTCTACATAGAAAGAGATAGAGAGAGAAAGAGAGAGAGAAAGTTTGTATTAGAAAAGATTCGATCCCCTTTACAACATTGGGATCCTCCTTTATATAATAGGAGAACCCCCTCGAAATAATGTCACGACCCCAAACCTGGTCGTAATGGCGCCCAACCCAACGACTAGGAAAGCCTGACCAAATACACTCTCAACCCAAGCTTAGAGCTCAAAATTATTTATTTGAAGTCATTAACAGTGAAGGAAACCAAAATAAACTGATAGTTATAAAAATATCCCGAAATCTTTCGAAAACAACGTAACTTCCCAAAGATCTGGGGTCACGAGCCAAGAGCCTCTATCAGAATACTGTATGTAACTCTACAAGTCTGAGAGTACGCAGAATAAGCAAAACAACAGAGTAATAAGGGGAGTGTCGGGTCCTGCGGATGCCAAGCAGCTACCTCGACGATCCCAAATGGAGCTCTAGATCAGCACCAAGCTCAGCTGAGCTTCCAAGTACCTGCATTTTCACACATGGTGCAGGGAGTCGAGTGAGTACTTCCAACTCAGCGATAATAAAAGTAAATAATGCCGAGGAAAAGAAAACAACAAAACACTATCTCATGCTTTAAAATACAGAATCATCTTTTAAACTGCGGTACACTTTCATGGTATTCCCTTTTAACATGTCTAAGTAGATTTTGAAATTTCTTTTTAACATCTCTTTCTTTCATTATTAACAGTTCAATACCTGGGTACATCATCTATTAGTGCAAGTCTGCACTCAGGTCATCCCCTTGGGCTTAACACCCCTTAACAATTTCCGCCAGTGTATCTGGTCAATAAGGAAAATAACACATGTATGCCAATAATGTATGAGTGATAAATGTCATGCCATGTAGTACAAGTAAAGCCAATGCATGAATACAATGCAATGCACATGACGCTGTGGCGTACAACCCGATCCATGCAAAGGCGCCCGCTCTCTTTGTGGGGGTTAAGACTCCGAAGGGGCTCCTCCAGCCGAAGCGCAATATCAATTTCACTCCCGCTACGACGTGCAGCCTGATCCATGCATAGTCATGAATGCATATAATCCCCTTGGGCAACAGTATCATAACATCTCACAGCTAAAATGTCATCAAAGCCTCGTTTAAGTTTTCAAATCTTATAAAAATGATGAGTAGCAAAATACCATTTTAAAACCTTAGACTGAGATGAAAATATGCACAGTATTGCCAAGACAATGATACCAATCCTTGAAGGATTCAAATATTCGTCACGAAGCCCAAAACATGATAATCAGTCCAGTTCATGATAATTAATATCTTTATTAGGGTGTCAATTCAATTTCAAGCAATTACGCAGTTTTTTTATTAAATGGGACGGAACAAGTCACAATTCCCAATGGTGCTCTACCCCATGCCCGTTATCCGGCGTGCAAGTCACCTCAATACAGCACTAGGAAGTGCAAGTCCGGGGTTTACAAACTCTTAGGACATCATTTACAAGTATTACCCACCTCGATCCGGCGAAAACTCTAGCCCGCGACGCTTTTGCTCCTTAAACCGGCCTCCACACGCCTCGAAACTAGCCAAAATTAGTACAAATATAACATAATAGGCTAATGGAACAACACCCAATCAAAAACAATCGAAATATAAGAAAAATTTCGAAACTAGCAAAATCCGAGCCCCAGGCCCGCTTCTCAAAAAATTATGAAACTCACATTTTCAAAATCCTTAGTCTCGCCATGAGTCTGTACATATAAAATTTATCAAAATCGGAGTTCAAATGAGCCATCGAATCCCAATTTTACATAGCAAATATCCAAGCCCTAACTTCTTCAATTTATACCCAAATTCAGAGAATTAATGGAAGATTCTTTGATTAAATGACGTATTAAGACCATGAGACTCACCTCCAATCACTTCCCGATGAAATCCCCTTCAAATTCTACCAACAAGCTCCCAAGGTGTGCAAAAATAGAGATAAGTCGCGGATTGAAATAATGTTAAAAACCCTTCTATCGCCCAACATTTCCTCTACGCGATCGCAGCCCCAGGCACGCGATCGCGATGAACAAAATTCTTAAGCTCAAAAATCCTTCTATGCGATCGCATCTTGACCTTCGTGATCGTAGTGCACAATTAATTAACCTTACCCGATCGTGTTCCCCCATCTGCGATTGCAGTGCACAAGTTCGACCAACTACGCGATCACATACAAATTCCTGCGATCGCGATGAACAAAAAATGAGTCATTCCCCCAAACCTTCTACGCGATCGCAGGAGAACCCTTACGATCGTAGAGAACAAAAATCCTGCAATTTATGACAACAAAAATCTGATCCCTTAGCCATGCAAAAATAATCCGTTTGAACACCCGAAATCACCCTAAGGCCCCCGGGACCTCAACCAAAACCACCAACCTACTTTAAAACACGATACGAACCTGTTCCAATCATAAAAACATACCCTTAAACACAAAAATCATCAAATCAAGACGGATTCAAGCCTAAGTTTCAACTAAAACTTCCGAAACCAACATTCAATAAAAACTCCAACCAAACAATGTCCGAATAACCTAAATATTTGCAGACATATCCAAAATCACCTAACGAAGCTACTGCAACTGTCGGAATTCCATTCTGACTCCCGGATCAAAATCTCACCTATCAACCGGTTTTCGCCAAAATTCCAACTTCGCCAATTTAATCCTATTTCTACACCGGACCCCCAAATTAAATTCTGATCACTCTCCCGAGTCATAAATCATCCCCCAAAGCTATCCGAATCACCGAAATTCATGTCCAAGCCTTCTAACCACATAATCAACTTTTGGTTGACTTTTTCTAAAATAAGCTTCCTTCTACGAGACTATGCGCCTTATTTTTAACCAAAACCTATTCAATTACACCCGATCAACTCAAATAGCAATATAAAAACATGAAGCATCACAATAAGGGGGAAACGTGGCGGTAACTCACGTGATGACGGGTCGGGTCATCACATTCTCCCAAACTTAAACAAACGCTCGTCCTCGAGCGGACCCAGAGTTGTACTAGAAGCGACCCAATAGCTGAATGACCTTACCAAGCATAAATTCGGGGTGATCCCACGTCACCCTATCCCTCAAAAGTCCGATAACATAATATAGCTGGAATTTTCATAGTCCATCCTATCCATAAACCATATTGTACTTTCCGAAATCATATACCAAATCCGAACCCCACGTTTTTACTCAGAATAAAACCCGAACCAACTGTAATAACCCATACTTGCCATTCCAGGTGAGACCGTATGATATATTACACAACCCAAACACTCGACACGATGACATCTATTCACAACAGTTGCCCACAATAACAAAATACCAATAGAAAATCCTTTTTATTAGCTAATGTCTTATTCTAACACCTTTATATACTGCCCACGGCGACTAAAACACGCGATATGCCGAACCCATCTCTCCTGTCAACCATTCATGAATCCATTTCCCTCTTGAATTATACCACAACAGAGTTTGGAGCCAAACCTCGATATTACCTTTCTAACTAGCTGAAATCATATATGCTCAGCACTCATTAATGACTCCAACGATCATTTTGATTTTTAACACACCACACTGATGATATGACACCTCAACATTGGTCTAAGCGGCGATGTGCACAACACATGCTCCGATAAGAAACGATCTGAACACACTCAAATCTTGATAACTGACTTAAACGAAAGAGCTGTAATTCAATTTACTCTGTACCATCATAACATAGAACGGAGAACCGTCTTAAAACATAGAAATCGAGTACCTGAATCCTCATCGAAAGGTCATAACATCACGTGGCCTTGCCAAAACTCATGATTCTATCCAAATATTATTACACAGGAAGCACCTCAAGTCACCATGCTCAAAACGGACAGCCACACACATATTTAGGTCTGAACTCAAGCAATCAACCACACCCACGGTGAAACAATTAATATACACTATCAAATCCTGAAAGGACACAACCGATGTGCCATTCGCCGAGCAATACCCAATACGGACTTTCTTTAAAAACCAGGAAGTAATGCATACAAGGTAACAAATAAATAAGTCTATTTTTCACATAACACTGTTGCGACGTGCAACCCGATCCAGATAACATACCCGTGGCAGCGTGCCACCCGCTCTAAATACCATACCCGTGGTGGTGTGCCACCCGATCCACACATATATCTTACAAAAGGAAATGCACATCGGGTCAAATTTGCTCTTTACAATAAACATATATAGTCCTATGCTCGGCCACACGAAACGCACCCAAAAAGTCCCTCAATACCAGAACTGAATCAATGGTAGAAACCTCTGCACTGACATCCGCCACTAAGGCCCAATTAACAAAGCAATACCTGCCAGCCGTCCGCCGGTCCTTGGGATACAAAACTACCCTGCTAGAACATAATCCGATGCACATTGCTATGCAACCTGTGTCTTTTTTCGACATAGCCCATAACACATTAGTCTAGACAACCTGACATTGGGACAACTAGTCTGCAATCTAATACCGTAACCCAAATTTAACATATCAAGCAAAGAAAGATCCACTAGGGCTTCCAATTTCCAATAACCGTTAAACGATGTCGATACACACGATATGCAACCACTACATAGGCAGATCACGAGAACGTCTAGTCTCCAACACATATATAATACACGAATCACTATGCCTGATCCTACACTCTGCCGTACGAATACATAACACACATCAAACATCCATTCATACCACGAAAGACATTCAGAAATTTCCCTATGCCATCAACAACTCAATCATCACAGTCGATCCAACAAGAGAATACCGCAATACCACAAGATATTATCAATTTACATTACCTTGCCTTTTTGAACATATACCCAGCCAAATCACTAGAATAGCAGTACCGTTTTCCTTAACCACTGGAAAGATCGATTCTTAAATTATCTGCAGCTGCCCGCACTGCTCCAGAATTCTAATGACTTACCCTTATATTATGAACTGAACCAAAATCTTGAACACGCCGATATCAACTTTTCATAACACACCGCATATACTATACCATAGTAAGATAACACGGGAACTTCTATCCCCCTTCTGCCGCAAATATCGACACACTCAACTAGTCAAGAACTTTCATGATCCCATATAGAAGAAAATCATTACACATTCCAAGCTTCGCATACCAACAGGAAACATACTCATTTTTAAAACACGGTAAAACACATCACAAACTCTTTCTCCCAATTCCATTGCACAAGCTAATCTGCCAACACTTAAGAGCTTGCTGCACAATACCTGTAAGACTCATTACTTCGAACACATATCAAGAATTAATCGTATCCTTATCATGCCGTTTCACTTTATTATCAGGATATCCCATTTATCCCAATTTCCTTTCTGATTCATCTTTAATTTAATATTCTCCTTTACTGTAGCACCACAATACCTCAACTCAGGTTACCATACGAGACTCATACATAAGACCACACGGTTTAAGACCTATAGGCCACTGAGTACTCTTTCAAATGTTTCCCAGAAGTACCATTCTACAATACTTTATTTTGAAGAACTTCCTGCGATTTTGAATTCGTTATCATTACCTTCCAATACGGATACATAGAATCCCATAATTAACATAACATACCAGTCTTGATCTCTTCTAACGAAACCATAGTCTCTAGCCACATACACAATCTTAAGACACCCGACTGTTACATGCAAAATCTTGAACACCGCAAAACCATTCTCGGGAGTCATTCACCCTTATTCAGATGTAATTCAATTGTCTTATTGAACAGAACCACTCGTGCCATGTTAGACTCTAACACCGCAGAACATGATTTCATACATATACAAACAACCATCTTTCTACTCTATGCACAGGGCATTCTTTATCAACATCAACTCAAAACATCCTAATATTTCTTCACATCTACGACGCACCATACAACTTTTATCAAAATTTTCCTTCAAACTTACCATTCTCGGCTCAATTTCTGCGACCAAAAATAATTCGCCAACATTCTTTGTGACTGAACCAACATAACACACAACAGTGCAATCAGTTAATCAATAAAAACCTCCCTAACTTGGCTCGAAGCCATATATCAAGGTACTTTTAACCACTCATAGCATTCTTACTCAAATGATGCCACAATGTTATAATGAGATTAAACTCAAGTCATTTACAAGCTTTGGCGGAGACTCGAAACATCAGAAGTCTTAACTTTTCTGCAATTCTTGCATTCATTCACACACAACAGTTAAGCCCATTCTTTAGGTGACAAAATCTTTTCTAAGTCCCAAATTTCCCAAAAATTTTGATAGAGTTTCCTTTGTAATTTGGCCTATCCACCTGCCAGAGAATCACCAAAACCATCCTAACAACACGTCCACAACTCGACAAGACATCACAATGTATATCAATAACATTAATCTCAATACTACATGAATTATATTATCAAATTGATACACGAACATGCATTGCACCTGTTCGAATCATAACACATATAATACCCTTCAATTACACATAAGAATCAACCTACCTAAGGACACTCCGTAGGAGATATCCCACCTGCTTTGCCTCTATTCAATATTTCAGCACACCTTCTACTAAGAGACATGAAAATATTCGCCATGCCCATAACTCGAGGCTACGCAACAGATCTTAATAAGAATCGAACACTTGACAGCTCACCCATTATCAAGCCGTCATTTCCATAATTAGGGACAATACTGATCATATAAATTCATAATGCCAGTTCGCAAAATTAGCACCTCGGTGCTCAAGCCATAGGCAAAGATGCGGCCTCAAGTCCTCCAGACTGGCCCAATATGAACTCACAAAGATTACATACCGCCACTCGATCAGGGAATCACAAGACATCAAGAAAATTATATCACTAAGCGCTCGAGTGTGCACACAACGTATGGAAGGAATTTTAAGAATTATATCTCAAGCTGAATCAAATATGCACGATAAGAATTCCAAGAATGTGAAGTGTTTCCTAAAAGGTCTGCAGCCTCCCGAGGATAAATACAGATGTGTCCGTACCAATCCGTGAGACACTACTAACCGGATCAAGACTCATGAGGCCTAGTAACCTAGGCTCTAATACCAACTTGTCACGACCCCAAAAAAGATCGTGATGATGCCCAACCCAACGGCTAGGCAAGCCCGAACAAATACACTCTCAACCCGAGCTTAGAGCTCAAAATCATTTATTTTAAGTCATTAATAGTGAAGGAAACCAAAATAAACTGATAGTTATAAAAATATCCTAAAATCTTTCGAAAAGAACGTAACTTCCCAAAGATCTGGGGTCACGAGCAAAGAGCCTCTATCAGAATATCAGTATAATACTGTAAGTAACTCTACAAGTCGGAGATTACGTAGAATAAACAAAATAACAAAGTAATAAGGGGAGTGTCGGGTCCTGCGGACGCCAGGCAGCTAACTCGACGTTCACAAATGGAGCTCTAGACCAGCACCAAGCTCATTTGAGCTTCGAAGTACCTGAATCTATAAACATGGTGCAGGGAGTCGAGTGAGTACTTCCAACTTAGCGGTAATAAAAGTAAATACTGTTGAGGAAAAACAAACCACAAAAAGCACTATCTCATGCTATAAAATACAGAATCATCCTTTAAACTGCAGTACACTTTCATGGTATTCCTTTTTAACATGTCTAAGTAGATTTTGAAATCTCTTTTTAATATCTCTTTCTTTCATTATTAACAGTTCAATACCTGGGTACAATATCAATTAGTGCAAGTCTGCACTCAGGTCAGCCCTTTGGGCTCAGCACCCCTTAATAATGTCCACCACCGTATCTGGTCAATAAGGCAAATAACACATGTATGCTAGTAATGTATGAGTGCTAAATGTCATGCCATGTAGTACAGGTAAAGCCAATGCATGAATGTAATGCAATGCAATGACGTTTTGGCGTACAACCCGATGCATGCAAAGGTGCCCGCGCTCACTGTGGGGGTTCAGACTTCGGAGGGGCTCCTACAACCCAAGCGCAATATCAATATCACTCGCGCTGTGGCATACATCCCGATCAATGCATAGTCATGAATGCACATAAGCCCCTTGGGCAACAATATCATAACAACTCACAGCTAAAATGTCATCAAAGCCTCGTTTAAGTTTTCAAATCATATAAAAATGCTGAGTAATAGAATACCATTTTAAAACCTTAGACTCAGATGAAAATATGCACATTATTGCCAAGATAATGATATCAATCCCTGAAGGATTCAAATATTCGACACGAAGCCCAAAACATGATATTCAATCCAATTCATGATAATTAATATCTTTATTAGGGTGTCAATTCAATTTCAAGCAATTAGGTAGTGTTTTTATTAAACGGGACAGACCAAGTCACAATCCTTAATGGTGCTCTACCCTAAGCTTGTTATCCGGCATGCAAGTCACCTCAATACATCACTAGGATGTGCAAGTTCGGGGTTTACAAATCCTCAAGACATCATTTACAAGTATTACCCACCTCGATCCGGCGAAAACTCTAGTCCGCGATGCCTTTGCTCCTTAAACCGGCCTCCACGCACCTCAAAACTAGCCAAAATCAGTACAAATATATCATAATAGGCTAATGGAACAACACCCAATCGAAAACAATTGAAATATAAGAAAAATCTCGAAACTAGTAAAACCCTAGCCCCGGGCCCACTTCTTGAGAAATTATGAAACTCACATTATCGAAATCCTCGTCTCACCACGATTCTGTACATATAAAATTTATCAAAATCGGAGTTCAAATGAGCCACCAAATCCCAATATTACATAGCAAATATCCAAGCCCTAACTTCTTCAATTTATACCCAAATTCAGAGAATTATTGGAAGATTCTTTGATTAAATGACGTATTAAGACCATGAGACTCACCTCCAATCACTTCCTGATGAAATCCCCTTCAAATTATACCAACAAACTTCCAATGTGTGCAAAAATGTAGGAAAAATGGAGATAAGTCGCGGATGAAATGATGTTAAAAACCCTTCTGTCGCGCAGCATTTCCTCTAGGCAATTGTAGCCCCAGGCACACGATCGCGATGAACAAAATTCTTAAGATAAAAAATCATTCTATGCGATCGTGTCTTGACCTACGTGATCACAGTGCACAACTAATTAACCTTACGCGATCGCGTTCTTCCATCTACGATCACAGTGCACAAGTTCGACCAACTACGCGATCGCATACAAATTCCTGCGATCGTGATGAACAAAACGAGGCCTTCCCCCAAACCTTCTACGCGATCACATGAGAGCCCTTGCGATCGCAGAGAACAAAAATCCTGCAATTTATGACAGCAAAAATCTGATCTCTTAGCCATGCAAAATGATTCGTTTGAACACCCGAAATCACCACGAGGACCCCGAAACGTCAACCAAAACCACCAACCTACCCAAAACACAATTCAAACTTGTTCCAATCATAAAAACACACCCTTAAACACAAAAATAATCAAAGCAAGGCAGGTTCAAGCCTAAGTTTCAACTAAAACTTCTGAAACCTACATTCAATCAAAAACCCGACCAAACAATGTCCGAATAACCTAAATATTTGCAGACATATCCAGAATAACCTAACAAAGCTACTGCAACTATCGAAATTCTATTCCGACTCCTGGATCAAAATCTCACCTATCAACCGGATTTTGCCAAAATTCCAACTTCGCCAATTTAAGCTTATTTCTACACCGGACCCCCAAATTAATTTACGATCGCTCTCCCGAATCATAAATCATCCCCCAAAGCTATTCGAATCACCGAAATTAACGTCCGAGCCTTCTAACCACATAGTCAACTTTCGGTTGACTTTTTTCTAAAATAATCTTCCTTCTACGAGGCTATGCGCTTTATTTTAACCAAAACCAATTCAATTACCCCCGATCAACTCAATACCTATATAAAAACATGAAGCATCACAATAAGGCAGAAATAGGGCGGTAACTCACGTGATGACGGTTCAGGTCATCACAAATAAAACAATACATAGGTAGGTCAAGTGCTTCCGAGGAGACGACGAGGCCTCAGGGCACGTTTTCACTCCGACATTTTTAGGTCGTACCCTCGCTTTGACTATTGCTTAGTCGTGGGTAGTAGCTACCGTAGTGGGCATAATTTGACCCATACAGTTAGTCTCTTCGTTCGTTGGTAATGTAACGAAGTGCGTCGCCGATGGACGGAACCATGAACCTTGTACTAGGAAAATTTTGGCCCTGTCTAGAGACGACGACATGGAGGGGTGATCACTTGAATCTGTTGATATATTGGCACGCAATCCCTTCCCTAAAATAACATCACCATATACAGGCATCATCATTACGCGTGTTCCCAAGGAAGTGCAAAAGGTGTTCTGATGCTTGGTTTCCTGTGCCTATTTGAGCCTTGCCTCTTCGATTTTCAATGCCACCCAGCCCTATAAATAGGGGAAGGGTTTAACTTAATCTAACTTTAGTTCATCTACAAATGTTTTACAACTATTTCAATAAAACGCTTCCTTTTTATGAAAACCCCCCACTTCCTTGAAAGTACACTTGTGGTTGTGTAGTGCATCGCTGCTCATTCGGAAACCATGACAAAACCTAAGCGGGATAATGCTCTGGAGGATCGTACTAATAAATCATATGATATACGACCTCCATCCGGCGGCAATAAGGGAGAAAAAAGGGAGGATCTCACCCCTCTTACCATAGACAACGTACTCCCGAAGCAACTCCTTATTAGGAGGGACTTTCAACGGGATTCTCCCGAACAACCTTGGGAGAAATATGAGTTAAAACAAACATATTTAGATATTCTTCATGCATGTTACGATATACCCGCTCACGTGGAGATGTTTTTAGCAGGAGCTGACTATGCGAACACCCACAAACCGGGGTACTATACATTTCATGAATATCCCCTTTTGATCGGCTATGGCCTCCCCATTTTTCCATTGGCAGAAGAACTCTACCATTTTTACAACATGTGTCCCACCAAACTCATTCAGTATACCCTAAAGGTATGTAGGGCAATGTCCACATACGCGGAGCTATTTGGGTTGGAGGTCTCCGTCCACCACCTATTGCAGCTATTCAGCGCCAGCTACCTAAGAGGCACCATGTTGCATTTAAAGAATCGTGGCTCGAAGGGGTTGGTCGTGCAAACTGACAATCGGCTAACCGGGGGTATTGGCGTAGATACTTCTTTATCAAGATGGAGCATCTGGTGTCTAACCCCGTCGGATTCCTTGAGAGGTGGAATTCAAGACGTAAGTATTCCTATCCGTCGAGTCATTTATCTTACGTGACATTAGCGGTTCCAATTATACCATCCTTATGATTTTTCTGTTATTTTGCAGCAATAGTTTACGTCACCTGATTCATAACCGATATTAAGCTGTGGGTATCCGGTTTGCTACCTCTCGCGAAAGAGACCCGTACGTAGGCTGAATATATTGAATATTATGGCCCACAAGCCCTTCAAGTATTTCTTTGACTTTAATTATTCGATTTCACAAACTCCGTCAGCTAAATCACTTTTATTTCTAGGTCAAAGTGCTCCTAATAGGAGGGCGGCGACATCCACCTCCTCCCGATCAGATGTTGGTCAGAATATGCAGGAGATACTTTATGCATCTATTAGGGAAGGGGTGATCGTAGTCTCTTTACAAGTGGCTACTCTTGTGGAGGTGGTTGTGAGTGAGGCGAGGCCGTCAACATCATCCCCGCAACCTGCGGACGAGCCTTCTGAGGGCGAAGACCCTGATGAGAGAAAAAAGGCGGAGGCTCATAACGGGTAAGGTGGTGGCAACAGGAGATTAAGAGAATGATGTGTTTCGTCACATAACTAGACCCGTCTTTATGGCCGGCGCCATCCATTCAGGGAGGCCAATAAACCACATAAGTGCTAATGTTGGTACGGGTGGCTCATCCACTCTTGTTGGTGGCGCTGCTGGGGGACCAACTGGTGAGGCCACCCACAGGAATGTGGATGAGATGGTGGAAAATCCTGCATGCATGGAGATGATAGCAGATGGATCTGGACGTTGTATCGTTATTCCGGGGGCTTATAACTTGTTACAGCACATCGAGCGGGCCGCATTAGAGATACTTTGTGCTTCCCCCGAGCGCGAGATACTGAGTGCTGTCAACGATGTGGAGCTATCTCGGAGGGTCATTGGTATGGCGTTACAGGTAACTTCTCTATTCTTCTGTATGTTGTGAAGTTGATTTTTATGCGTACTAACTCACATGCATGTATATATATATATATATATATATATATATATATATATATATATATATATATATATATATATATATATATATATATATATATATATATATATATATATATATATACACATATACACATTCTTTTTTACACCCTGGTTTTGGAAGTGGAGAGGAGGCGCCGTGAGGAGAAGAAAGCGACCGTTTTTGATAAGATGGTGAATAGGTATAAATGGTATCCCTCTAAGCATCAAGCGGCGACCGATATTTTTCAGTAAGATCCAAAATTCCAGGTGTTAGCCTCGAACAGAGGGAGGCACAATTGAGCAGCAGGGCGACAGAGTTGGAGAAAATGGATGAGAAGTTGGTGAAGGTTGTGGTTCGTAATAGCAGGCTGGAATCACTCATCAAACTGAGGGAGGAGGAGTTTGATATCAGCCGTGGAGTGGCGGAAGAGGTAACCAATCTTCATTGTAGGATGGCGGCTTTGATAGCCGAGCTCGAAGCTAAGGCGGCTGAGATCGACGTCCTCAGGCGTACTACCCCGCCACGGCTCGGGGACGTGGCCCAATATGTGCACGAGATGTGGATATATACGGAGGCCAAATTGGACGTATATAAAAAACTTCTTATTGTGGAACGTGCCTCTGAGGAAGAAGTTCAAGAGTAGTGGCGCGAGGCTTGTGCCACTCGTATAGCTTGTCGGTACAACTCCGACTCTCCTGACCGAGAGGGCTACACTTCGAAGGACGTCAACCGGCTTGAGTCTGACCCATGGTTTAATGAGACTTACCACCTCGGTAGCGATGGTCAAGAAAGAGAGCAAGCGGATGGCAATGGTAAATCCGGTGAGGCTCCTCAACACTTGTATAGGTTTTACCTTTTTCTTTTTGGAATGTAAAGGGAGTCCTGTATGGGACTATATGTATATAATATTTGTCATAGTGAAAGGATTATACTTTTGTTTCTATTCTTTTGTGTTGTTCTTTGTTTATACATTGTTTCTCATCACCAAGCTTGGCCGACGCATCGGTTAGGACGGATTTTGGCCCGTAAGATGTAATTTTAACTATTTTAGAAGCGTTATCCATCATCGTCGAGCATGGCCGACGAACATTGGTGATGGCCTTTGACCCATAGGATGTAACTTCAACTATCATTGAAGTGCTATTCCTCGTTGTCGAGCGGGGTTGGCGATTACTTGCGATGGCCTTTAGCCCATATGATGTAACTTCAACTATCGTTGAAGTGTTATTTGTCGTTGTCGAGCAGGGTCGACGATCACTCGCGATGGACTTTGGCCCATAGGATGTAACTTCAACTGTTGTTGAAGTGTTATCTGTCGTCTTCGAGCGTGGTCGACGATCACTGGCGTCCTTTGGTCCATAGAATGTAACTTTAACTGTCGTTGAAGTGTTTTCCGTCGTCTTCGAGCAGGGTCAACGATTGTGAGCACGTGGTTTTTGCCTCAAGCAATTGAATTCCAAAATATATAAAAAATAATACAAAAATGATTTTGTTTGCAATTGTTTGATTTGTGTGAAATACTAGTGTTTGTTTGAAATAAATTGAAATGAAAATACAAAAGGGAATTAATTAGAAAAATTGTAGAACAAATGCTAGAAATTAGAAAATTAAGAAAAAATACAAAAAATATCGGAAAATCAAGGAAAAATACAAAAAAATGGAAAATAAAGGAAATCTATCAGTTGTAAAATAAATACAAAGAAAAAAATACAAAATACAAAAAGAAAATACAGAAAATTAAATAAAATACAAGTCAAAATAATAATAATAATAATAAAAAAATACAATGTATAATTAGTTTGGGCCAAATATACGAGGAATACACATATATACTCAGCCCAAAATTAAACAAGCCCGGTCTGCCTAGCCTCTAAACCAAACGACGCCGCATAAACAAATGAATCTGAGCCGGTGATTGCAGCTGATCAACGGACCTGGTGAGGCGGTGCCCTCACAAATAAAATGACGACGCATTTGAAATCAATCTCAACCATCCAATGCAATTGATCAAACAGACAAGGCCAAGGTAACATTTAAACTAAACGACGTAGCTTAGGGCATTTGATCGCAACCGTCCAGAGTTATAATATAACGGACATAATGAGACCTTTAATTAATCTACACGACACTGTTTTGAGGCCAAATAATCCTGGCCATTCATTTGATCAAATCCAACGGCCAGGAATCAACAATGCTATTTTAATATATATACTTACCCTCCTCTCTCAGACGCCTCATTATACACACACATATTATCATGTTCCAACCATAGCCGCCCTAAGTCACCTTCTACCTCTCCCCACTGTCTCCCATGGAGACCACCGGAGGTCACCCCAGACCTCCGTCTCCGGTCTAAGCCAACCCCCAAATACCCCTCCTCACCTTCAAACAACCATAAAACACTATTTAACCCCGACCAAAAAACCAACAGTCCCCCAGTCTTGAAAATCCGGTCGCCGGAACCCTAGCCGGCGACCACCCAAGGTATGAACCAAGGTCCCAAAATAACACCCCTTGACCACCTTGAGGCGATCTACCACCCTATCTAGGTGGTTTCCCTCGAATAAGCCCCAAACCTGTCGAATATTTGAAAAAAACTCGCCGAAACCCTACTCCGTCGAGTACCAAAAACCACCCCACTCCCAAAAACCTTACCCCAGGTCTCCAAACCCCCTCTCATACACTCAAATCAAACCCCAAAGCCCTGTTCAGAAGATCTAGCACTCAGAAGACTGACAGTCTTTGAAACTTTGAAAAATCAAGAAAAAATGAAAAGAACAAAGAAGAAAGAAAGAAGAAAGAAAGAAGAAAAGAAAGAAAGAAGAGGAAAAATAAAAGGAAAAAGGGCATGAAAAAGCTAAGTACCTCTTCCACCCTTGTTTTCGTGTTCACTTGTTCTGAAATTTGCTTCTTTACATGTCTATCATGCTTATCTGAACATGTTTCTATGCATATCTAAAATATGAATCTATCTATGCTTTTAATTCATACTTGTTCATGCGAGCCTTGAATTTCATACATGCCTGAAATTATATAAGTGTTCTTAGGGTTCTGATATTAACTACTCATGAATCATGTGCTAATTAGCCAGTTTATGTGATTGTTCAGTGTATTCTATCTCGATTGGGTTTTAGTTAGTTGGAATTCAACCGTTATCAAACTTTTCCTTTGAGTTCTGATTAATTGAAAGTTAATTCACGTTTAAGGTTATATGTGCAAAACAACATGAATCTGGCTATATTTGTTACTTGATTTGTATGTTAGTTCATATGAATCATTGAGTGCTTATGTATACTTAGATCAAATGTATAAATGTTTTGTGGTTATGTTTGTGAATTAAGTATGGGTTTTGATTACTGGCTATGTTGTGATTAGTGGCTATGTTCTGATTTGTGGCTATTTGTAGAAAGTGGCTAATAATGAAAAGGCTTTATTCTAAAATTGATTAAGTCTTAAAGATATGGCTTAGGTTGACTATTAGTTAAATACGTGCTACCCTAGTCCTACCAAACCTAAGATATGGCTTAGGGTAATAATAATTAAATACAAGGGGTAAAAGGGGAAGGGTAAATGGCATTATTGTGGATTAAATAGAGCCTATAAGGATAAAAATGACTTTAGTGCTTGGTATTTCTGAAATTACTTGAATAAAAAAGGGTATACTAGGTAGATTTAAAAGAGATTTGTGTAATAAACCTTAGCAAGTGAGGGTAATTGGGTAAAACTTGCCTAGTAAAACCCAATAGAACTGCCCAGAACCTTCTAGCAGGAGTTCTAGGGCATTTCGATACAATTTTAATGGACTATACTGTAATTAATTGAAAAGAATAAGGGGAGGGAAATAGAATTAAATTATATGAATTTCCCCCCAAAATGCCTCTATAAATAGGCTTCTATAAGCCTGAAGAAAGGGGTTCCATTTTTTCCATGGTTCCACACATTAGGGTTCCAAGTTACACATTTTCTAGATTTTCGAATTAAAAAGGAGTTCAAATTTTTGATAGTTAAAAAAAAGGCTGGTTCTATCTTTGACAATTAAAAGAGAGATTCAGCTGAATACTATTTGTCTACTTAATCTTCAATTCGAGAATTGTTGCTGTGGGATCTTTGGCTGGTGTTTCTCTGCTGTTTCGTTCTCACTAGCTTAGATTTCGATTATTCTCGAAGTTGATTACTATTTGTTTATCGAGCTTGGGAATTTGCTGTGTTGTTTATCCATTGTTTGTTGGTGTCTCTCTGCTATTACCATTGCTGATTGCTTCTGCTCTTCATCTCCCTTAGAACTCACTGTTTCATTTTCGTTGATCAGGTACACATCTGTTTCCCTGGAGATGTAATTGAGATTTGTGATGAAGAAATGAAGATTTAACTGATTTATGATGAAACTGTTACTGCTTCTTCTTTTAGCTGTAGCTATACCTTATAGAAATCATTGTAATTCGTTAGGTATTGATTGTAATAATTAACAGCCGTATGATTTAGATTTAGATTAGAGTAGAATAGTTAATGTAGTAGGTAAACATAGTTAGATACAACTTATTATCTAATTCGAAGCTAAAATAGGTTAAAATGAAGTTAATACACCTAGGTAAATAAAAATACAATTATAAAACTGGATATATAAACTGGTAATTAGTTACTCTTATTAGTTTAACCCTGAATCTTAATCAACTTAATAGAAAAGGAAATAAGCAGTTTATATGTTTAAATTCATTATCGCCTAGCTTCACTTAAAGTGACTTAGATACAAAATTGCTTTAAATTTTTGTAGTTGTTAATAACTCAAGCATGTTTACCTGATCAACAAATCACGATAACCACTTAAACTCAGAACCCGTCATATAGTATAATAATACTGATACAATTATGGTGTTTAGCTGATTACTGAAACTAGTAGTGATTGAAATGTAATTTGGTACCCTCCTGAAATAATATGAGTTTACTGATTTTCTCTGTTATTTGAAAAACATCTGTTTAAATATTGTTCTGAAACTGTTAATTTGTTCTTAATTTCATTCATATACTCTGGGCTAATCACGAATATAGGCCCAGGTCCGATTAATTATATGCTCGTGCTATTGAGTAGGTACAGTAGCTAGCGTTGGGCTTCTAAAGCCCAAATGTCTTTAATAATGAACTGCTAAGGCAGTCTGAAGTCCAGGCCCCAATGATAAATAATGGCCTGGACTCCAAACATTATAGCTTTAAAAAAAAAATACCAAAAACAGATGCATATTAGGAAGGAAAAATAAAAAATATAAAACATAGTATGGAAATAGGATTAAGCCTTAAAATAAGGGATGAGCCTCGTTCCGAAGATGAAAATACACGGGGCCCCCAAACGGATTTCAATGTAAAAATATTAGACTTGGAGGGACCGTTTAGCGAATTTCACGGTCCTTCCCAAAGATAATAAAGACGTAGACATTATATGCACGATAAATAAAAATTACGTTCCTAATACGGATGTACATTTTATGTGACCCAAATCTTAAATTCCGGCAAAGCTGAAATGCACTAAAGTCACAGGCGTACTGGTTGCAGTGTGATTCAAAATGCGTTTTCGTGACGTCGCAAGTCCTAAAAAAAACAAAGCGAAACATTAATAGCATTTGAAAATTTAAGCATATAAATTAGATAAAACAAATATGGCAGTTGAGCGACCGTGCTAGAACCACGAAATTCGGGAGTGCCTAACACCTTCTCCCGGGTTAACGGAATTTCCTATCTGGATTTCTAGTTTCGCGGACTATAAAATAGAGTCATAATTTCCTTGGTTCGGGATTAAATCGGTGACTTGGGACACCATTATTTTCCCAAGTGGTGACTCTAAAAATTAATAAAAAATCCCGTTCCGAATGTCTTTTAATTGGAAAAACTCCTTCCCTATTATTATTATATCCCTTCCCGGGGTGTAGTAGTAAATAATTGGTACGTAAAGAAAAAGGAAGTCTGACAGCTCTGGCGACTCTGCTAGGGACAAGAAACCCAAAACTTCGGTTCAGGGTTTAAGAATTAGCTCATTAAATTGCTGTTAATAATATTTGATTTTATTATATGCTTCTATCAACATGTTATATGTTTACCGCTTTGATATTACATGAACTGTATATATAAAATTGTGCCAAAAACCCTTCTCTTCTTACCCCGGAGATGTGCTTACTAGTTGAGATTCCCCTTTCTGTTAAGTCATACCCAATAAGAAATAGAGGCCGGATAAGTTACAAAGCCGGATGATCCCGCGGGTCCCCGGTACGTAGCCCCCTCTTCGATCCGAGTTGTCCGCTCGGGTACACAGTCTAGAACCAATAAAAATCAGGATATTGAGCCTAGATTTAGGATGATTATTTGCATCATATCTGACTTAGGGGACTCAACATAGGGGTTGGGTCCGTCTAGGACAGGTGACCCGGATATCAAAGACCGAGCATGATTATATGTTGCATTTATTTGTCCCGGGCTATTATGCTGACCGGCTAAATACCTAAAAAAGAGAGAGAAAAATAGCGATTTTTAGAATAGTAATACTGAAATAGTGACGAAATGCTGTCAATTTTGAAAAGGAAAGTGTGAAAATAGTCGGAATAATTTTGTCGAAATAGTTGGTCTTAAAACAATTTGACCGAACTACGCTGGTTTGATTCTCACCACTAGCCGATACGTAGGCAACCCGTGACGGATTCAATCACCCCTTTTCAAAAATAACAAAAAAATGTCGAATATTTTGTTTTATCAATAAAATTAAGGTGATGCCGTTTTTTAAAATAGCCGAATGTTCCGTAAGGACGCTGGAAGTCCGTTTGTGCAAAAATGGCCGCTTTTGAAGTCATTTTCTTTAAATAATAATAGGCTTGAAATTTTTGAGTGAAATATTGAAAGGTTGATTCTTTTGAAATAATGAAAATTTTCCTTGAAAAGATATTTCTTTTCTTTTTGAGTTAAATAAATCGCCTTTAATAAATGTGCAGGATGAACACAATACAAAATGAACCCTTTGCACTAATAACAAGATCTCTTTGGAGTTCCATTGTGGTGGAATGATTTAGGCCAAGATGGACAAGATTGGGTCAACAAATATTTGAAAGATCTTACTGGGCTGCTTGACATTGTACCTCGAGGTGATATTATTCGAGCTTTAGTTGCTTGCTGGGATCCCGCACACAACATGCTCCACTTCTCGCACTTTGAGCTTACCCTGACATTGGAGGAAATTGCAAACTACATCGGAAAGGGTGAGGTTCCCTTAAAAGACTAGTATCCGGTTGCTCCAAGGGCTATCACTGTGCATAGATAGCTCGACTCCTTAAAGATCACCAGAAATGTTCACAATGAAGATTTGATCCACGGGTTCTGCACCATGTACTTTATATACCGTAGATATGGCCACGTTGGAGGATTCAATGTTCCAACGAACAAACTCTACAGCAAAGTGAACTGGGCTAAATGAGAGGAACACATGCGTTTCGCCTTTATGGTAGCCTTTCTAGGGTTAATCATATCTCCAAGGAAAGACGGGAACATCGACATTAGAGTTGCCGGAATTGCCAGTACTCTCCTTACCCAGGATAACAGTACTTTGGCACCAATGATAGTGGCTGATATCTTACGTGCTCTCACGACCTGCAAAGTGGGAGAAGATTTCTTCGAGGGGTGTAATATACTACTTCAGGTATGGATGATAGAGCATTTATGCTTCCACCCTCAGTTTTCAAGCTAGGGATTGTATGAAAAGACATCTATGGAAGAATTCTACATGAGGACAAAAGAGGCCAAGTTGCAAGAAGGGTCGAAGGGTTGGATCACATATTTCTGATCAATGACTGCTAGCCAGATAGAATGGGTGTATGGATGGTTGCCCCTCAATGAAGTCATATATATGCCAGCAGAAGGGTCGTATTTCCTTTTAATGTGTCTTAAGAGTATCCAACCTTATGCACTACACCGAGTATTAAAGCAAGTCGGAAGATATCAGATTATGCCGAAAGATGGGGACTTCGGCCTTCAAGCAATAGAGATCAGTCCCGACGGGCAATTCCCGGAAGCAAAAATCCGGTAAATATAGAATGAGTCCAATGTCTGAGAATGGACACCTGTGTGAGAGATCGGGCTAGAGGTGAAGTATCACCAGGATATTTCGCATGGTACCGTAGAGATGTTGAGCATGAGATACCAATAAAGAGGCCTCATATTCAAGAATTTGCCGAGCAATCGAGGGAACAAAGGGATTGGTTGGCCAAGGAAAATGAATATCGAGCCAGAATCAGCACGTTGGAAAAACAATTTCAGGACCTCAAATTCAAAAGCAGCTTACAAGCAGCAGTCGATGAGGGTGAAAAGAAACTGCTGAGGAAAGAAAATGAAATATTGAAGGCTCAGATTGCGAAAATGAGAACAACAACCGAAACCCCAGTTAGACTTACCCGGGATGAAAAGCTAATTGAAAATCTACGGCGCAAGGTGAACGATTATAGCTTTGATCTAGATAAAGCTGAGAAGGAATTAGTTGGGGTGCGGAAACAATTGGCCAAGAATGCTGAAGAAAGGGCAAAGATGATTCGACAGTTAAAGGATGAACATAATGTTGAAGTAGCCCGATTAAGGAAGAAGATTGTTACGATCGAGGTCAAAAGTAGCAAACAAACCAAAGAATTTGATATAGAGAGAGAACATTGTTACATGGCCATCACCCGATTAGATTTCGAGCTACAACAACTTCAAAAGAAGAGCCAGCAAACCTTGGATGCTCGTGCCGAACAGATTAGGAGGTTGCTTCAAGAGAAAGGGATCATTAGGGAAAGAATTGTCAACATTGCCCACTATATTACGCGGAAATTCCAACTGTGCAAGGATATGACCCAGTCTACATTTACCGCAGCAGCAATGATCTTTGTAAAATAAGTAATGACCGACCTGGATAAACTACAAAAGGGATTAGCATATAGGCTCGCGGTAAGACCGAACGATGTCTCGCGGGCACTAGGAGCTTTGATGTATTCATAGGGCATGCATTTTTGTATTTGTATTTTTCTGCATTTAGAAGGCTGTAGTACAACATTATCTTTGTAATCAATGTTTGAATATTAATGAAATTGAAAATTCAAAAAAAGTTGTCATTATTTTTCCTTACATGCAATTACTTGAGCGATAAGCAAACATATAGGATCGAAAAACAAAAAGAAAAAAAAGAAAGGAGAAAAGAAAACAAAAAGAAAAAGAAAAAGAAACAATATGGGTGGAAACAAAAGAAAAGAAAAGAAAAGCTGAAAAAAGAGAATTGGCGGGTCAAAAGACAATAATGCCGGGATGATGCATAATTGCTAGGCAAAAGTTGTATTTTTAAAACTTGTGATGTTTATCTATTGTGATCTGACTATTAACAAGTTTTTGTCGTTGATGAGTATCAGATAAAACAGTTAGCAACTGGCATTATGGCACATCACAACTACAACACTCGTTCTAAAAGCATGACAAAAGCAGTGACCCAAGAAATTGAGCCGACAATCATGGATCCACGCTGCAAAAGCGGTGCCATCTTCACTACATCAAATGGTGAAGTTTAAGTGGGATCAACAAGATATAGTAGTGCACGGGGAAGATAATGTTTGTAATGCCATCACGCCATTCGAAGAAGTTGAGGGAGCCAAAAGTCCTTGGGTATACCAAGTGATAGACACCGTGACTGTGAACAAAATATCTGAAGGAGAAAATATCCCAGTACCCAAAGTGACCCATGCATCGGTCATGGTTTCCAAAGAAATGATAAAGAATGGGTTCTCTTCGGGAAAAGGTCTAGGAGTTGCCTTGCAGGGTATAACACAACCAGTTCATCTTCCGGGTAGTACTAACACTTTCGGCCTGGGTTTCAAGCCAACCATCTCTAATATATAGAGAGCCAAAAGAATGAAAAAGAAAGGATGGACCCTCCCCAAACCTATCCTAAAACTGTCCTACTCCTTTGTCAATCCTAGTACGCAAAGACGTCCGGCAACTGTCATGCCGAGCCATGCGAAGATAAGGCTGCATGAAGAGCTATTAGCACGGGTTGAGAGGTTCTTTGAAGGCGTGAATATGATAGAAGTAGCAGAGGGAACAAGCAAGATGGATGTTCATTTGTTGGGCCCCACATCAGGGTAGATAACTGGAAAGCTACTCCTCTTCCAATCAGGAGGGAGTTGTGGTAGTTAGCTTTTAATATTCCATTCCCAAAACTGTCTTGTTTCAAAAATTGTAACCCTATGTTCCGTCTAGTCAAATGTATCCAAACATTGTTACCTTTCAAAGTTTAATGAAATGCAATTGCTTTCTTCCTCTATTTTTAGCCTTATTTTATTTTTCTTTTCTTTTCTTGTATAGTCCAGTATTTGCTGATTCAATGATGTGTCATGCATGAAGGATCCCTGGACCAGTCTTGATAATTGGATAGATATACAAGAAATTGAAAAGGAATATGAAGTGGAATATGAGGATGAGGAAGTGTTGGAGGAAATTAATAAGGATTTGAGCCATTATGAAGAGAAACCCAGACCAAACTTAAATGAGATGGAGTCTATTAATTTGGGAAATGAGGAGAATATTCGGGAAACAAAGATTAGTGTACACTTAGAGACTTCACTCAGAGAAGATTTGATCAGGTTGTTACATGAGTACAATGACATATTTGCTTGGTCTTATGATGACATGCCCGAGCTCAGTACTCACTTGGTGGTACATAAGTTGCCAATTTATCCAGAATGCCGGCCGGTTAAGCAAAAGTTAAGAAAATTCAAAATGGATATCAGTGTGAAAATTAAAGAAGAGGTCAATAAGAAGTTTGAGGCAAAGGTCATACGGGTTACCAAGTATCCCACCTAGTTAGTCAATGTTGTGCCTATTCGAAAGAAAGACGGAAAAACCAGAGTGTGTGTTGATTATCGAGACCTCAATAAAGCTAGTCCGAAGGATGATTTTCCATTGCCAAATATCCACATATTGATTGAAAATTGTGCCAAACATGAGATTGGTTCTTTTGTAGATTGTTATGCGGGTTATCATCAGATTCTGATGGACGAACAAGATGCAGAAAAGACAACCTTTATCACACCTTGGGGGACATATTGCTACAGAGTAATGCCGTTTGGGTTGAAGAATGCCGAGGCTACATATATGAGGGCAATGACCACTATGTTTCATGGCATGATACATTAAGAGATTGAGGTGTATGTGGATGATGTTATTATCAAGTCCAAAAAGCAGTGTGATCATGTCAAAAACTTGAGAAAGTTTTTTCAGAGGCTTCGAAGATATAATCTCAAGCTCAATCCAGCAAAATGTGCTTTTGGAGTACCATCAGGAAAGTTATTGGGGTTCGTAGTAAGCCGGCGCGGTATTGAATTAGACCCGTCAAAGATAAAAGCAATTCAGACCTTGCCTCTGCCAAAGAACAAGAAAGAGGTGATGAGTTTGTTGGGCAGGTTGAATTATATTAGTAGATTTATTGCTCAGTTGACATTGACCTGTGAGCCCATTTTCAAATTATTAAAGAAAGATGATGCGGTGAATTGGACTGAGGAATGTCAAGATGCATTTGATAAAATCAAGGAATATCTGGCCAATCCTCTTGTGTTGGTTCCTCCAGAACCTGGAAGGCCCTTGATCCTTTATCTGTCTGTATTGGATAATTCTTTTGGTTGTGTACTGGGGCAGTATGATGAAACAGGGAAGAAAGAGCAAGCAATATACTATGTTAGTAAGAAATTTACATCTTACGAGGTAAAATACACTCAGTTGGAAAGAACATGTTGTGCTTTAACATGGGTTGCACAGAAGTTGAAACATTACTTGTCGGCTTATACCACTTATCTTATATCTCGGTTGGATCTATTGAAGTACATCTTCCAGAAGCCTATGCCCATAGGAAGGCTCGCTAAATGGAAAATTCTACTTACAGAGTTTGATATTGTTTATGTAACCCGCACTTCAATGAAGGCAAAAGCAGTTGCTGACCATTTGGCAAAAAATCCAGTTGATGATGAGTATGAACCGTTAAAGACATATTTTCCCGATGAGGAGACAATGAATATTGAGGAATTGGATCAAGACGACAAGCCGGGCTGGAAACTATACTTTGATGGGGCCGTCAGTAGCAAAGGCGTTGGAATTGGAGCAGTGCTCATTTCAGAAATAGGTCAGCATTATCATGTTACCGCTCAACTCCGATTTTTCTGTACTAATAACATGGCCGAGTATGAAGCATGTATATTGGGTTTAGGAATGGCAATAGACATGGGTGTTCAAGAGATTTTGGTCATGGGTGACTCGGATCTCTTGATACATCAAATTCAAGGTAAATGTGAAACAAGGGATTTGAAACTTATACTATATCGACAGTGTCTACATGAACTATCTTAGAGGTTTCAGTCCATAGAGTTCAAGCATATCCCAAGAATGCACAACGAAGTCGCAGATGCCCTGCCACATTGTCGTCCATGTTGCACCATCCGGACAAAGCCTATATAGATCCACTGCAGATACAAGTTCGTGATCAAAATTCTTATTGTTTCACAGTAGAAGAAGAACTTGACTTTGAGCCATGGTTACATGATATTAAAGAATATTTGAGGATGGGGGTGTACCCAGCGCAAGCCACGGGAGATTAGAAAAGGGCTATAAGGCGACTAACGAGTGGATTTTTCTTCAGCGGAGGAGTTGTATACAAGAGAACCCTCGATTTGGGTTTACTGAGATGTATAGATGCACAACAGGCCACTAAAATCATGGCTGAAATACATGCAGGAGCTTGTGGGACTCATATGAGTGGATATGTTTTGGCCAAGAAAATACTAAGGGTTGGATACTATTGGCTCACCATGGAATGGGATTGCATTAGGTATGTGCAAAAATGCCATCAATGCCAGATACACGGAGATTTGATTCATTCCCCACCCTATGAGTTGCATACAATGTCAACACCATGGCCTTTCGTCGCCTGGGGCATGGATGTCATCGGTCTAATAGAACCCGCAACATCTAATGAACACAGGTTTATCCCGGTAGCTATTTATTATTTCACTAAATGGGTGGGGGCGGAGACATTTAAAGCAGTAACAAAGAAGGCGGTAGTGGATTTCGTACATACAAATATCATTTGTCACTTTGGAATTCCCAAGTGATTATCACGGACAATGGAGCAAATCTTAATAGTCACTTCATAGCAGAGGCATGTCAAAAGTTCAAAATCTTGCACCGTAACTCTACACCTTATCGGCCTAAAGCAAATGGTGCAATTGAGGCTGCAAATAAGAGTATTAAGAAGATTCTCAGGAAAATGGTGGAAGAGTCAAGACAGTGGCATGAAAAATTACCATTTGCTCTAATGGGTTATCGTACTACTGCGCGTACTTCAATTGGTTCAACACCTTACTCATTGGTGTACGGAACAGAGGCAGTAATACCTGCAGAGATTGAAATACCTTCCCTCCGGATTATAGCTGTGGTTGAAATTGATGATAATGAATGGGTAAAAGCCCGGTTAGAACAATTGAGCTTGATCGATGAAAAAGGTTAGCAGCAGTATGCCATGGACAACTGTACCAATGAAGGATGGCCAGAGCATATAACAAGAAAGTACGTCCACGGAAATTCGAAGTTGGACAGTTGGTGCTAAGATGTATTTTACCACACTGGGCTGAAGCAAAATGAAAGTTTGCACCTAATTGGCAAGGGCCATTCATGGTGTCTCGGGTATTGTCCAACGGAGCTTTATATCTAACAGATGTGGAAGGGAAATGTGTAGAGACTACTATCAACTCCGGTGCAGTCAAGAGATACTATGTATGATTCCTTTTTCATATATACAATTGTATTTGTCATAATTTTGAAATTGAAATGATGAAGGCATTTTGTTTCTCTATCCAAACACTTTACCCATTGCTACCCCTTTTGAGCCTTATTGCATTATTCTTTCATAGCCCCCTCTCGGAATCAATTATGAACAATGAAATGAAAAGAAAAGAAAAGAAAATACAATATTGAAAAAGATAAAAAGAAGAAAAGAGAATGAAAAGAAAAGAAAAAGAGAATGAAGAAAAATGAAAATGAAAAAATGATGAAAAAAGAGAAAAGAGATAAGATATAGAAAAAAATATACAAAAGAAAAATCGGGAAAAAAGTTAAATGACGAAGAAACCTTAGGGTACGAACTACGTTTGACTTGATCCCAAAAGGGTACGTAGGCAGCCTCAATGAGGTTCAGTCACGACAGAAATAAAATCCAAGATTCCCCAAATATTGAAACTGGGGCAGAAGTTATGTTTTATGATTCCGAGAGTTGTAATTATTTTGAACCCACGTTTAAATTTTGAGCTTTATACCTTTCTTTCTAAACCCATCCAAAAGTCACATTACGGTCCAAAGAAAGACCTTCTGATTGATTTCATGAAAATGACAATACAACAGGAAGAAAGAGAAACACATCAGGGACAATACCAAGGAGTTTGAAGACATAAAATTAAAATGAGAGAGTCTTATCGGTGAAAACCTTCATGGGTACAATAAGGCAAATGTAAGTTGAGAGATAAATAAATGAGAGAGTCTTATTGGTGAAAACCCTCATGGACACCATAAGGCAAATGTGAGTTGAAAATAAATAAATGAGAGAGTCTTATTGGTGAAAACTCTCATGGGCACCAAAAGGCGAATGTGAGGCAAGGAAAAATAAATGAGAGAGTCTTATTGGTGAAAATCCTCACGGGCACCATAAGGCGAAAGTAAGGAATGACCTGATGAACAAAAATGGCAAGACAAACAAGGTTTGAGTTGATGAAAGGAGAAATTAAGTCAGCAACAATTTGATTGGATAGACTGGGCCGGATATTCAAATGCATGGCATGGTCAAAGGAAACAACCTTCATACCCAGATAAGTTCTATCTTTACTTCAAAATATCCTCACCCCTGAAATTTAGGTCATTGCATTTCATTCTATTTGTTCAAAACCAGTTGCCAGTTGAAAGCTAGCTACCAACTTCTCATGTTAGATGGCATAATAATACTGGGTCCTTCAAAGGAAAAGATAAAATTAAAACACATGGCGATCACATAGCCAAAGGGAATAAAAGAGAAAAGAAACAAAAAGAGAAAAGCAAAAATGGATCACAAGGAAGAATTGGGAAGACGATCAGGAATAAGTTGCAAAGCAGTATGAAGCAAGATGAGGCAGAGGGTGGAAGCAACGCTAGCGAGAATGCCAGTTGCTAACCATCATTTTATAACAAATAAATTTTTCACTGATTAAGACAGGGACAAAAGATTCAAATTCTTACTAATCACTTTAAAGTGAATGTGACCAATGTGGGAGAAAACAATAAAAAAGAAGCAGCAATAAAGGAGAGAATCCACGATGGAGAACTCAATAATCAGGAACCTACCCGAACAACGAGGGAGGTATTATCTTTTATTTTCAAAATTTACACCCAGTTATCAAACTAAGGGAATATTTTTCTACATTTTCATTTCTTCATCAGGCGTCCACCTGGATAACAAGGGAATGTTTTTCTGCACTTTCATTTCTGCATCAGGCGCCCACCTGGATAACAAGGGAATATTTTTCTGCATTTTCATTTCTGCATCAGGCGCCCACCTGGATAACAAGGGAATATTTTTTTGCATTTTCATTTCTTCATCAGGCGCCCACCTGGATAATAAGGGAATATTTTTCTGCACTTTCATTTCTGCATCAGGCGCCCACCTGGATAACAAGGGAATATTTTTCTGCATTTTCATTTCTGCATCAGGCGCCCACCTGGATAACAAGGGAATATTTTTCTGCATTTTCATTTCTGCATCAGGCACCCACCTGTATAACAAGGGAATACTTTTTAGCATTTTCAATTTCTGTTCATGCGCCCACATGTATAACAAGGGAATATTTTTCAGCATTTTCATTTCTGTTCAGGCGCCCATCTGGATAATAAGGGAATATTTTCCAGCATTTTCAATTTCTATTCAGGCGTCCACCTGGATAACAAGGGAATATTTTTCTGCATTTTTATTTCCGCATCAGGCGCCCACTTGGATAATAAGGGAATATTTTTCTGCATTTTTATTTCTGCATCAGGCGCCGACCTGGATAACAAGGGAATATTTTTTAGCATTTTCATTTCTGATCAGTCGCCCACCTGGATAACAAGGGAATATTTTTCTACATTTTCATTTCTATTCAGGAGCCCACCTGTATAACAAGGGAATATTTTTCAGCATTTTTCATTTCTGCATCAGGCGCACCTGTATAACAAGGGAATACTTTCTGCATCTTAGCAGGTACCAACCTGGAGAGCGAAGAAACGCATTTTGAAGTCATACGAATGGAGGAAAGCAATATGTTAGAAGCAAGTCATAAGCAAAAGATTTACCGAAAAATGGAAGATGCAAATAAAGAGCAACATGCAAGATGAAAGAGCAAAGCAATACAAGAACACAAGATATAGATAGGACTTTTGTAATTCATCAACCAAAGCTTTGGCTAGCTTCTTTATTTTATTATTATCCCAGTGTAATAAGGAGTCAGTCAGCAGTAATAGTGATAATAACAGCAACAACAGTGAAATCATAGTTTCCTTGGTAGTTACAAACTACCAGACATTCCCGAACTATACTGACCTGATTCCTGTTTAGCCCAGGATATGTAGGCAACATCTGAAGCAGGGTGCAGTCAAAAGTTTTTCAAAAATGCTTCATACAAAATATGCAAGTGGGCAAAAATCTCTCGTTACTGCTCACTTATCTTTGCACTGAAACTCTTCGTGTTCCCGAGCAAAGAGGGGCAGCTGTGAGCACGTGATTTTTGCCCCAAGCAATTGAATTCCAAAATATATAAAAAATAATACAAAAATGATTTTGTTTGCAATTATTTGATGTGTGAAATACCAGTGTTTGTTTGAAATAAAATTGAAATGAAAATACAAAAAGGAATTAATTAGAAAATATCACAAAAATTGTAGAACAAATGCTAGAAATTATAAAATTAAGCAAAAATACAAAAAATATCGGAAAACCAAGGAAAAATACAAAACAATGGAAAATAAAGGAAATATATCAATTGTAAAATAAATACAAAGGAAAAAAAATACAAAATACAAAAAGAAAATACAGAAAATTAAAGAAAATACAAGTCAAAAAAAACAAAAAACAATGTATAATTAATTTGGGCCAAATATACAAGGAATACACATATATACTCAGCCAAAAACAAATACACAGACCAGGCCCAGAATGAAACAAGCCCGGTCTGCCTAGCCTCTAAACCAAACGATGCCGCATAAACAAATGAATCTGAGCCGTTGATTGCAGCTGATCAGCGGACCTGGTGAGGCGGTGCCCTCACAAAGGAACGACGACGCATTTGAAATCAATCTCAACCGTCCAATGCAATTGATCAAACGGACGAGGCCAAGGTAACATTTTAATTAAACGATGTAGCTTAGGGCATTTGATCAAATCCAACGGCCAGGAATCAATGATGCTATTTTAATATATATACTTATCCTCCTCTCTCAGACGCTTCATTATACACACACATATTATCATGTTCAAACCCTAGTCGCCCTAAGTCACCTTCTTCCTCTCCCCACCGTCTCCTATGGAAACCACCGGAGCTCACCCCAGACCTCCGTCTCTGGTCTAATCCAACCCCCAAATACCCCTCCTCACCTCCAAACAACTATAAAAACCATTAACCCCGACCAAAAAATCAACAGTCCCCAGTCTTGAAAACTTGGTCGCCGGAACCCTAGCCGGCGACCACCCAAGGTATGAACCAAGGTCCCAAAATAACACCCCTTGACCACCTTGAAGAGATCTGCCACCCTATCTAGGCGGTTTCCCTAGAATAAGCCCCAAACCCGTCGAATATTCGAAAAACACTCGTCAGAACCCTACTCCGGCGAGTACCAAAAACCACCCCACTCCCAAAAACCTTACCCCAGGTCTCCAGACCCCCTCTCATACACTCAAATCAAACCCCAAAGCCCCGTTCAGAAGATCTAGCACTTAGAAGACTGACAGTCTTCGAAACTTTGAAAAATCAAGAAAAAATGAAAAGAACAAAGAAGAAATAAAGAAGAAAAGAAATAAAGAAGAGGAAAAAGAAAAGGAAAAAGGGCCTGAAAAAGCTAAGTACCCCTTCCACCCTTGTTTTCGTGTTCACTTGTTCTGAAATTTACTTCTTTACATGCCTGTCATGCTTATCTAAACCTGTTTCTATGCATATCTAAAATATGAATCTATCTCTGCTTCTAATTCATACTTGTTCATGCGAGCCTTGAATTTCATACATGCCTGAAATTATATAAGTGTTCTTAGGGTTTTGATATTAACTACTCATGAATCATGTGCTAATTAGCCAGTTTATGTGATTGTTCAGTATATTCTGTCTTGATTGGGTTTTAGTTAGTTGGAATTCAACCATCATCAAACTTTTCCTCCGAGTTCTGATTAATTGAAAGTTAATTCGTGTTTAAGGTTATATGTGCAAAACAACCTGAATCTAGCTATATTTGTAACTTGATTTGTATGTTAGTTCATTTTGAATCCTTGAGTGCTTATGTATACTTAGGTCATATGTATAAATGTTTTATGGCTATGTTTGTGAATTAAGTATGTGTTTTGATTAATGGCTATGTTCTGATTAGTGGCTATGTTCTGATTTATGGCTATTTGTAAAAAGTGGCTAATAATGAAAAGGCTTTAGTCTAAAATCGATTAAGTCTTAAAGACAATGCTTAGGTTGGCTATTTGTTAAATATGTGCTACCCTAGTCCTGCCAAACCTAAGGCAGGTCGGGTAATAATAATTAAATACAAGGGGTAAAAGGGGAAGGGTAAATGGCATTATTGTGGATTAAATAGAGCCTATAAGGATAAAAATGACTTTAATGCTTGGTATTTCTGAAATTACTTGAATGAAAAGGGGTATACTAGGTAGAGTTAAAAGGGATTTGTGTAATAAACCTTAGCAAGTGAGGGTAATTGGGTAAAACTTGCCTAATTGAACCCAATAGAACTGCCCAGAACCTTCTAGTAGGGGTTCTAGAGCATTTCGATACAATTTTAATGGACTATAATGTAACTAGTTGAAAGAATAAGGAGAGGGAAATAGAATTAAATTATTTGAAATTCCCCCCAAAATGCCTCTATAAATAGGCTTCTATAAGCCTGAAGAAAGGGGTTCCATTTTTTCCACGGTTCCACACATTAGAGTTCCAGATTTTAGAATTAAAAAGGAGTTCAAATTTTTGATAGTTAAAAAAAAAGGCTGGTTCTATCTTTGACAATTAAAAGAGAAATTCAGCTGAATACTATTTGTCAACTTAATCTTCAATTCGAGAATTGTTGCTGTGGGATCTTTGGTTGGTGTTTCTCTGCTGTTTCGTTCTCACTAGCTTGGATTTCGATTATTGTCGAAGTTGATTACTATTTGTTTATCGAGCTTGGGAATTTGCTTGTTGTTCATCCATTTTTTGTTGGTGTCTCTCTACTGTTACCATTGCTGATTGCTTCTGCTCTTCATCTCCCTTAGAACTCACTGTTTCATTTTCGTTGATCAGGTGCACATCTGTTTTCCTGGAGATGTAATTGAGATTTGTGATGAAGAAATGAAGATTTAATTGATTTATGATGAAACTGTTTATGCTTCTTCTTTTAGCTGTAGCTATACCTCATAGAAATCATTGTTATTTGTTAGGTATTGATTGTAATAATTAACAGCCATATGATTTTGATTTAGATTAGAGTAGAATAATTAATGTAGTAGGTAAACGTAGTTAGATACAACTTATTATCTATTTCGAAGCTAAAATAGGTTAAAATGAAGTTAATACACGTAGGTAAATAAAAATACAATTATAAAACTGGACATATAAACTGGTAATTAGTTACTCTTATTAGTTTAACCCTGAATCTTTATTAACTTAATCGAAAAGGAAATAAGCAGTTTATAAGTTTAAATTCATTAGCGCCTAGCTTTACTTAAAAGTGACTTAGATACAGAATTGCTTTAAATTTCTGTAGTTGTTAATAACTCAAGCATGTTTACCTGATCAACAATTCACGATAACCACTTTATCTCAGAACCCGTCATATAGTATAATAATACTGATACAACTATGGTGTTTAGTTGATTACTGAAACTAGTAGTGATTGAAATCTAATTTGGTACCCTCCTAAAATAATATGAGTTTACTGATTTTCTCTGTTATTTGAAAAACATCTGTTTAAATATTGTTCTGGAACTGTTAATTTGTTCTTAATTTCATTCATATACTCTGGGCTAATCACGAATATAGGCCCAGGTCCGATTAATAAGATGCTCGTGCTATTGAGTAGGTACAGTAGCTCACGTTGGGCTTCTAAAGCCCAAATGTCTTTAATAATGGACTGCTAAGGTAGTCTGAAGTCCAGGCCCCAATGATAAATAATGGCCTGGACTCCAAACATTATAACTTTAAAAAAAATACCAAAAACAGATGCATATTAGTAAGGAAAAACAAAAAATATAAAACATAGTATGGAAATAGGATTAAGCCTTAAAATAAGGGACGAGCCTCATTCTGAAGATCAAAATACACGGGTCCCCCAAACGGATTTCAATGTAAAAATGTTAGACTTGGAGGGACCGTTTAGCAATTTTCACGGTCCTTCCCAAAGATAATAAAGACGTAGACATTATAGGCACGATAAATAAAAATTACGTTCCTAATACGATTGTACATTTTATGTGACCCAAATATTAAATCCCGACGAAGCTGAAATGCACTTAAGTCACAGGCGTACTGGTTGCGGTGTGACTCGAAATGCATCGCAAGTCCTAAAAAATAACAAAGCAGAATATTAATAGCATTTGAAAATTAAAGCATATAAATCAGATAAAACAAATACGGTAGTTGAGCGACCGTGCTAGAACCACGGAATCCGAGAGTGCCTAACACATTCTCTCGGGTTAACAGAATCCTTATCTGGATTTCTAGTTTCGCGGACTGTAAAACAGAGTCATAATTTCCTCGGTTCGGGATTAAACCGGTGACTTGGGACACTATTATTTTCCCAAGTGGCGACTCTGAAAATTAATAAAAAATCCCTTTCCGAATGTCCTTTAATTGGAATAACTCCTTCCCTATTATTATTATATCCCTTCCCGGGGTGTAGTAGTAAATAGTTGGGACGTAAAGAAAAAGGAGGTGTGACAATGATCACTAGCGATGGCCTTTATCCCAAAGGATGTAACTTCAATTGTTATTGAATTGTTATCCATCATCATCGAGCGAGGTCGACGGTCACTGGCGATGGCCTTTGGCCCATAAAATGTAACCTCAACTATCATTGAAGTGTTATCCATCATCGTCGAGCGGGGTAGACCATCACTGCGATGGACTTTGGCCCATTAGATGTAACTTCAAATGTCGTTGAAGTGTTATCTGTCACCGTCGAGCGGGGTCGACAATCACTGGAGATGGCCTTTGGCCCATGGGATGTAACTTCAATGATCACTGAAGTGTTATCCGTCATTGTCAAGCGGGGTCGACGATCACTGGCGATGGCCTTTGGCCCATATGATGTAACTTTAACTATCATTGAAGTGTTGTCCGTCGTCGTCGAGCAGGGTCGACGATCACTTGCGTTGGCCTTTGGCCCATTAGATGTAACTTCAACTATCGTTAAAGTGTTATTCGTCATCGTCGAGAGGGGTCGACAATCACTTGCGATGGCCTTGGGCCCATAGGATGTAACTTCAATTGTCAATGAAGTGTTATCCACCGTTGTTGAGCAGAGTCGACGATCACTAACGATATCTTTTGGCCCATAGGATGTAACTTCAACTGTCGTTGAAGTGTTATTCATCGTCGTCAAGTGGGGTCGATGATCACTAGCGATGGCTTTTGGCCCATAGGATGTAACTTTAACTATCGTTGAAGTGTTATCCATTGTCGTCGAGCGGGGTCGACGATCACTTGCGATGACCTTTGGCCCATATGATGTAAGTTCAACTGTCGTTGAAGTGTTATTCATCATTGTCCAGCAGGGTCGACGATCACTGGCGATGGCCTTTGGCCTTTAATTGTTGTTGAAGTGTTATTCGTCGTTGTCAAGCGGGGTCGACGATCACTGGCGATGGCCTTTGGCCCATAGGATGTAACTTGAACTATAGTTGAAGTGTTATCCATCATCATCGAGCAGGGTCGACGATCACTTGTGATGGCCTTTGGCCCATAGGATGTGACTTCAACTGTCGTTGAAGTGTTATTCATTGTCGTCGAGTGAGGTCGATGATTACTAGAGATGGCCTTTGGCCCACATGATGTAGCTTCAACTATCATTGAAGTGTTATCCATCGTGATCGAGCGGGTTCGACGATCACTTTCGATGACTATTGTCCCATAGGATGTAACTTCAATTATCGTTGAAGTGTTATCCGTCATTGTCGAGCGGGGTCGACAATCACTGGAAATGGCCATAGCCGCTACATAGTGGAGAAGGTGGCCTTAGCCACTTACATAGTGAAGAAGGTGGCCTTAGCCGCTTGCATAATGGAGAAGGTGGCCTTAGCCATTTACATAATGGAGAAGGTGGCCTTAGCCTTAGCCATTTACATAATGGAGAAGGTGGCCTTAGCCGCTTACATAATGGAGAAGGTGGCCTTAGCTGGTTACATAATGGAAATGGTGGCCCTTGCCGCTTACATAATGTAGAAGGTGGCCTTAGCCGCTTATATAATGGAGAAGGTGTCCTTAGCCGCTAACATAATGGAGACGATGGCCCTAGCCGCTTACATAATGGAGAAGGTGATCTTAGCAGCTTACATAATGGAGACTCAACTAAGCTAGTCCCTTTATTATATCGGTCTGGAGAATGCGTCGAATGGCCGGTATGATAAACCTGTCTCCATACGCCCTTGGGTGTCCCATTTGCCACCTTGTTAAAAACCTCCCCGAGAAGACCCAATTGGGACAAAACCCGGGTAAGGAAAAAAGAGTACGACTCGAGAGACGCCATTTAAAAATGGAAGTACTTGAGGTGGGCGATGTTCCAGTTGTTTTGGAGTGATTTTCCTTACATTATTTCCAACAGGAATGCTCCTTTGCCCGGATCTGCTATGATTTTATATGGACCGTTCTAGTTTGTGCCCAATTTCCCTTTGCTAGGGTATTTTGACGCCGAAAGTTTTTCTTTGAGGATGTTATTTCCTACTCTTAGTGGTTGTATTTTGGCCTTATTTATTGTAATACCTTTCGACATGTTGATTTTGAGCCGTCATTCTTATGTGGGTGTAACGACCCGACCCGTCGTTACTAAGTCTTGTAGCCTACTTTCGTCATTATTTGCCCTACTCATGTTAGAGTATCTTAGGCTGGGTTCCACAACTTCAACGGGTATAACTGTATTGGTCCCGTAGACCGGCGAGTATGGTGTTTCTCCTGTGCTAGATTTCGGCGTAGTGTGGGATGCCCACAGTACTACTGGTAGTAATTCGAGCCAGAGCCCTTTGGCTTCTTCGAGTTTCTTCTTTAGTATGTTCAGTATTGTTTTCTTGGAGGTTTCTGCTTGGCTGTTGGCGGCAGGGTGATATGGAGTGGAGAGTATCCATTCATTTGTCAAAGAACTTTGTTATCATTTTGCCGATGACTTGGGGGCCGTTGTCACAGCTGATTTACATGGGAATGCCGAAGCGGCATATGATGTTTTTCCAAATGAAGGCGATGGCTTCTTGTTCGTGTATTTGGGCGTACGCACCTGCTTCTACCCACTTGGAGAAATAGTTAGTCAAAACCAACAGAAATCGTACCTTTCCTCGCCCTGCTGGTAGGGGACCGATTATATCCATTCCTAATTTGATGAAGGGATGTAACTGAGTGTAGGGGCTCTCCCGGTTGATGTATCATGGGAGCGTACTTTTAGCACTGTTTGCACCTGCGAACATACTGTGGTGCCTCTTTTTTCTTTATGGGCCAGTAGTACCCGGCTTAGATGATGTAACAGAGAGGGCGCGATTGCCGGTATGCATGCCGCAGTAATCCTCGTGTACCTTTTTGAGTACTTGCCTTGTTTGGTGCGACCCCAAGCACTTAGAGAGGGGTCCGCCAAACGTTCTTTTGTACATATCGTGATTTATTAGGTAGTATCGGGCGGCTTGTACTCAGAGCTTTTTGGCTGCTTTTTTGTCGAGCGAGAGTGTCCTGTCCTGCAGATAGGAGATAAACTGGTTGGGCTAGTCCCAAGTTAGATTTAAAAAGAGTACCTTAGTGTGATCTATGGCTGAATGGAGAATGGTGACTATAATTCACTTGTTGATATTTTTGGTGGCCGCATCCAATTTGTCTAGGCCATCTTTTTCGATGTTTTGCACTCTCGTGATTTTTTCCAGGCGACATTCGTCGAACTTGGGCATCAACTTGTGAATTTCTAATTGATATTTCTGTAGCCTTTGTTCCTTGATCTGGTAAGTCCTGGTGACTTGGTTCACCACGAGTTGAGAATCGCAATGGAGGATGAGTCGTCGAGCTCCGTAATTGATGGCTAACCTCATACCTGCAATCATAGCCTCGTACTCGGTCTCATTGTTAGTTATCTTGAAGCATCGTATGGACTAACAAATTATTTTGCCCGTAGGGACCTTAAGTACAAGTCCTAGTCTCGATCCCGAGGCGTTGGAAGCGCCATCAGTGTAGAGGGTCCAGAGGTCAGTACTAGGAGTAGCGCAAATGGCCTCTAGTTCTACTTCCGGCAAAATCTCCGTACTGAAATCGGTGACAACATCTGCAAGTACCTGCGACTTGATGCAATTTCTTGGGTGATAGGATATTTCGTGCTTGCGGAGCTCGATGGCCTATTTGGCGAGCCTGCCCGATAACTCGGGCTTGTCTAGGGTGCTTCTCAGGGGGAAGGTCGTTATAACTTTTATGAAATAGCACTGAAAGTAGTGTTTAAGCTTTCGTAAAGCTACGACCAGTGCCAGGGCTAGCTTCTCGAGGTGTGGATATCGTATTTCGGCATCCACTAGGGTTTTACTGATATAGTAATTAGGAGACTGCATACCCTAGTTTTCACAGACCAGGACTGCGTTGATGGCGACTTTGGATACTGCAAGGTATACTAGCAAGGGTTCGCTAGTGTTCGCTTTAACTAGCAATGGTGGCGAAGACAAGTATTATTTTAAATTTTTTAAAGGCTCGGCGAATTCGTTGTTTCATTGTAGTCCGTGATCTTTTCTCAATACATTAAAAGGTTTATGGCACCTGTCGGAGGATCGCGAGATGAACCTGGATAGGGCGGTTATTCGCCCTGTTAGCTTTTGTACCTATTTTTTGCCGTTCAAGGTATCAGGTATTGAGTCTATTGCCTTAATTTGGTCCGATTTGTCTTCGATACCTCATTGTGAGATGAGAAAACCCAAGAACTTCCCTGATGCTATGCCGTAGGCGCACTTTTCTGGGTTCATTTTCATCCCATACTATCGTAGTATTTCAAAGACTTGTTTTAGATGGTTGGGGTGGTTTTCTTTGTTTGTCGACTTTACCAGCATATTGTCGATGTAGACCTCCATGGTTTTTCCAAGCTGTTCCTTGAAAATTTTGGTAACCAGTCTCTGATACGTCGCCCCTGTGTTTTTGAGTCCGAAGGGCACCACCTTGTAGCAATATGTCCACTGGTGGGTGATGAAAATTATCTTTTCTTGGTCATCCTTGGCCATCATGATTTGGTTGTAGCCAGATTAGGCATCTAAGAAGCTTAGCATCTCATGTCCTACTGTGGCGTCGATCAACTAGTCGATGTGAGGTTGATAGGAATGAGTCCTTTAGGGCATGCCGTGTTAAGGTCGGTGAACTCTACGCACATCCTCCATTTCCCGTTTTTCTTTTTGACCATGATGACAATGGCGACCCATTGGGGATATTTTGATTCCCTTATGGACCCGTTAGCCAGTAGCTTATCTACCTCTTCGCTGACGGCCTTGTTGATTGCAGCGTTGAATTTTCTTCTAACTTTCCCGACGGGTGGATATAGTGGGTCGACGTTCAGCTTGTGGGCGGCAATGTCTGTTGGTATCCACGACATATTTGAATGAGAAAAAATAAATAGATCCGTGTGGTTAGTTATAAATTCATGGTACTTACTTGGGTCGCAGAAGTTGTGTCCAATATAGGCTTTCTTTATGTGGTCGATACGGTCCAGTTGTATTGAGTCTAGATCCTCGAGCGTTGCTTTGCAGGCTTATGATGTTCGGATCTTTGATGGCTTCCGTTGTCGGGTCGACCTTAGTCCCCGACACGGCTGATTGCTATGCTTCCATACTTGCTCCTTTCAACTGCTTGGTGTGTAAACAGTCTTGATCGATTCAATAGCACTCTTTCACGGTGGGTGGCTTGCCCCGAATGCTAAATACTCCCCAAGGGGTGGGGAACTTGATCACTTGGTAGAAGCTTGAGGGGACTGCCCGCATGGCGTGTATCCACGGGCGTCCTATAATGGCGTTGTAGGCTGTTTATTGGTTCATAACTTGGAAAGTGGGTTCTAGTGTAACTCCTCCTGCTAAAACCGACAATGATACCTCTCCAAAGGTTCGTTCCACTACATTATTAAAACCTATCAGTGTTATACTACGCGGTATTATCCTATCTTCGAGCCTCATTTGCGCGGGGACTCTTGGATGGATAATACATGCGCCGCTTCCATCATCAACTATGATTCTCTTAACATCAGTGTTAGTAATACGTAAATTTATGACCAAAGCATCATAACGAGGAAAAGACAAACCATCACCATCAGACGCATCGAAGGTGATACTCTCTTCGAAGTCACCATACCGTTTGTGGACAATTGTTCATTTCAGTTTGTGCGAGGTGGTGAACTTTACATGGTTGATTGCTGAATCATCGCCTCCTCCGAAGATCATGTTGATGGTTTGTGCTAGCAAAAGTGGCTTTGGCGGCCCTTGAGGTTGTTCCCACTCTCATGTGAAGTTGATCTTTCCCTTATCGCTCAGCAGCTCCCTCAAGTATCCTTGGTTCAACATTCTGAATACCTCATGTCGTAGCCCTATGCAATCTTCGGTTTTTTGCCCTCATTCTTGGTGGAACTCTACATAGGACATTTGACTTACTCGTGGTGGGATCTAATTTCATTTTCTGTGGCCATTGTACCTTGGTGCTAAGCTTCTCCAGTGCATACACTATTTCAGAGGGAGACACGCAAAAGTTATGGGCAGATAATAAAAGGGGCATACCTCTTTCATTACGGAGTGGGGCGATACGTCACTGTAGTGCTTCTGTGTGTCTTGGCGGTGGTGGATGCGAGGATCTGATGCCTTTCTTTGTTGAAGCGCGAGGGTTTTTCCCACCTGCCCTCGCTATGTCGATCCCTTCTTGCTTTTGACTTATCGTTGTGAGCTGCTGGGTTGGTCTGTTGAGGTCATCCTCGTCTGCTCGTACCCCAGCACAGTAGGCATTGTGGATCTCCTCCCATGTGGTGGGAGGATACTTCATGAGTCGGCTTAGTAGCTTTTTGGTTGCTCTCGAACCATCTCTACTCAACTCGTTTTGGAAAGCTGCGACTGCCATACCTTCCGATATGTTTGGTAGGCTCATCCTTACTCTATTGAATCTGGCCAGGAAGTCCCTGAGTCCCTCAACCACGGTTTGTCAGACGGCGAAGATATCGTTGACCCTGGCCTCTGCTTTTCTTGCTCCCGCATAGGCGGTGGCAAACTTATCCGCCTTTTTTTCGAATGTTGATATCGTTCTGGCCGGCAGCTGCGAGTACCATGTTAACACCCCGTTAATGTTTCTCCGAACTTTTTTAACAGTACAACTGGTCATTGTTCCTCTGACAGATCGATACCCTTCACAGCGGTCACATAGTAGATCAGGTGGTCTTCGGGGTCTGTCATCTCGTCATATATCCTTAAGTAAGGTGGCATCTTGAAGGTTTTTTGGATCGGGTGAGGTGCAACTTCTTTGCTATATGGCTGTTCGAATCTTCCCACGCCGCGTTTCGGTACTAACTTAGGAGCGCCAAAAATTTTGTCCACTCTTTCCTGATGCTCTTTCATTTTATCCCGGAGTGCCTTATTTTCATTCTCCATTTCCTCCATTTTTTAGGATGGCTGCAAGTGTGCCATCGCTGGTATGGTTATTGGCGTGGTTGTTGTTTGTACATACAATATCAGGTTCACTGGTGGTAGTGATGTCTGTCGTTATCGGGTTCTTAATGTTGCTTTGGGGCAATTTTTCGAGCAAGATGCCTAGGGTATTCATGAGCCACTCTTCCAATAGCTTCTTGACCACCGGGGGTGGCGCTTCTTTGACTGCAGACGTGGAAGTTCCCTTTTCGTGCAAGATCGTCAGATCTTCAGATGGAGATGGTAAGATTTCTCCCTCTTGTGTGCTACCAGGTGTTGTGCTCAAGATATTTTTCTACCGGCCTCGTTGAGGAGGCCTATGAGGTTGGTTGTGACGCCTGCTATTTCTTTCAATCTTGCGTCATTTTCTGCCATTTTTTGATTTTAGTAGGGTGTGAAGAAAGATGATTTCCTTTTGATATTCTAAGTGCAAACTATGATTTCGATTGCCGAAATTACCACAGACGGCGCCAAATTGTTTGACTCAAAAGTTAATAAATACTTTGCAAGTAAATACAATAAAAAATAGATCAAGGATAAATCGTAATCGAAAATACTAAGACCTAGAAACGTAAATTATATATCTTATTGCTTTTGATAGATTAAATATTCTAGAGAGAAAGAGAAAGAAAGATCCGATCCCCTTTACAACATTGTGATCCTCCTTTATATAATAGGAGAACCCCTTCGAAATAATAAAATAATACAGCCGTAGGTCACGTGCTTCGAGGAGACGACGAGGCCTAAGGACACATTTTCACACCGACATTCTTAGGTCGTACCCTCGCTTCGACTATTACTTAATCGTGGGTCGTAGCTATCGTAGTGGGCAGAATTTGACCCTATATAGTATCAAATCTCTTAAATAGTTTTCTAAATTCAATTAATATGAGTAACACATATCTGTCAAACACTCTTGATTTCCTATAAAAGTATAATGCCACAAGTAAACAAGATTAAGCTTGCACGGCTAATATCATAACCAAAACGAAATGTAGTGCTATTTTATTCTTGTACTAATCATATATCAATAATCAAATGTGTAATATATATACAAATGTGTATGTGCATATATAACTTTTTTTAATTCTTTAAAATCGGAGAACAAATCAAGAGAGACCAAGACTTTTTAATATTTCATTCCAAACCAAACGAATAACAAAACAAAAATACAGAAATCAAATAACAAAAACGAATTGATTCGATTTGGTTTTACAAAGCTCAAAATTGTTGGGCAAAAATTTCAAATTAAATAGAGGCTACATCCGCATACCTATGAAAACATTATTTTGTCTGAACCAGGTCATAATTGCACTAAGAAAGAACCCCTGCAGGTAAATGGAGAGCATTCATATAAAGGAGTTAAGCTAGAGTTTAAAATAACTTTAAATTTTGGCTTCGTCTTTTTTTATATGAATAAGCCTCGGACCATGAGGCGGCACGTTCCCTGTGCGGCAGCGATGAATAGCCTCACACCCACGGTAATAGGAATTTACTGGTCGTCCTAGACGGCAATTTTTCAAGCTATTTCCCCTGCGGCTGCATGGGATGCGATCGCGGAAGATTGCACCATAATCAATTCTCTTTCCCTCAGAATTTTCTGCTAAGAATGTGACTGCAATGATTGCAATGACAATAGCCAGAAAAACTGTTCTGGACGTGGCCATATTTAATTTCTTAATTAATCGAAGTGAGCAAATTAGATGGAGACTGCTTACGTTTATATTAGCTAGAAGATGTGATTGGTTTTGCTAATTTTTAGCTTTAACGTACATGTTTTGACAGAGTAATGATATCACAATAAACTGAAAACCAACAAAATGATAAGGGATGATGTTTAATTTATTTATGTTAAAGGCTTATCATATTACTGCATAGTTTATATTATATTATAGAGCTTCAATGTCAATATAAATATTACTACGGGATTAAAAATCCAGATAGGGCTAAGAATAAATTGCGCGAGACAAAAGTTAGTAATAGTAGCTAAAGAAAAAATGATTTAATAATTTCCAATTATGGTTGAGTTCAATTATTTCAACTTGTAAACTAGAGCTATCAAGTACCTATTACAAATTGTAAGGAAAGTATGTCCTGAAACTACAAACAAATTCTTAAAAATCTTGTTAAACTTATCCAAGCATAGAAGAACACACTTTGTGATCGATCTACGTACGATATTAAAATATCTTTGATCTAAATTGTAAGGATCCCCTTGCACTAGATGTAGAACATATATGGTATTTTACAGTCCATTAATTTTTTATAACGCTAACGAGATGGTAATGTAAGACATTTATACAACCTAAAAATGTCTAACACAGTTATAGAGCAAATCGTAATGCAATAGGAAGATCAACGTACCTTCCGCCATTGTTATTTTAGATGGTGTATGTATTGGAGGAAAAAGAACATTACACGTGGAATGTCAGTATGCTGACGAAGCATGGCGCGTGAAGCAATGATACAACGACAATTGGCGTTCTCAATTATAGAATTAATCGAGAGAGGGAGGTGCGGGAGAAACACCCACGAGACAGTAAATAGAAGAGAATCGGGCCTTACAATTTCCAAAGAAGAGGCAAGGACGTGATGAATAAGAACGAAAAGAAGGGAAGATACACGAACCAGAAGTAATTAAGGAAGGGGAGTCGAAGCAGTTATAAGGTATTTATAGCAATAAATATGCAAGTTAGAATTACCTGAGGTACTGGACACTCAATACAATTAATTCCCATAATAAAACCAGATTATATGAGCAAACTGTTATGATTGTAAACTCCTATATAAGGACACATAATTTCATTTGTAAAGAGAGTTTCCAAGTACTATTGAAATATACTCTTTACTTCTCTACTTTATTAAAGTTCTCAGCCTTGATTTTATAAATTGTCTGTCAATTTATTCTTTATTTCTTTTAGTATATTTTCTTTACCATTCTTATTATTCTTCCTAAATAACATTGTAAAAGTGAAGTAAAATTTGGTTATCAGTAACCCATTTTCTTCTAAATTTAGACTTTGACCGATAAATCTATTTTCTGGTTAAACAAATTTGTTCCATTACCGGAAATCTGATAATCTTTTCACTTTTTGAATTTTCTTTCTAACAACCAACCATGTCAATTGTCAAGAAAAATAACCAATTGAACCTATAGGAGGGAGCAACTCTACCACTCCCTTCTCTGTGAGGATCTCCTCAACAGTCCCATAAGGAGTCATCTGAAAGATCAATGTCACACGTGAATGATCATCAAGTGGACGAGCAGATTGTTGAATAAGATGCTTTAAAACAATTGACCGCGGAACACATGAACAATGCTCTTTAAGCCTTTGTTATGGGATTGCCAACTACACTACAAACTCGTCCTCCGAACACCGTAACCCTGGAAAACCCACGCTCGGGGCTTGCCTGAAAGTGAAGGAGTTCCCAATGAATCTCGTGATAGAAGATCAGTAACACCAAATAACTCCGATTTACAAAGTTTGGTACTAACTTTGCAGAAACAGCTGAAAGAGCAAAATTATTCCATAAAACAAATATTTGGTGTACCTTCCGTGATTAAAGGAGTAGATATTTATAAATATTCACAACAACTCTAGAAGGCAAGCATACCACCTTTGCCGATTTCTAAGAAGTTTAAAATGACTGACATTCCAAAATATGATGGACCAACTGAGCCTCCAGATCACGTAACTGCATTTACAATTGGCGTGAAAGGCAATGATTTAACCAAGCAGGAAATTGAGTCGGTTTTGGTTAAAAACTTTGGAGAAACAATCAAGAAAGGAACATTAACGTGGTATTATCTCTTACCTGAAAACTTTATTGATTATTTTGTTAAGCTTGCTAATTCATTTATAAATGCACACTCGACAGCTCAAAAAACTGAAAAGGATGAAAAACATCTTTAAGGAAAAACAAATTACTCTTAGAGTTCGTTGATAGACTCCAAGGAGAGAGGAAGATGTTACCACGAGTACCAGACAATTGGCCAGCCATGACATTCACAAGTAATCTAATTGAGAAATGGTTTAAAGCCGTTAGGATGCTTAAGAAAATTTATTGAGAATTTCCATCAACAACATGGAATGACGTGTACAACAGATAGAAGATGAAGCTTAAGATAGAAGAATATACGGTTGCACAACCAAGGGTTGATGAAAGAGCAGAGTTGAGACATATAGAATTAGATAAAAGAACCGGAAAAACTGGTACAGGACTTACATGGGTCCTGTAGGTTGAGATTCTTGGTCCAAATAGGAAAACTTTTGATCTGAATTGAGATCAAGACAAAAAGGTGCGAGTTCTTCACCTATATTTGGAATGGAAAGGGATACACGAGGTGATAACTCCAGCACACATGCAAGAATCGGAGATTACAGTTTTAATGTCAGTACCTCTAAGTTGGTGGCTATTTTAAGAGGTATAAGATATATGATGTGGTGGCCTAAAGAAATGAGATCAGACCCAAACAAAAGCAATCCAGATTATCGGTGTGAATTTCACAACGATATGGCAACAGATTACAGGTTATTATAAGGAGAGGCCAAACATGTGTTAAAGCAAGGTTATCTAACTGGCCTGTTCAGCGAGAAGGGTAGATATCATATATGAAGAACATATAAGAACCCCCGAAATGGCCATCTCCAAAAAGAACAGTTAATGTAATAATCAGGGGAGACAAAGTCAATGGTGTGACTTATACAGTTGCAAAGAAGACATAAAAAGCCATTGTCACTCATGGGAAGCGAATACGCCAAACCTTGGAAGATGACGGTAATATTTAATGGCGAGGATGCAGAAGGCTTGATGATACCCATAATGACGCACTGGTAATATTTTTAATTTTATCGATTAAATCGATTTAAATAAAGCTTGGCCAAAAGATTTATTCTTTTTGCCACACAAAGATCAACTAATAGATTCTACCGTATGACATAAGCTATTAAGTTTTTTAAAGCATACACATGATATAACCAGATAAAGATAGATTCTATAGATGAAGAGAAAACCTTATTTATCACAGACATGGGGACTTATTATTACAAAGCCATGCCCTTTGGTCTAAAGAACATTAGGGCCACGTACTAAAGATTTGTAACTAAATTGTTTCAAGAACATCTAGGAAAGATTATGGAAGTCTACATCGATAAAATTCTAGTCAAGTCAGCACAAGTGGGAGATCATTTTCAACATCCGTCAGACACTTTCCAGATTCTCCCCAAATACAATTTGAAGCTAAATCCAAAAAAATATGCCTTTAGTGTAGCTTCAAGTAAATTTTTAGGTTTTCGTGTTTCTAACAACAAAATTGAAGTAAGTCCTGCAAAAATAAAAGCTATTGAGGAAATATCGAATGTACGCACCAGCAAAAAAAGAAGTGCAGAGATTAATAAGAAGAATAACAGCCCTGGGGAGATTTATTTCCATCGAAAAAAAGTTTTAAATTCTTTTCAGTATTGAAAAAGAAAAATCAATTTGAATGGACTGATAAATGCGAACAAGCCCGCAAGGACTTAAAATTGTATTTTACAAATGCGTCTTTGCTGGCCAAACCAAAAGATAAAGAAAGGTTGCTTATCTACCTTGCTGTGTCAGAAGTGGCGGTAAGTGCAGTACTTCTACGAGAGGATAAAGGTCAATATACTATATAATATGTTAGTAAATCTTTGTTAGATGTTGAGACGCGATATCCTCATCTAGAAAAGCTTGCTTTACCATTAATTATGGCATCTAGAAAGTTGAGACCCTATTTTCAATGTCATCGCGTCTTTGTAATAACTACTTTCCACCTGGGGAATATATTGCATAAACAAGAACTATTTGGTAGGTTAGCTAAGTGGACAATAGAACTCGGTGATTATGATATTACATATGAGCCCAAAACTGTAATAAAATCTTAGGTTTTAGCAGATTTTATAGTAGATTTTAGCACGAATTTAATTCCTCAAGCAGAAAAGGAATTACAGGTATTTACCAGATCTAATTTGGGGACTTGGATTTTATTTACTGATGGTTCCTCGAATTTTAAAGGCGCAGGACTAGGTATTGTTTTAATTCCGCCTTTAGGGGAAGTCATAAAGCAAGCAATAAAATGTTATCCTATCATTAACAATGAAGCAGAGTACGAAGCTGTGATTGCAGGTCTGGAACTAGTATGTGAGCTTCACATTAAATAGCTTATAATCAAAAGTGACTCACAACTAGTAATTAACCAAATGCAGGGAACTTACATAGCAAGAGAGTTACGAATGCAACAATACTTGGAAAAGGTATGGGAAATAATCAAACAATTTCAATCGTGGAAAGCCGTTCAAATACCTATGGAGGAGAATATAGAGGCAGACGCGTTGGCTAATCTCGTGTCTATTACGGAGATAATGTGACGACTTAAAAGGTCATCACCTATTTTCCTCATCTGTTCTGTGCTTCCGAAGCCTTTAAAACCTCCTTTTATATTGCCTTGATTTGCATGCACAGTCCGGCGCGTAGCCAAAATTTTTTTATGCTAGAATATGTGAATTCTATGAAAAATTTGAAGAATTTTGATATTAATACTGATATAGTTGACTTTGGTCAACATTTTTGGTAAACGGACTCGAACCCAAGTTAGAACGGTCCCGAAAGGTCCGTAGAAAAATATGGGACTCGGGCATGTGTCCAGAGTCGAATTTCGAGGCCTAGAGCCCGAGATATTAATTTTTCTATTAAATTGTTTTTTTGAAATTATTAAGGAAAATAAAAAATATTGATTAAAAGACCATAGTATCGGGCTCGTATTTTGGTTTCGACACCTGGTACAAGTCTTATAAACTATTTAAGCGCTTCCTGTAAAGTTTGATTGAAAACGGACATCGTTTGATGTGTTTCAGATAGATTTGGGTTGCGTTGTGCTCGTCTTTCTTATGCTTCGACATTGTTTGTTCAAGCGTAAAATAAATCATATTGAACAAATGAGCTCCTATTACTGTTTTGAATGAAGCATTAGATCGGTATCGTAATTAAGGTCCCGTAGCAAAAAGAATCATCGAATTTGGACATCGTATGAGGATTTTATGGCTATTTTACTAAGGTTGCCCAGATTTTTAGGTTAATGACGAAATTGCCCCTGATGGCGTATTAAAAACCCGCACTATTTGCAAATCTTAAAACCTACACATCTCCTTCATTATAAGGTCAAATTTAGTGATTCAAAATCCTAAATTAATTAGAATTTCACAAGGAATCTATTGGGAGCAGTAAAACGCATGGACAGTAGACCTATAATGAGCAGGTCGAGTTTTCTTTCAATTTTTGAACGGTAAGAAGCTTCTGAGGCGATTTTTAATAGAGAAAATCAGTGTGTATATAGAGGTAAGTGATTTGATTATTAAAACTCATTTATGGGTGATTATAAACCATAATCCCATTCTTTAATTCATGAAAATAGTAGAAAAATAGGGTTTTGGGGCCTAGAATTATGAGACCTTCAGGGGTCGATTTGAGCGGCCAAACAGACTCCGATTTTGGTATTCTTTATATGTACGGACTCGTGGCGAGATGAGGAATCCGTTAGTATGACTTTTGGAAATTTTTGACCAAGCAGGCCCATGGTCGGTTTTAGAATTTTTGGACAGCATGTTAAAAATACTTTAATTAGGCAAGTGGGCTGGTTTGTTGAGTAGAATTGATGATATTAAATAAATTGTGTACAAATACGATTGATTTGGAGCCAAATTCGAAAGGAAAGGCATTGCTTGAGGAGTGAGTGGACTATAAATCGTCAAGTAAGCGTTTGATCTATCCTAGCTTGAGGGAATATGATTAGAGTATAATAACCTGCTAATTGCTAAATGATCGAGTGCGGTGTATAGATGTGGTGACGAGTATGTATACACCGGAGTCTAGCATGACCGTGGTTCTTTGTTTGTACATGTTTGTGATATAATTTGAAACTCTTCTAAGCTAAACTATAAATTTCTACAAATGTGAAGAGTCTGAGAATGAGCTATGAAAAGTAAATATTTTGGAGCATTGGCTCGAATGATAATTACTGTTGAATCGAAGACGAAAGTATTGAACGAAATTATGATTAATCCCTTGCCGGGACCTTATTGTTGAGAGTTATTGTTATTGCTCCCTTGCCGGGACTTAGTACTCTTTGGGATATTCCCTTCCCGGGATTGGTTGTGTATTGTGTTGAAATAAAAAAGGACCGTGTGGCATGCCATCCACACACACACACACACACACACACACACACACACACACACACACACACACACACACACACACACATATATATATATATATATATATATATATATATGTATGTATTACGAATTGGGATTGTGTGGCACACCACCACTTATATATTATGAATTGGGATCGTGTGGCACGCTGACCACTTATATATTCTGAATTGGGATCGTGTGGCACGTCGACCACTTATATATTATGAATTGGGGTCGTGTGGCACGCCTTCCACCTATATACATATTATGAAATGGGATTGTGTGGTTCACCTACCACGTCATATATTGAGGATTGGGTTGCGTGCCGCAACAGAGTATAGACTTGTGTATTGTGTTCGTATGTGGAAATTTTCGGTATTGTTGTTTAGTTACACTTCTTTACGGATAATTTCTATATTTGACTGTGGTGTATTCCCCAGCATGTCCCTTCCCCTTTTACCGCTTAAATTGGTATATATATGTATATGGAATTGCACAGGTTTATGTGAGTGTCTGGTCCTAGCCTTGTCACTACTTCGCCGGGATAGGCCGGGAACTTACCAGCATATGGGGTCGGTTGTGCTGATGCTACACTCTGCGCTCTTTTTGCATAGATACATGTGCGACTTTTGAGCAACAACAATAGTAGATCGATAGCAGGATTTCTTCATTACGAGACTGAGGTAGCTTGCAGGCGTCCGCAGGCCCAACGTCTCTTCTTATGTTTTTCATTTATACTGTAGTCTCATTATTTCGAGACTGACAGTTGTTATTTATCTTTCAGACCATTATGTGTAGTTATTCTTAGTAGTTCATGAGTTAGTGACTCCACATCTTGTGTAGAGGATTTATGATGAGTATCACATTTATATTCAAATTTATGAAAGTAGACTTCTGCAGTTAATATTATTATTATTATTCTTGTTATTAAATTGACAACATGATAGTTTTTATTAATGGAAAGATGGTGAGTAAATTGGCTTGCCTAACTACCACGAGTAGGCGCCATCACGATCCCGATGGTGGGCAATCCGGGTCATGACAAGTTGGAATCAGAGCACTAGGTTACATAGGTCTCACAACTCACGAACAAACTTAGTAGAGTTTGAGGGGTAAGTACGGAGATGTCTGTGCTTGTTCCTTAGAGTCTATTGAGTTAGGAAAAATCTCTCCTTTGTTCTTTCCTATCGTGCGATGTTAAATTGAATTTCTACTCTTGTCTTCCCACGAATGGTGAAGTCACGTACCGTTTCTTCAGCCGAACAATGGCACAGGCTGGTGATAGATCAACTACGCCTTCAGAAGTTTTGCGGAGGTCAGATAGGTTTCACCAAACTCTTTGCTACCACCTTCAGCGGTGCATCTTTTGAGAACCCACGGGGTTGTGCTTGACCTCTGCGATAAGGTATTACAGAACGTGGGAATAGTCAAAAGCGAGGGGGTTGATTCTACTATGCTTCGGATGGCAAATAAAGCAGTGGGAACATAATGTACGTTCTAACCAGTTGTGGTTTCAACGGACCTTGACATCTGGTTGATTTATTTGAGTTGTGAAGGACAAATATTGTGAATTGGACGTTGTGACTCTGACTTACAACCAAAAGGGGGAATTCCACTATTAGTGAATGGACCGGATGACCATGTGTTATGTCAGTTTGGCTTGGAATGTATTCATATATGGTATGGAAATGGTCTCCCAAACAAAATATATATATTTAAGGTTTGGTACTCTACAAGGGGTAAGAATCGCCCCTAGAGAATAACAAAGAGGATATGAGTAAATAGGGTAGCTCAACAGTGTTAAGCCAGCATAGCAAAAGAGGAAATTGGCCGTCAATGTTTGTAACAAGCCTACGAAGAGGGCAAGCTGGCCAACACAACACTACCTACTCAACTCTATTTTAAGAAAATGTTCTGAAGAAGTCACCTTCCAGATTCTCTGCAATATGTAGTATAAGCGATCTGAACGGTTGTACCAGGTCACCATAATATTGTTCGAATATGTCGTCATGTGCAATAAGTTAACTGCGCCTTAAAAGAATTGTTGTGAATGTGGAATTTTGGAGAAATGTAATTTTAGGAAAGCACTTAGGCTACGTGCTCCATTGTAGTCAATACTTATCTTACATGACCAGCCAGAGGTAGAGGTCAGGATGTTAGAGGTAGAGGTGAGAATCCTAGAGGTGGAGACCCAGCCGTTGATATAATTTCTATGGTGTGACTGAGGTCACTACACCAGATGGTGTCATCACATGTATAATTTGGATTGTTGTAAAAGGATATTTTTCCTTAAGTTGATTTGTTTTTTTTTTTGAAAAATTTTAGGCGATTCCTCTTAATATGCTCCACTCATGAGTGAGCATCATAATCATCAAATCTGCTTATCACGTTGGGCTATTACATGAAGATAGCTATCCCTATTATTAGGTGTTATTCACTAAAATATCCATGAGGCCAACAGTGACTTTATATTACATGTCACAGTGGGTTTTGATATAATTCCTGGAATAACTAATTTCAATTGTTAATTGTATGCCCTATCAGTATGAGGGTTCATTTTGTTGTGATTTTCTTTGATGGAAAATTGTTGAAAGGAAGAAAGAAAGGAAATGAAAAATTTCAGATGGTACAAAGTGCAAGTATTTGTGAATCGGAGTTGAGGATGAGGTCCTAAAAGTTTTGCATAATGTGAAATATTTTTAAACCGAGTTACAAGCTGCGGTGGATATTACATGAGGACAAGGTCCCGGTGGTGAGAAGTTTGAGTTTAAAATTTCCCCTTTTTGAAAATAAAAATCTTGTACTATATCCTAAATTTGAGCCATGTCTGTTAGGATTATTTGACAATTCTTGTATAGTTTCTAATTATATTTAGCCATTTCTGCTTTGTAACCGTTGAGTTTTAGCCCTTGATACAAGCACCCAGGTGAGGATAAATATGACACATTAATTCGGGAAAGTAATCATGGGGTATCCATGCCTCATTATGAGTAAAGTGGGAGTTTTGGAATAAGGTATTTGATAACACACGGTTAATTGGCAATGTTGTAAATTAGGGACAACTTTTATGGCCAGAGTCATGGTCACGTGCATACGTATGAGGTGTGCATGCCTTATTTAGACTTGTTCGTGATAGTCTCTATTGATGGCGTATTGATATACTCCCGCAGTCTGAAGGAGCATGCGCATCATCTTAGAGTTGCTCTCCAGACTCTGAAAAATAGTCAGCTATATGCAAATATTTCCAAAGTGTGAGTTTTGGTTAAGTACCCGTTGCATTCCTGGGTCATGTTGTAAGTGCATAAGGTATACATGTTGATCCAAGGAAGATGGAGGCAGTCAAGGACTGTCCTAGACTAACATCAGCCACAAGGATCCGGAGTTTCTTGGGATTAGCAGATTATTATTAGTGGTTTGTGGAGGGGTGTTCATCTATTGAAACCCCGATGACCAGATTGACCCAGAAAGGTGTCCAGTTTGAATGGTAAGATGAATGTGAGGCGAGCTTTTAGGAGCTCAAGACAACCTTGACCACGACATCGGTATGGGTTTTTCCCACAAGTTTGGGACCTTACATAGTCTATTATGATGCATCCCGTACTGGCTTGGAGCGGTATTTATGCAGGATGG
>JASVEL010014221.1:0-77123 GCA_032618575.1 Nicotiana noctiflora | reverse complement strand
TCAACCGCTCCGACGAGTAAGTAGTACTAACCGGAATGAAGTGAGTTGACTTGGTCGGTCTATCCACAATCACCCATACGTAATCAAACTTCTCGCCGTCCGAGTGAGTCCAGGTAACAAAATCCATAGCGACTCTCTCCCATTTCCACTCGGGAATAACAATGCGCTGAAATACACCACCGGGCCTCTGGTGCTCGTACTTAACCTGCTGACAATTGAGGCACCGTGCTACATGTCCGACAATGTCCATTTTCATCTTTCTCCACCAATAGTGCTGTTTCAAATCTTGATACATCTTAGCGGCTCCTGGATGGATAGAATACCGCGAGCTATGGGCCTCTTCCATAATCAACTCACGAAGGCCATCAACATTGGGCACACATATCCGGCCCCTCATCCTCAATGCGCCGTCATTATCAATGGTGACATCTCTAGCATCATCATGCTGAACTCTGTCCCTAAGGACAGCCAAATGTGGATCATCATACTGGCGCTCACGAATACGATCATATAGAGATGACCGAGATACAACACAAGCCAATACCCCGCTGGGCTCCGAAATATCTAACCTCACTAGCCGATTGGCTAGTACCTGAACATCATAAGCAAATGGCCTCTCCTCAGCTGGAATATATGCCAAGCTCCCCATACTGACCGCCTTTCGGATCAAAGCATCGGCCACCACATTGGCCTTCCCCGGATGGTATAATATAGTAATGTCATAATCCTTCAGCAACTCAAGCCATCTCCGCTGTCTCAAATTAAGGTCTTTCTCTTTGAACAAGTGTTGGAGACTACGATGGTCGGTATACACCTCACAAGACACACCGTACAAATAGTGCCTCCAAATTTTCAATGCATGAACAATGGCGGCTAGCTCCAAATCATGAACAGGATAGTTCTTCTCACGTGGCTTCAACTGCCGAGAAGCATAAGCAATTACCTTACCTTCCTGCATCAACACACAACCTATCCCCACTCTCGAGGCATCACAATAAACGGTATACGAACCTGAAGCTGATGGCAATACTAACACTGGAGCTGTGGTCAAAGCTGTCTTGAGCTTCTAAAAGCTCTCCTCGCACTCATCCGACCACACGAATGGTGCACCCTTCTGGGTCAATTTAGTCAATGAAGAAGCAATGGATGAAAATCCCTGAACAAACCGGCGATAATACCCCGCCAAGCCAAGAAAACTCCTAATCTTTGTAGCTGAGGTTGGTCTAGGCCAACTCTGCACCGCCTCTATCTTTTTCTGATCAACCTGAATACCATCACGAGACACCACATGTCCCAGAAATGCTACGGACTCGAGCCAAAACTCGCACTTGGAGAATTTAGCATATAGCTTCTCCTCTCTCAATCTCTGCAACACAATACTCAAATGCTGAGCATGCTCCTCCTGACTACGGGAGTAGACTAGAATGTCATCAATGAACACAATCACAAATAAATCCAAATAAGGCTTGAACACACTGTTCATCAGATGCATAAATGCTGCTGGGGCGTTGGTCAGCCCAAACGACATCACAAGAAACTCATAATGACCATATCGGGTCCTGAATGCAGTCTTCATAATATCCGAGTCCCTGATCTTCAGCTGATGATAGCTTGAACGAAGATCGATCTTAGAAAACACCCTCGCACCCTGTAACTGATCAAACAAATCATCTATGCGCGGTAGAGGGTACTTGTTCTTCACTGTCACTTTGTTCAATCGCCTATAATCAATACACATTCGCATGGAACCATCTTTCTTTTTAACAAATAATACCGGCGCACCCCACGGAGACACACTAGGGCGGATGAAACCCTTATCCAGAAGCTCTTGAAGCTGCTCTTTTAGTTCTTTCAACTCAGCTGGTGCCATCCGATAAGGAGGAATGGATATAGGCTGAGTGCCCGGCACCAAGTCAATGCCAAAATCAATATCCCTGTCCGGCGGCATGCCCGGCAGGTCTGAGGGGAATACATCTGAGAAGTCCCTCACAACAGGTACAGAATCAATGCTAGGAGACTCAGCTCCCACATCTCTCACAAAAGCTAAGTACGATAAACACCCTTTTTCAACCATCTTCCGAGCTTTTAGGAACGAAATAACACGGCTAGGGACGAAATCGGTCGAACCCCGCCACTCAATCCGAGAAATACCAGGAATGGCCAACGTAACTGTCTTAGCATGACAGTCCAATATAGCATGGTACGGAGACAACCACTCCATACCCAATATAACATCAAAGTCCACCATACCCAACAATAACAAATCTGCCTGGGTCTCCAGACCCCCAACAGATATAACACAGGATCTATAGACATGATCCACAACAATCGTATCACCCACGGGGTGGATACATGAACAGGTAAATAAGGACTACCACGAGTCGCACCCAAATAATGTGCAAAATAAGAGGACACGTAAGAATATGTGGACCCCGGATCAAATAGGACAGAGGCATCTCTGGTGACAGACGTAAATGATACCCGTAATCACAAGCATCGGAGGCAACCGCATCACGCCTCGTCCTGAAGTGCATAGAACCGTGCCTCGGCCTCCACCGTATCTCTCCTCGCCCTCGGGGCGACCACGAGAAGACCGACCTCCACCTCTACTAGACCGAGATGGTGCCGAAGAGGAGGGCTGATCCCTCTGCTGAGTCCCGCCCCTACGTAGTCGAGGGCACTGTCTCCTCACGTGGCCAAACTCACCACACTCATAACATGCACCCGGTGCCGGAGAAGCAGGTGTTGCACCCTCGGGCCGGGAGGGCACTAAGTGATGACCGACCCTGCTTGAAACCCCCGTCGACCACGACCATACGAACCTCCGCTCCGCTCCGGGCGGCCTCGAACGAGAAGGTTCAGACGAGCGACCTCGGCTCCGCCGGGAATGCCCTCGGATGGAGCACCGCCGAAACCGCCGTAACCGCGAGGCCTCTCGGCCTCCCGCTCCTCTCTCTCTCTCGGCGACGATCCGCCCTAATGGAGCGTGCCATATCAGCCCACCGCTCAAACGATGACGACGTAACTCGCTCGCCGGTCATAAGCATACGTGGAGTAGCCGAGGCCATCAATGAACCTCCCGATCCTTTCCCTATCATTAGGGATCATCCATGTGGCATGCCTAGCCAACCGAGTGAATCTAAGCTCATACTGGGTCACAGAACATGTCGCCCTGAATCAACCACTCGAACCGGCGACGTAGCTCCTCGCGACGAGACCGAGGTACATATTTCTCTAGAAAGAGAGTAGAGAACTGCTGCCATGTGAGAGGTGCTGCTCTTGCAGGCCTACGCCTCTCAAACTCCTCCCACCAATCAAATGCGGGACCAGTGAACTGAAATGTAGTAAATGAAACTCCGCCGGACTCAAGAATACCAGCCGTACGCAGCATCTTCTGACACTTATCCAAGAAACCCTGGGCATCCTCGCCCTCAACGCCACTGAAATGGGGTGGCTGAAGTCTACCAAATCTCTCAAGACGACGCTGCTCGTCCTCGGGCATAACCTGAACCATATGCTCTGGAGCTGGAGCTGGTGCAGCTGGAGGAATAACCGGTGCAACCACCTGAGCGGGGACTGCCTCTGGCGTCTGAAGTCCCTGAACAACCGGCTCCGGTGTGCGAGCTGCAGGGGTCTGCTGACTACCCCCGACCGAGATGTCGCTACGTAGCGGTAGCCGAAACTACCCGAGCCAAACCGGAACACACCGATAATATCTCAGCAAGAGTCTCCCGAGCACCGTGAATAGCAATAGATATAGTCCGGCCCCGAACTGGGACCGCCGGAGCATCAACCACCGGGGCCTGCTCCTGAACTGGTACAACAAAGCGGGTCACCGGGCACCGCTCACCGCCCTACCTCTAACTCTAGCACGACCGCGCCCACGGCCTCTAACAGGTGGCAATGGCGGTCGTCCACCTCGTCCTGATGCTCGCGTTCTCGCCATCTGCGAGAGAATAGAATATAGAAGTTCAGTTCTCAGAACAACAAGATCGCACGACAGAGTTCAAGAAAAGTGAAGTTTTCCTAAAGGTTCGCAGCCTCCCGAGGATAAGTACAAGCGTCCCCGTACCGATCCACAAGACTCTACTAACCGGCTCAAGACTCACGAGGCCTAGTAAACCTAGGCTCTGATACGAACTTGTCACGACCCCAAATCTGGTCGTGATGGCGCTCAGCACATTGCTAAGCCAGCCTGACCAATCAATAACAATAACGGATCTATAAGCTCTCTTTAGCCCATTTAAGCATATTAAATCACGAAGCAATAGCGATACAAATAACGAAAACAGGGAACCAAGTCCCATAATACACCAACTCCAATAGAACAGGGTCAAGAGTCACGAGCCTCTACCGAACACTGAGTGTATAAAGGTTTACAAAAATACCAAGCATGGAAAGAAATGTCAATACAAAATCAAAAGACAAGTAGGAAGGAATATCTGGTCCTGCGGACTCTGCACCTACCTCGAATATCCACAAACGTCGCCTCGCACAGCCCATCGGATCACCGCCGAGTAGGTATCGGATCCGCACACAAGCGCAGTGAGTAAAACGAGTACCGCCGTACTCAAATGGGTAATAAACAAGCGGTAAGACAAATGCAGATAAGAAATCCGCAATAAAGCACTATGTAAAGCTATAATCGGCTACCCTGTCATAGAATCAATCTTCACCGTACCTGTACCAACAAATACCAATAAATAGCATAACAGCTAGCAGATGTAGCTAAATGCAATGCAATGCATGATATGACCGCTACGGCGCGTAGCTCGACTCCAATTTTGGGTACCCGTGCTCACCGTGGGGTTTCAGACCCGAGGGCCTAAGCACATCTCATAGAGATATTCCTCGCGCGTGCGCTCCGATCCAACATATATCTCGCCGCGCAGCGTGCGCCCGATCCACTACTAGTCGCCTAATATGCATACAGCCTCGCAGCTCAAAAGTAGTTTTTGAAAACTCTTTTATCATTTTTCGATTGGAAAACAGTAATATCAAGTTCCAGAGGTTGGAATTTGCATAATAACAAAAATAGCTGCCGACTAGTAGTAAACTAGCATGTCTATATGATAAGACAATGATAACGATCCTCGCGGGATCCAATAACCGGCTCACGGCCCACATGTATACTCAACCGCCCAAGAAGGGGGTTCCTCGGCTCAAGAGTGGCCATTATCACAATATATATATATATACAATCCGCCCAAGAAGGGGGTTCAACGGCTCGAGAATAGCCAATAATATAGTATCAACAGGTCGGACTAATATATAGTCTCCAGCTCATGATCGACCCCGCACTCTCAGGAGTGTGCGTGTCTCGCCGCTATACAGCGTCACAAAGTGGTATACCGGGGTTTCGAACCCGCTGGTCATCACCCACATCTATTACTCACCTCAATACGGCGCGACGACTACTCCGCAATGCCCTTGCCACGAGAATCAAGCTCGGCACGCGTAGAATCTGATCAAATACAGTAGAAATACAACAAATTAGGCCAATGGGACGACACCCAATCAATACAACTCAATTTACATCAAAATTCCCAAAGTTGTCAAAACCCGACTTTCGGTACATTTCTCGAAAAATTACGAAAGTCACATATTCGGAACCCTCATCTCAATACGAGTCTAAGCATATCAATTTTACCAAAATCGGACTCCATTTGCCCACTCAAATCCTTGTTTTTCTACAATTTAGGCCTAGGGTTAAAACCCACATCTAATCTCCCATTTACAGAGAATTAACCAAGGATTTCATGCTAAAATAATGTAATTAAGCCACAAAACTTACCTCCAACGAAACCCCGATGATTTCCCAGCAATCTCCCGTCAATTTCTCCTCTTGGAACTCAAAAATGGAGTTTTGGGTTAATGAACCCGTATGTGAAATGTTTCTGGTTTTAATTCACTGCCTGGGCCGTTTACACTATGCGATCGCATCCCATCCTTGCGATCGCGTAGAACAAATGATAGCTCGAAATAATTAAGGCTATGCGATCGCACTACCTCTCCGCGATCGCATAGAACATCTCACCCAGGCTCCAAATTACTACTATGCGATCGCAAACTGACCACGCGATCGCATAGAACAATAAGCTTCTTAGGCACCCCGGATCATTTTACCCTATGCGATCGCACAAGTGACCCTGCGATCGCAGAGTGCCAGGTTCCATACCTATGCGATCGCATCTCCTATTACGCGATCGCATAGAACAACTCTGGGGCTCACTTCCATCCTTCTATGCGATCGCAATGACCCAATGCGATCGCATAGAGCATCCGTCTGCAACAAAATCAGCAGCCAACAACAGTTAAAAAATAGAAGAAATGGTCCGTTTGGACCCCCCGAAATCAACCCGAGGCCCCCGGGACCCCAACGAAAACCACCAACATACCCCATAACACGTTTCAAACTTGTTCTAATCATAAAAACACCATCCTAAACATCAAAATCACCAATTACACACGGATTCAAGCCTAAATTCCTTAAAACTTTCCGAATTACGCATTCAATCAAAAACCCGACTAAACGACGTCCGAATGACCTAAAATTTTGCAGGCACATCCAAAATCACCTAACGGAGCTACTGCAACTGTCGGAATTTCATTCCGACCCCCGGATCAAAATCTCACCTACCGTTCGGATTTCGCCAAAATTCAACCTTAGCCAATTCAAGCCTATTTCTACACCGGACCTCCAAATTCAATTCCGATTGCTCCCCTAAGTCACAAATCACCTCCCGGAACTAACCGAATCATCAGAATCCGATTCCGAGCCCTCTAACCAAATAGTCAACTCCCGGTTGACTTTCCTTATTCAAGTTTCCTTCACAAAGGCTATATGCCTCATTTTCAATCCAATTCACTCCTAACTCACCCGATAGGCTCTAACACAGATATAAAATCATCAAACATGCGTTTACAACATAACGGGGTGATAATTCTCGTGACGACGGGCCGGGTCGTCACACTTCGGTCTATGGGAGTTGGTATATTTTGGGACTTGGTTCCCCGCTGTTGGTATATGTATCACTGTTGTTTCATATTTTGATATGCTTAAATGAGATAGAACGAGCTTCTAGCTTCGTTCTTGTTATTGATTGGTCAGGCTGGCTTAGCAATATGCTGGGCGCCATCACGACCGGATTTGGGGTCGTGACACTATCCATCTTATTATGAGGTTGGTCTAACTGTACAGGGATACGAAGAAGGATTTGCACATGGTATTTATTAACCTAGAAAAAATATATGGCAAGATCTCTAGGAGGTCCTTGGAGATGCCCAGAGGTGAAAGGTGTCCCGGTAGCGTATATTACAGTGATTAAGGACATCTATGAAGGAGCTAAGACCCGGGTTAAGACTAAAAGGGGAGATTCAAAGTATTTTTCAGTTGTTTTGGGGTTAAACCAAGGATCTACGTTCATCCCATTCTTATTTGCTCTTGCAATGGAAACATTGACTCACCATATTCAAGGGGAGGTGCCATAATTTATGTTATTCGATGATGATATAGTTATGATTGATGAGATGCGAAGCGATGTTAACGAGAGGTTGGAGATTTGGAGACGGACCCTTGAGTCTAAAGGTTTCAAGTTGAGCAACATAATACGTGGAATGCAAGTTTCGTGATGGGTCAGGATCGTACATGGACGTGAGGCTTGCCTCTCAAGTAATCCCCAAGAAAGGGAGCTTCAAGTACCTGGGGTCGGTTATCCAGGAAGATGGGGAGAATGATGAGTATGCATGCGATGTATAGGGGTGGATGAAATGGAGATTAGCGGCTGGCGTCTTGTATAACAAGAAAATGTCTCTGGAACTTAAAGATAAGTTATGTAGAGCGGTGGTTAAACCAGCCATGTTGTATGGTGCAGAGTGCTGGCCAGTCAAGAATTTTCACATGCAGAAGATGAATATTGCAGAAATGAGGATGTTGAGATAGATATGCGGGCACACTAGGTTGGATAAGATTAGGAATGAAGATATTCGGGTGAAGGTGGATGTGGCTCCCATGGAATACAAAATGCGAGAAATTAAGCTTAGATGGTTCGGGCACGTGTGGAAGAGAAGCATCAGTGCTCCAGTAAAGAGGTGTGAACGGCTGGCCTTGACAGGTATGAAAAAAGGTATATGATGGCCTAAGAAGTATTTGGAAGAGGTTATCAGGCAGGACATAGGGTGGCTGCAGATTTTCGAGAACATAGCACTTGATAGAAAGTTATGGAGGTCGAGCATCAGAGTTGTAAATTAGAAAATAGGAGGCTAGTCTGATAAAGTAATATTGTGGTTTACGTTGCTAGTGGCTCGAGTTGTGTCTTTGGTACTTCATTAGGGTTGTAGGAAGCTGGTCCGGTAGTGATTTGTCTTAGGATATTAGTGGCTCTTGCATATGACTCCATTGCGTCAGTAGTACTTTGCCATTATTACTGCTTAATGTTATAGCTTTCCTTTCTTTTCTTTATTATTGTGTTACTGGTGTTATCTTTTTTGAATTCTTTTGCTGTTCATAGTCTTGTTTCATTTTTTTGTGTGAGGGACTATCAAAAACAACCTCTTATTCCTTTGTAATAATAGGAGTAAGGTCTCCATACATACTTTCCTTCTAGACCCACTTATAAAATTTCATTGAATTGTTGTTGTTGTTCCTTGCGAGTAAATTTCTGAATGTGATTATAACCAAAAAATTAGCGTTAAGCCACCGGAGCATACTGGTAAAAATTAAACACTTCGTTATATATTGTTTAGTTACTAAATTCTTGATAAAATACTTTTGAATAATTCCAAAAAAGATTCATAATAAGCCTTAAATGTCTAGATTTCATGTCTAGTATGCAGGGGAAAAAACATTTGTAAAAGAGGAAACTCTATCACCTACTATTTATTTTAATAATAGAAAAAATTACCTTTTATGTGAATTTATATGTTACCTTGTTATGAATTGACCAACAATGGTAGAAAAATATAAAAATAAATTGACTAACAATTTTTAATTGGAATTTTTCTCTTAAGAATGAACAAGACGAAACAAAAAGTTGACTTAGCTTTTCCTCTTTTCCTACTTAGACATTATTTGCCCCCACATACTGAAATTTGACCTAATAAATTATTCCATCCGTTTTTATTTAGACGATAGTATATATTTTAATTTGATACAAAGTTTAAAAATAAATGAAGAAACTTTTGAAACAGCGTACAAAAAGACAAAAGGACATAAGTTTAGTGGGGTCATAAAAGTTTAAAATTAAATTATTTTTAAATAACAAATATATCATTTTTTTGGAAATGACTAATAAAGAATATATCATCTTAATTAAAACGGACAGAGTATTATTATTTCATAAGGTTACTAGACGCGTATGATTCTTAATTAATTTAAAGCTAGCTTTGACAGGAAATGGTCATAATATTTGCCATAGACTCTTTCTTATCTAGACGTATAGATACTGACTTGTAACTTGTAAGATCAAAAATAATTTACTAATCGCATGTTACTACTCATAAAAACCCGACAAAGCAAATCCAAACAAAGTCATATCCAAAATGAAGAATCATAAGTTTGTAGTTTTCTTTTTGCTTTTCCTCGTGATATTCCTTAATGGTTTTGTTTCATCTACTATAGAAACAAAGGTTTATGTAGTGTACCTTGGAGAGCACAGTGGAGAGAAGACTTGGAAAGAAATAGAAGATCACCATTACTCATTTCTTCATTCTGTCAAGGCTACTTCCAAAGAAGATGCTAAAGCATCACTAATTCACAGCTACAAGAACGTCATCAATGGCTTCTCTGCTTTGTTAACGCCACAAGAAGCCCATACCATATCAGGTTCGTAAATAAACGTATATATGAACTTCTCGTGAGGGCCTGGTTAGTTTTGATCATGAGTCAAAGACATGACAGTACTATTTCTGTGTCTTTATGAGAGTTCAACTCAGGACCTCTTTAAACAACCACCTCGCCCAAAAGTTTAAGCTGTTAGAATGAGCTGAGTATATTATTACTTAACGATATTAAGTCTCAACACTCCCAAATTGTCTTCGTGTAGGCTACTCGCGTTATTTTTGATCAATATAAGTTGATTTTTTTTAACAGGGATGGAAGGGGTAATATCAGTATTTCACAGTGATCCTCATGAAATAAAGCCTCATACCACAAGATCTTGGGACTTTGTGAGTTTGTTGGAAGGAACTTCACTCATAAATTCTGGACAAGATTTGTTGCAAAATGCTAGTTATGGGAAGGATATCATTGTTGGGGTTATGGACAGTGGTAAGAGATTTTCTCTATTTATTTTTTTTAATTTTAATATAATAGTACTCATATTTTGACTTAGTACGTATATGCGGTAAGAAGATTGGGTCAACAATATCACTGTCGTCTTACCTTTTGTTCTTCTATATTGTGTGTGTTAATGTATCACTTTCAAATCAAGGCCCTTTTTTCTTTTCCCCTTATTTTCTTCTCTGGTTTGTTGAACTTAGGGGTGTGGCCAGAATCTCCAAGTTTCAATGATGAAGGAATGGAACCAGTTCCAAAGTCATGGAAAGGAATTTGTCAAGAAGGTGTTGCCTTCAACTCCTCCCATTGCAACAGGTTGACTAGTCTTCCCAATCAGTTAAGATATTATATCATTAATTTAACTTATATACACTGATAGTATAAACTTCTTTTTCTTTTCTTTCAAAAGGAAATTAATTGGGGCACGATATTATTTAAAAAGTTACGAGGCAAGTTTTGGTCCTCTTAACGAGACGAGGGACTTTCGTTCACCAAGAGATGTAGATGGTCATGGTACTCACGCAGCAGCAACAGTAGGTGGTCGAAGAGTTGCCAATGCATCAGCAATTGGTGGATTTGCAAAAGGTACAGCAACAGGAGGTGCTCCAAATGTTCGCCTTGCCATTTATAAAGTATGTTGGCCAGTTCCAGATCAGAGCTTAGCTGAGGGAAATACATGCCTAGCCGATGATATTATTGCTGCTTTTGATGATGCTATAGCTGATGGAGTTGATGTACTCAGTGTCTCCCTTGGGTCTCAACCTAGAACAACATATTATACACAAAATGGTATTGCAATTGGATCTTTGCATGCTCTGAAGAGGAATATTGTAGTAGCCTGTAGTGCTGGAAATGATGGTCCAACACCATCTACTGTTGGAAATGTGGCTCCATGGATTATCACAGTTGGTGCTAGTAGTATCGATCGTGTTTTTTCATCTCCAATTATGCTCGGAAATGGAATGATCGTCGAGGTATGGATCGAATTTGATTCATTTGTGACAGTGGCGAAGCCAAGAATTTTCTCAAGGGTGTTCAAATTTGAAATAAGTAAAAAAAAAAATCCGAGAAAGGGTGTTCAATACATGTTATGTAACTCTAAAATCTAATATTTTACCTATATAAACAGTGTAATTTTCCGACAAAGGGTGGTTAGTTGACCATCCTTGCCCAAGTGTGCCTTCGCCCCTGATTTAGTTCTTTGCACAGACAGTATATAGAAAATATTTACACGATTAGATCACTATAAGGAGTACAAATCAACCTGATAAAATAGTAACCTAATAAAACAGTAATCAACTTGCTATGACAAGTGAAACTACACTAATAGTGCAAAAATAATTACATTGCATGTGTATATGAGTTAACCCTTATGAAGATTACCATCAAGCTAAGTAGTTAAATCCAGTTTTACAAGTAAATTTGCATCCTTTTTTGGCTTTATAAGTTTATTAACTTTTTGGGATTTTTTATTTATAAATTACAGGGGCAAACAGTAACTCCAATAAGGAGGAGTAGGTTGCATCCTTTGGTTTATGCAGGAGATGTAGAAATTAGAGGAACTACAGCAAGCAATACAACAGGGTAGCTTTCATTTTACTTTTTAATTCTTTTATTTCTTAATCAGTAGGTAATGAAACTAATATCTCACTGCTCTTATGGAATATACAGAGGATGTTTTCCTGGTACACTTTCAAGAAATCTTGTAAGAGGAAAAGTTGTCGTCTGCAGGCGCAGTAGTATGCAGGCATCAATGGAGGTGAAAAGAGCTGGAGGTGTTGCAGCTATTTTAGGAACTCCATTAAATGAGATACAAGTCACCCCTTTTTTGGATTCCACAACAGTTGCTTTTTCATATGGCCTAAATACAATCCGAACATATATACAGACTGAAAAAAATCCAATGGCAACACTTCTCCCAGGGCAAACATTGATTGGTACCAAGCCAGCACCAGTCATGGCTCCTTTCACTTCCAAAGGACCAAATATAGTCGATCCTAACATTCTCAAGGTAATATATATCAGTACCAAAAAATGAGTTTACTTTTTACGAACAACTTCCACTAAAACTTTTTTACACCGACAGTGTATAGAAGGCAAGTAAACATTTTCTGAAGAATATTTTTACATTAATTGCAGCCGGATATAACTGCTCCTGGATTAAACATACTAGCCGCATGGAGTGAAGCATCCTCTCCGTTGAAATTGCCAGAGGATCGTCGAGTTGTCAAGTATAATATGCAGTCTGGGACATCCATGTCTTGCCCACATGTTTCAGCTGTAATTGCACTCTTAAAGTCCATTCATCCAGATTGGAGCAGTGCTGCAATCAGATCAGCTCTAATGACAACATGTAATGCTTTACTCCGTTTCTCGTAAAGAATTGTCCTTGCTATTTTATATTCTAAAGAATTTCTCTCTGACATTTGTTTTCCTCATACTGCAGCAACAATCAATAATTTGGTTGGTAGACCAATAACAAATGCCACTGGTAATGATGCAAACCCCTTTGAATACGGAGCAGGCCATTTCCGACCATCAAGAGCAGTAGATCCTGGACTCATTTATGATGCAACGTACGAGGATTATCTTCTCTATCTTTGTAGTCAAAACATAAGCCTAGATTCCTCGTTCAATTGTCCTGAGGAAGTACCAGAAGCAAGTAACCTTAACTATCCATCACTTGCAATAGCTAACATCAAAGGATCCAGGACCGTCAGAAGAGTTGTTACAAATGTTGGAAAAGACAATTCTACATACGTTTTAGCTATGAGATCACCTCCTGGATATGTTGTTGACATCATTCCAAAAACTTTACGCTTCAGCAAGTTGGGAGAGAAACTTAGCTTCAATATAACAGTTAGAACACAAAGTGTTGAAAGGAGAAATGAGTTTGCCTTTGGTTGGTATACATGGAGTGACGGAGTCCATGTGGTTCAAAGTCCCATTGCAGCAGCATCTACATAATTAAATCATCCGATTGTCACTAAGTGCCCAACATATTTTGTGTTATTAAATAGAGATAATATGAACTTTGCATTATAAATGTGATTATATTTCATTCTGATGCAAAAGATTTATATCATGTGAAATAAAGAAGTAATCATATACCTCCCTTGGAAATAGATATTGCTAACCTTGATGCTTGATATTAATAGAATTTCCTTCCTCTTCTTCATGAATGAAATCAAGGATCTAATCATTAAGCCAGCAATGTTTTATAACAAAAAAAAAAGCTTCTTAATTCTGAGTAGCTAACTGTTCACTCGTGTAACAATGTTCTAGGTTTCATGTTGAGGGAGTTTAAGTATCTAAATAGAGGAAACATTGATGACAAAATAGACAAAAATGGTTAGTTGTTAAAGTGAACATGATGGTTTAAGTGACTCTTATACTCCACTTCAACAAATCTAGTTACACCCTGTATCTCTCTGCAATAACAACAATAAACCCAGTAGTTTCCTATAAGTGGGGCCTGGAGAGGGTAAGATGTATGCAACCTTACCCCTACCATGGAAGGTAAGGAAGGCTATTTCCGATAGACCCTCGACCTGTATGTCTTTCCAAATGAAAAAAAAATGAAGCACAGGAAATCACAAACTTCTAGCTTACTCTATCATGTGCTAAATAGCCAAAAATCATTCATCCAGTACAAGAAAATGGATAAACAAAACCTCCTCACATGAGGAAATGGCTGGAAATGTGCCATGGACATGAAGACAGGTATATGATTTTGTATCTATGTAGCAATTTAAGACAGTTTGACCCTGTAGATTATAAAAATATCATCAGAATTCAGAAACTTTCTTGAACGAAGTTATATGCAAAGTTCCTTTGCAGTTGACAGTAACAGTCGACAACGTACCTTTTGGGTTGACGGTGAAGATATTTCCTTTAGGTTATTCAAACCTTGAGGTAGCTGATCTTATCTGTTTCTCTGTTGGCAAAACCATCATAGAAGGGATAGGATTCCTATCGGAAAGGGAAGAATACTGTTACATCCTGCAATTTCAAAGTTTTTTTTTTTTGAATGGTAACATACATACATGCTGCAATTCTAATGTTGACAGGTTATTTATCTGCATTTGTTACCATAGCTATATGCATAAGATAAATTTCTCAAAAATTAGTAAAACATCTTCTGCACAGCCGGTAATTTAGATGCTTCTTGCCCTCAAGAATTTGCTACATTGTTATTCCCAGAGAGCCTATGAAAAACAGAAAGAAAAATGAAACAAAATGAGGGGGGTGGAAGAACCATTGTTGCCTTTACGGTACAAGATGTTTTGCAAAGACTTTCTTTCTCTTATTAGCCATTATATCCATCTTGCAGTTTATCTATGTCATTGAACAAATCTTGATGTTTCCGCACAGGCCATATTTTAAGAGCGGCATACCGACCAACCCAACTTCTCATCCAACTTAAACAGCAGTAAGATCAGTTAAATGGTATCCAAATCTCAGTGTATTGAATACCCACTTTGTACATTTGAGCATTTGGAAATCTGCCGTGTTAAACAGTGTGTTTTCGTGCATTAAAACTCAAATACCCACCTATTCTCTCTTATTCAGCACTAAATTCCCATCTATTCTCTCTTATTCAGCACTAAATTCCCATCTATTCTCTCTTTTTCAGCACTAAATTCCCATCTTTTCTCTCTTACTCAGATTGTATAATCAATACCAACAATAACTCCCCTAAGCTAGCAGAAAACGAAAGATAGAACTCAAAATGTGACTTGGAATGGTCGCCCCTAAGTGGAGTGATAAGGGGTCAATCAAGCCGTAATCATATCCACGGGGCGAAGTAGCAAAGAGTACCTCGGCCATTGCCGGTGCCAAAACATAGAAAGGATTACGCCATAGGACAACGTTATGATCAAGCAAACAATAAAGTGAATAGTCATCACAAAGTACGCCTTAAAGCACAAAAAGGAAAATTTAAGATATATATATAAGGGGGTTTGACCTCTTCGTTGTCAATAGTTCATTCCCTTCCCCCTCCTTGTCCCCGTGATTATGGTGCAAAACTGTCACATATGTAAGCGCACCTCACATGTTTGATTTACATTTTAATACATTAAGAAATAATACATGCTCTATTCTTTTTCCATTTTCACACTCGATACGTTCCGATCTAGGATTAATTATGTTTAGTTAAGATTTACCGTCTATATCACTATTAAATTGGTTTGTTCTCTCCCGATTTTCATACTCAATATGTCGCGACCTAGAGTTAATTACTTTTGGCTAAGATTTATCATTTACTCCTTTCATTAATCACTCTAATAAAAAGTTTAACACATTTTGGTCAAACAATTTGGTGCCGTCTGTGCGGATTTCTTAGCCAAATTTGTTAGTTTCTTTTAGATCCAGAATCAGCAGAATATCGCTACTAAGTTGTCATGACCTCACCTTCTTGGGGCTACCACCCATTCGAAAGAGCGGTAAGGGATCCTTCGAGATAATCGTACCAATATAGGTCAATACGTTGCCTAAAGTAGAAGTTATAATCAATATCCATACAAAACCCACTTCTTTCCTGTAACAGAAGGTTTGACACAAAGAACGCACGTTCAAAATAGGGTCCCAGTCACCTAGCGTAACCACAACCCTATTTTCCACATTCCTATACTCACTAGATGGTTTATGAACGAAATATGACATATTTCTCTTGTTATAGGCACAAAGGGGACGAGATCGGATCGGGACTTGATTCCAACACTTCAGCAAGGGAGGCAGGTCCAACCCACGCGAAGCCTAGACGTTGTTAACAACGGAGCTGAATGTGGCTACCAAATCCAAAACCACCATGCATACACCAGGCGGAGCGAGTAACACTACAACACCGCCCTTTTCCACTAACTCGTTGGCTAGAGGTATAGAAAATCTCAAATTGGTTTATCCCCTCTTCTGTTGGTTTAAACAAGAATGCAAGCACTCACATGGGCAAACGAGCAAAGGGGCATTCCAACTGGAAGCAATGGAAGGAAAACTACTACAAAACAATTGAAATGTCGCCCACATTAAATGCTTCAATTTCTGAAAAAGGATAACCCTTAAGTCGTACTCTTTTTCCCTCACCCGGGTTTGGCCCCAATTAAGTTCTCGGGGATGTTTTTAACGAAACGATGGAGGGGATGTCTCAAAGTTCAAAGTATAGTTCATCGCCCCGCCCGCCAATTGCTTCTCCAGGGCGACCAATAAAAGGACAACATATATGGAAAATTCTCCAACATATGTATGGAACGAACATGTATAGTATTCTCCATTAAATAAAATAAGACAACGTTTTGTACTCCCCGTCAAGATATTCTCCAATGCAAGTAAAATTAAGCAAACTAGGACTCACCCTGGAAACGCATCGTATTCTCCAAAACAAGCACAATTGAGCAAACTGGGACTCACCCAGGAAACACATTGTGTTCTCTAATACAAGTGAAGTTAAGCAAGACTGGGACTCCCCTGGAGAACACCCAATATTCTCCAATAACAATAAAATCGAGTACCAGGATTCACCTTAACGTATGCATAAGCAGCACGACGACCTACGAAATCCTCTAAAATCTCACAATGAACCAATAGGTTAACAATTCAACCCCAGCTCAAAATAACACCCCTACGGCCAAAGGTCTTCACCAATCAAATAATTCGACCTCGCTCGAATTACAACAGGTTAACATTTAGACCTTAGTTCAAAATAAAACCCTACGGCCAGAGGCCATCGCCAAAAGAAGAATTTGACCTTGCTCGAATTACAACGGTTTAACATTTCGACCTCAGTATAAAATAACATCCCTACGGCCAGAGGCCATTGCCAAAAGAAGAATTCGACCTCGCTCGAATTGTATGGGTTAGCATTTCGACCTCAGCTCGAAATAACACCCCTACGGCCAAAGGTCGTCGCCAATCATAGAATTCCACCTCGCTTGAATTGTACTGGGTTAACATTTCGACCTCAGCTCGAAATAAGACCCATGAGGCCAAAGGTCGTCGCCAATCAAATCATTCGACCTTGCTCAAACTATATTGGGTCAATGTTTTGACCTCAGCTCGAGATAACACCCCTACGACAAAAGGTAGTCGCTAATCGAAAAATTCGACCTCGCTCGAATTGTACTGGGTTAACATTTCGACCTCAGCTCGAAATAACACACATAAGGCCAAAGGCTATCGCCAATCAAAGAATTCTACCTTGTTCGAATTGTACTGGGTTATTATTTCTACCTCAGCTAGAAATAACACCCCTACGGGCAAAGGCCACAGCCAATCAAGGAATTCGACCTCGCTAGAATTGTAGTGGGTTAACATTTCGACCTCAACTCGAAATAACACTCCTATGGCCAAAGTCCATCACCAATCATAGAATTCACCCTCGCTCGAATTGTACTGGGTTAATGTTTTGACCTCAGCTTGAGATAACACCTCTACGGCCAAAGGCCGTTGTTAATTAAAGAACCTCACTCGAATTGCACTGGGTTAACCTTTCGACCTCAGCTCGAAATAACACCTCTATGGCCAAAGGTCATCAGCAATCAAAAAATTCAACCTCGCTCGAATTGTATTGGGTTAACGTTTTGACCTCAGCTCGAGATAACACCCATACGGTCAAAGGTCATCGCTAATCAAAGAATTTGACCTCGCTCGAATTATATTGGGTTAACATTCCAACCTCAGCTCGAAATAAGGCCAAAGACCGTCTCTAAAAGAGGAATTTGATCTCGCTCGAATTTCAGTGGGTCAACATTTCGGCCTTATATTAAAACAACACCCTTACGACCAATGGCCATCGATAAACTAGAAGTCAACCTCATCCGAATGTGACTCCGGAATGGCTTCGTTCGTACTCACGCGATGAGACCATACTCTAACCTATCAAGGTCGGATTACAGGATCAAGAATCAGGGACTCATTACATAAAAATCCAAAGACCTACGCCAAAACGAAAGGCATAGAAAACAAATCGAAGGGAAAGAAAATCAAAAGGCATACAAAGGCAAAGCAAATGCTTTATTTATATGTACATTCTTGGAAGTCGTACCTTACAAACGGCCAAAACGGTCCCCAAAAAAGAAACAAAAAAAATAAGAATACAAGAGTAGCAGCAATTTTCACTCAGCACTATCCTCCTCGTCATTGTCTTAACGAAACCCCTCAACATCGGCATCATCGCCGGCCTCCGTCGTCTCAGGTTCATGGCTGCAGTTGACACAAGCCTCTCGTGCCTTCGCGCGGGCTTCTTTTTTAGCTGCCTCCGAAACATTGCCCATCTCCCACAAACCCTTGTAGATATCCCATTGGGCCTCGGTATGAACCCAAAGCTCATGCAAATCACAAGGAACAGTGGCAGGGACAGACTCGACCTGAGCCAACAATTGCGCTCTCTCGGCCTTAAGCGCCATGACGTGGTCCCTAAAGCTTGAGGCCTCCCGATCGATCTCACCAATACGCTCATCGAGTCGCGCTTCCCTTAACGTGGTCGTTTCCCCCTCGAACTCATGCTCAGATTGGAGGATACAAATAGTGTCCTTTAATGCTGCCACCCTTGCCAAAGAAGACACTCGAGCATTCTCAACGTTCTACAACTCATGACACTTTCCTCTCTATCTCAGCTAACTTCCCCATCCATTCCGCACTCTGAATTTGGCTTGTAATGATGACGCATTCGCCTGAAGGTGCTCGCATTCGGCAACAACCCCTTTTCCTAACTCGAGTTCTTCGTCCTTGGCACGAAGCAGCTCCTTGAGCTCACTACACCTGTGAAAGGACTGCATTAGTTCCTCGTCTCGCTTTTCCAGCTCCGCTCTGAGGGATTGGGTATCTGCACCTGTCCTGAGCCGCCATGCATCTCATGACACCTTTTGCGATACCGCCTGTACTTCTCAAGCATCGTTAGGAAGATCTTGGCCCAAGTTTCCACCTTGCGAGTACTCTCTGTGAGCACGTGATTTTTGCCCTACATGAGATTTACTCCCAAAAATTCAAAATAAAATTGTTTTGTATCGTTGTAATATCTGTGGATTTTTGTGTTAATTTTCTTATTATTTATACCCTTTGTGTATGCATGTTTGACTGTTTAAATTAAGAAAAATACAAAAATATATTGCGTTTGCATTCTTAGGTTTTAATTTACGATTGAAAGTAATCAAGTTTATTTGACAAAAATAGAAAATCACAAAAAATATGTATTTTTGTATTTTTAGCATTTAATGTCCCAATTGTGTGATTTTTAGTTTAATAAGAACTTAATTAGTATTCTTATAAAACTAATTTGATTTTTGTAATGTAGTTTAGAGTTTTTGGGTTTTAATAAATTAGGAATTAAAAAGAAAATAAAAGAAAAGAAAAAAAATCAAATAAAAGAAAAGGAAATCGAAATGGGGCTTAGTGTATTTTTCAAGGCCAACTTAACTGCACCCAAATTCCATAAACCCATCAGAAATATGCCCAATACCCGGGCCGACCCAGTCTGTTAATAAGACCAAACGACGCCGTTCCATTTAAAATAAAAATGATCCGAGCCATCGATCAACTTTGATCCAATGGACCACATTAATCACCCCACCTTTTAATCCTGGCCGTTGGATTCTCATCATCCAACGGCTGAAATTAATTAATCCAAAATCCGGGTACCCCAAACCCTTATCCCAAGCTCATTTCTCGTCTCTTTGTCAAGCCGTTCGTCTCTTACAGAGACGAAATCAAACGCCGCCGCTTGCCACCGTCTGCCGCCTACCGGAAATCGCCCCACGGCGGTTCCGGTAGGCCAACGGCCACCATTTTAACACCAAATCTTCCCCTCACCTCCCCCATTACGAATCCAGCCTTCCCTTGCCTCGAATCATTCCGGAAATCTTCGAATCTTCATTTGAAGATTCGAGTCAAACTCGAACCCACACCAAACCACCCCAACCTCTCACCATAGCATCCCTAGGCTTCCCTCATACCCCTCCCAGCCTTAGCTTGGTTCGAATCAAGCCCGAACACTCAAATCCCAAATCCGAGCCTCAAGAACCCTAGCTTTAAAAAATTAGGGATTGTGTTCGAGTCGGCGGCACTGGAAGGCAACGGACTCTAATTGGAGTGTTTTTCGTTTGAAAAACACTTCAATTAGACTCCGTTTACTTCAAAAGGTACAGAATTAAGTCCATTGGAGCCGGGTCCGTCTCATTTCAATTTCTTTTTCGGAGGTATTCTATTCTTCTCTTTCTGTATTGTTGATATGCTCATTACATTAGTGTAGTGTTCATTTATCTAATTTTATGTTAATTTCAATTTTTTCTCTTCTTCTCCAATCCGACCTTTATTTGGTCAAACTTCTCTGTTATTTTTGTTAAATTGTATGCAATATTGAGTGTCGTCGTTTAAATTCGTAGACTTTACTATACCAAACAATATTAGCACAGTTGAAATGAATTTTGTTTGCAAATCTGCCCCGATTCTGCCCGTAAGATATAGTTGGAGATGTCGATTAGTCGTTATCGATCGTATAGATCGTAGTTGTTTAAACGAATATCGTCGCAGGCTCGATAGTTAGCATGTTGGCAGAAGTGCCATTAGGATTGCCTGGTTACATCCGAAACTTTACTTGGTTTGATAATTGTGAGTAATCGTTTAATTTTGAATTAAGGATATCTTGGTTATAGCTGCTTATAGTCAGGAATTAGGTTAGCTAGTAGAGTGCAATGCACCTAAGGATAGCTAAATGGAACCTGTTGTTACAGCAGGGTTTCCTATTAAATGCCCTGCACTTATCAATTTAATATTAACACCCATGCTTAGACATAGTGTAGTGGTAAAAACAGAGGGATGGGTTCAGCAGAGAGAGGGATGGGCAAAGGTGATTATTTTTGGGCTGGTCTTTGGCTCTTAGGAGCTGGTTTTAACTATAAGTATAGGGAGAGTTCATGAGAGGAAGGGAGAGAAGAAGGACACCTTGGGTGAGAGAGATACACAGAGTTTTAAAACACACAATAGGGACTGACATATACAGAGAGGGAGAGACCTTGAAGAGGGTTCTAAAAACAGAGATATAGGGAGAGATACACTTAAGAGATGGAGAGTTTAAGAGTGGCCTGAGACAGAGGGACAACCTGAGAGAGAATATAAGAAAAAACAATAGGTGGAGTTCTTACTCATTTCTGGGAGAGTCTGCTTTGGTCTTGAAATCAGTTTAAAAGAGTTCAAAAGCTCGAGAGTTTAATTAGTGAAGAGAGCTTTGAGGGGATACACACAGCAAAGATACATTTCGAAAACACATAGAGAGATATTGAAAAGCATATAGTCATTCACAGACAGTAAGGATTCAAATAGACAGACACACACATAAAAGAGATAGATAGAGAGAGCTGAGAGTTAAGAAAAACAGGGGGAGAAACGATATTGAAACCAAAAATACAGAGAGAACAAGAAAGATAGACAAGTTACTGTTTCATTGGCTTTTGGTTACTGTTTCGTTTGTTGGTTGCTGCAATCCTGTTTGTCATTCTCTGGCTACTGCCGTGGTTGTGCTTTGCTATTGGTTGTAGTGGTCGTTTGGTTGTTGTTGTTCTTGTGTTGTTGTTGTTGCTGTGCTGCTGTAACTGTTGACTGCCACTGCCTGTTGTTCTTGTGTTGTTGCTGTGCTGGCTGAGTCATTGATCTACTGCTGATTGTTGCTGAGTGTTCTACTGGTTGGGTCATTGTTGTGGTGCTTGTTGCTGTTGGTCTGCTGTTACTTGGTTTCATCGGCTTAACTGATCTCCATTCTTTTGCTTTGTTGATTTCCAGGTATTTCACTACTGCCTAAAGCTGTAAACATGAATTGAAGCGATAAAACTTAGCTTATTGATTATCATGTCCTTTTAATCCTTATCAAAATTTTGTTAGATACATGTGTACTCATTAAGGAGAACCCGAACATGTAATAGACTGTATGGGTTGTAACTATGTGAACTTCATATTTCCATAACCTATTATAGTAGAAGTGGTCTACTGGAAACACACTATGTAATGGGCAGGTGAATCAATGAAATACATGTTGTCATGTTAGTGGTGTTAATTTGTTCAAGTCAAGAGTGTATAATAACTAACACCCAGTGTAGAAGTAAATAGAGGCATAATGATGGTAGCTTGATCGAAAGTTATGAATTAGTAGTACCATGTTCAATGTTCAAGTAGTTAATTGTAATGATGAGCATGTAAATCCCGTTTTATCTATAGTTTGTTTAAAAAAGGAATCGGGACGATTGATATATCACTTCGTTGCTATTAGATTATCAGTACACTTTAGTTCGTGTATATCTACTATGATCTAGATCCTTTACACGAAAACTGATTATCAGTTAGATTAGATTAAAATCCGAAGCATGTTCAATATTCTTTTTCTTAAATAAAACAAATTTTTCTGTTAGCTAATTAGCTTAACTAATTTGAATACAAATTGAAGTTTAAGTAATTTAAGAGCATAGTAAAGCGGAAATTATCTTCTGGCGTTTAATTTTGAGTCGAGGCTCTATCGAATGGCCCAAATGAAAAAAAAATAAAATAAAACTAGTAGGTAATGATAAACAATTAACATTTTTCTTTGTTGTTAGAGATAAATCAAGTAGAGAATATAGTTCATCTTAGGATTGGCCTTAGTAATAATGAGATGAGCCTCGCCAAACGCAAATACACAATCGCGGGGCCCTCTAATCAGTTGTTATGAAAACTTAGCCTTGGAAAGACCGTTTAGTTAATTTCACGGTCTTTTCCGAAGTTAATAAGGACGATAGATTCTTTAGGCGCGATGTGTAAGCAAATTACTTTCCTAAACACGGGTGCGCATTTATATGACCCAAATCTTACTCTTGGCGAAACTGAAATACATTAAAGTCACAGGCGTACTGGTTGCGGTGTGACTCGAAATGTGTTTTCGTGACGTCGCAATTCTTCTAAAAATAAGAGCGGAGCATTAAAAGCGCATAGTTAAAATATATAAAAGAATCAGATAGAAACAAAAATTGCAATTGAGCGACCGTGCTAAAACCACGGAATCCGGGAGTGCCTAACACCTTCTCCCGGGTTAACAGAATTCCTTATCCAGGTTTCTAGTTTCGCAGACTGTATTACAGAGTCATAAATTTCCTCGGGTCGGGATTAAATCGGTGACTTGGGACACCATTATTTTCCCAAGTGGCGACTCTGAATTAAATAAATTAATCCCGTCTCGATTGTCCTTTAACTGGAAAAACTCCCTCGCGCTCTCGCGGGTGCGGAAAAAGGAGGTGTGACAGCTCTGGCGACTCTGCTGGGGAAAAATCCTCCGAACTTCGGTTCGGGGTCTAAGAATTCGAGCTCATTTAAATTGTTGTTTTGTCTATATCTGATTTTATTACATGTTTGATTAATGTGCTACATGTCTACCGCTTTGATATTAGTTGCACTGTATATACAAACCGCTATATGTTTACCGCTTTTATATTGCGTGAACTGTATATAAAATTGTGCCGAAAACCCGTCTCTTCCTACCCCCGGGATGTGCTTACTGGTTGAGACTCCCCTTTCTGTTAGTGTCAATACCAAAATAAGAAAAGAGGCAGGATAAGTTACAAAGCCGGACGATCCCGCGGGTCCCCGGTACGTAGCTCCCTCCTCAAATCCGAGTTGTCTGCTCGGATACACGGTCTAGTACCATTGAAAACATCAGGATATTAAGCCTAGATTTAGGACGTTTATTTGCATCATATCTGACTTAGGGAACTCAACACAGGGGTTGGGTCCGTCTAGGACAGGTGACCCGGAAAATTAAAGACCGAGCATGTTATATGTTGCATTTATTTGTTCTAGATTATTATTGGCTAAATTCCTGAAAAACAAAAAGAGAGAAATTGTAGATATCAAAATATTGACGAATTGTGTGAGAAGAAAATTCGAAAAATAGGTAGAACAATTTTGTTGAAATAATTGGTCAAATAATCTGACCGAACTACGCAGGTTTGATTCTCACCACTAGGTGAGATACGTAGGCAACCCTCATCGGGTTCAACCACCCCTTTAAAAAATCAAAAAAATGTGTGTTTAATTTTGTCAATAAAATCAAAGTGATGCCGTTTTTGCAAATAGTCGAATGTTCCGAAAGGACGCCGGAAGGCTGTTTTTGCAAAAATAGCCACTTTGAATTTTTATAAATAATTTTTGGGCACAACCTTGAAATATTCCCTCGCGGAAATGTTGAAAGGTCGTAGCCGCAAAATCAAGTTCGGGTTACCACCCCTTTCAAAAAATCAAAAAATGTCGAATTTCAGTTTTTAATAAAGCGAAGTAACGCTGTTTTTTCCGAAAGGACGCCGAAAGGCTGTTTTTTTGCAAAAATAGCCACTTTGAATTTTTTTTAATTTGTGGGCACAACCTTGAAATATTCCTTGTGGAAATGTTGCAAGGCCATAGCCGCAAAATCAAGTCCGGGTTCACACCCCTTTTGTAAAAATAACCAAAAAATGTCAAATTTTGATTTTATTATAAATACGTCGGGTGATGCTATTCTTGTTTAAAACAAGCCGAATGTTTTTCAAATGAACGCTGGACGGCCGTTTTTGCAAGAATAGCCACCTTGAGTCATTTTAAATAATTTTGGACACAGCCTTGAAATATTCCTTCGCGGAAATGTCGAAAGGCTGTATCCACAAAATTAAGTTCGAGTCATCGCTCACTTTACAAAATAACCACTTTATCAAATAAGCCATTACATGGCCAAAATTTTGCTGAAATAGTCACATTTTTTTTGCATTTTTACTTCCTCAATCTTGTGTTGGCCTGTGTCGGTGCTGAACGATGCCCCATAGGCCCCACGATAAAAATTTTGAATTTGCATCTTCTTAAATAAAATTTTGCAAAAAGAGCCACTTTGTCTAAATAAGCCATTATATGGCCAATTTATAAAAAAATAGTCTTGTGTTGGTTTATGGTGATGCCGAACGATGCCCCATGAGCCACAGGATAAAAAAAAAAATTCAAGTTTATTTTTCTTAAACAACATTTTGCAAAAATAGTCATTTTGTCAAATAAGCCATTATGTGGCCAATTGTGTAGAAATAGTCATAATTGACACCAAAAATATCCTTATTCATGTAGAAATCTCCTACACAAGTTTGTAGTTGGAATCGGCGTCTGTAATTTTCTTTCAGAGAAAAGAGAAAAAAAAAATCAAATAAACATCTCTTTATTTCTTGCATTAATTTGCAAGAACTACGCTCGGTCTGATTCGTGCGGGGTCATGATACGTAGGCAATCCACATAGGATTCGACCATATACATAACCAAAAAAAAAATAAAAAAAAATAAAAAAAAAAAAGGGAAAGTTGGGAAAGCACATATATGAGAAGCTGGAATGCCGCATGAAACCGAAGCAACTGCATGATAGAAAGGTTTAACTACCTAGGTTCATTGCATCCCTAATGTGCGTTCACCTGGCTGTCAAATGCTCTAACGCTAACGTGACTTCACTTTGTTGTGTCCATTTACAGAAAGGTGGTTGGTTGTGGTTCTAAAATAACTCTTCCCTGTAAGACAAAGTCAGAGGACAATGGCAGATAATCTCAAGACTGAGTGGGTTGGTACAGGTACCCGACAACAACTGGTTGAACGGAACCACGGGTTAGTAGAGGAGGTCAAGATATTGAGACAACATGTGGCTGATATGTATCGGGCGTGGATGGATGGAAAAGCACCACCTCCGCCACCACCTAGCTTCCTGGACTCTGTCCTTACCCGTACAATGAACCCGATGCCGGAGGATCCCCCACACCCTCCATATATACCCGCCTATCACAATTTTTCCAGCCACTCGAGTAGCTCAATTACTCGCCCCCCAGCTATGTTTTCACAATGCTACTCCCGTCCCCAACACCACTACTCTCCCCGGGACAACCAAAATCGTATTTCACCTGCCAGGTACTCAGCTCCACAAAAGGCCTACCAACCCCCACGAACATACCGAAAACCCCCCGGGTCAGGTTTCAGGCCAAATAAGGCGTTTAGGGAGGAGAGGTTGTTGAAGCGAGAAAAGGCGCTCACCCCTATCGGGGAATCCTATGCAAGTCTGTTTGAAAAGTTAAAACATGTCGGCCTGATTACGCCGCTCCCCGGATACACTCCCGATCCACGTGCAAGAAGCTTCGATCCTACCGCACGATGTGCATACCATTCCAATGTCAGAGGGCACGATATTGAGAGTTGCCGTACCTTGAAAAAGGAAATAGAAAGAATGATTCAAAAAGGGTGGTTGATCGTGGTCAATGATGATGACATGGGGCACACAAATCCTCTGGGGGGTGTATTGACTGGAGCTAAAAATGTTGAAGCAGATGGCAACCTTGGCAATATTGACGCAGAACTTAGTGGCTAAAATGTTGTGCTTGGTCATTGGGAAGATACTCCATCTTTTGGTCAGCTAGACGGAGCTTTGGTGGTTCGTTTTTGTCGTCATTTTTGTTGTCCGAGTTATTTTCAGGGTTTTTTTTGTGGTCAAACCCTTTTGTCCTAGCAGTTTGCTTTGGTCTTGCCCAGTTTTGTTTCAGGGCTGTACTCTAGTTTGTTTTGCTTGTTTTGTCATTGAACCATTTCGTCATTAGTTTAATGAAGCTTTCGGTCTTTTGTTACTTCCGGTCATTTTATTTGTTTAGTTCTTTTACCCTTTAGATTTGTCTTGTGCTCAAACGCTGAATCTAGTGACACGACATGCGCACACATAATTGTGGCTTAATTCTAAAAGTTAATCATTAAGCAATTGGAAGATGATCGGGTCATCTAAAGGAAACAAAACAACTCGAGACTATTTGGATCCTGAGTCATCTGAAACCGGGGCAAGTAAAAAAGAAACAATCAAAGGCAAGCTGGCCAAAATTGATATGGGGTCGTTCATAATGAGAGTGTTGCCCAATAGTGCTTTAAAGATATGGTGAATATTAATTGTGTTGTTTACGCTTGGCATGTTTTGAAGATTGGAATGACGAAGGCATTTTGTTCTCCTATCCAAACACTTTATCCATCGTCAACCCTTTGAGCCTGAATTTAAATTCTTTCATACCCCTCCTTCGGAATTAGTTGCAAAGACTAGAAACACAAGTTTGAAAGGCAAAAGAAGAAAGGGATAAAGAAAAAGTAAAGAAAAAGAAAACAACAAAAAGAGATAAAGAAAAGAAAAAGAAAAAAATGTGTGGAAAAAGAAATTTGGAAAAGAGGAATTGGGAACTACGTTCGACCTGATTCCTCAAAGAGGATACGTAGGCGCTTCACAGCTCGGTCATAGTGTAAATAAAGAAATAAAAATCCCCAAGCTAGAAACTGGGGCAATAAAAGTTATGTTTTTAAAGGAAGATGTAGACTCCGAAGGTTGTAATTTTGAACCCATTTTGTTTTGTTTCGAGCCTTTAATACCATTTCTTTCTAGCCTTATCCAAATCCACATTACGGTCCAAAGAAAGACCTTTTGACCAATCTTTAAAAGAGGCCAAGTCGGGCAAATGAGAGAAGTCCTATCAGAACATAACGCTCCGATTCCCATCGGAAAAGACTCAGATCTGCAACAGAAGAAATATGAGAAAATCTTAGCGGTAGTGCCACCAATCCCCAGCGGAAAAGTGACACAAATGAGAGAGTCTTAGCGGTGAAAACCTTCACAGGCACCATAAGGCGATGAAAGCTGAGGGAAAACCGAAATGAGAGAGGCTTGGTAGTGAAAACCCCTCGGGCACTACAAGTCGAACGAAGGTTGGAAATGAGATAGGAAAGCCCCAGGAGAAGATTACAAAAGGCGGATTAACGACGGATGGTAGGCTATATGTGCATGTCATGTCCATTAGAGTTGGTATCCACGTTCGATAGGGTTATTTTATAATTTTTTCTTCTTAGAGAGTCGTCCTCATTTTTGTCTTTTAGTCTGTTTCCTTTCATAAAAATTTCCCCGATAGAGTCTGTTTGTAATAAATGACTTCAAAATTTTCCATCAGCTTTCCAATTATGCAAGACGGAATTTGATTGGTACACCCAAGTGGTATAAGTGAGGAGGGATTAAGCGCAAAGCCAGTGTCCAGAAGGATATTCCCCAGCAATAGGAAATCGACAAAGGGGTGGATCGGTGTGAAAAAGGATATCTCAATGAAGGTTAATGACCTCGAGGCCAAGGCCAATGAGACTCAAAGGTCGGGAAATGCCCATGCCTTAGATATGCCACCAAAGAAGGGAAGATATCCCCAGCAGAAAGGTATTTTCAGTGACAAGGATGAACAAAGAAAATGGTTCACCAGTAAAACATGCAAGGTCTTCACGAAGGGTCACTATCATAGGAATTCGGGTGGTCACTGGAAAACCACGTGGAAAGGTTCGTGAATAAAGAGTCGTCAAGGAAGGCGGGGAAGCAAGAAAGGAGAAAACTATCCCCAGCATGAATATCATCAAATAATAACATCCCCCAGCAAGTTCTGATAATGAAACACAGAGCATGGAAAGAGGAGGAGAACTATCCCCAGCAGGAGCACCACAACCAGCCACCACATTTTAAAACTAACCAATTTTTCTTTGATTTGAAACAGGGAAAAGAGAGGTTGTTGGCAGCAAAGCGTACCACGAAGAAGATTCTCAAACTGGGGCAGAAAATTTTCTCCTGTTGCGAAAATTTTCTCGAAACCAAATACTTGGTTAGGGAAAGAAGCTAGATAACGCGAGGAAATGATCTTTGAACCCGGTTATCCCAGCAGATTTGAAAGAAAGAAAACAACAAGCCGTGATAGATGAAATTATACCCCCAACAGACAGGACAAGACGAGGAAGCTTGCGTTCAGAAAGGCAAGAAGCCGGTATCACCCTCAGCAGTCCTCGGAAAATGAAACATTGATTTCGGGATTTCACCGGCAACATTATATCCTACAAGTTTTTCAAGGGAGCGAAGCGCGAGCCCCGAAGGAGGTTTGGAAAGAGGAAGAAGGAAAAGGGATCCCCCGACAGGGCAATCCCCAACCGATGACATTTCAATCCCCATCGATCTCGGGAGAGAATAAAGGTTTTGAAGGAAGTAGAAAATGAGGGAATAAAGAAGATTTTCCCAGCAGCATTACCCCAGCAGGTAAGTAATTAGTTCCAAAGATATCCCCAGCAGTCAAGAGAAAATAACACGACCCAGGAGGAAAGCAATTCCAAAACAAGGTAATTCAGAAGAAAGGATGGCCCAAGAAGCGATGCAGGAAGAAGAAAGTGGTGCAGTAAGCAAAGGAATGGCGATTTATTTTCAAAAGATGTTGTTGAAGTCAGGAGCCCGCCTGAAGAGAGGAATAGCGATTTATTTTCAAAAGATGTTGTTGAAGTCAGGAGCCCGCCTGAAGAGAGGAATGGCGTTTAATTTCCAGAGTTGATGGAAAAGGGATCCCCCGACAGTGTAATCCCCAGCTGATGACATTTCAATCCCCAGCAATCCCGGAAGAGAATAAATGTTTTGAAGAAGGTAGAAAAAGGGGAAGTAAAGAAGATTTCCCCAGCAGCATTACCCCAGCAGGTAAGTAATTAGCTCCGAAGATATCCCCAAGTCAAGAGAAAATAACACGACCCAGGAGGAAAGCAATTCAAAAACAAGATAATTCAGAAGAAAGGATGGCCCAAGAAGCGATGCAGGAAGAAGAAAGTGGTGCAGGAAGCAAAGGAAGGCGCTTGAAGAGAGGAATGGCGATTTATTTTTTCAAAAGATGTTGTTGAAGTCAGGAGCCCGCCCGAAGAGAGGAATGGCGATTTATTTTTTCAAAAGATGTTGTTGAAGTCAGGAGCCCGCCTGAAGAGAGGAATGGCGTTTAATTTTCGGAATTGATGATTGAAGTCAGGAGCCTGCCTGAAGAGAGGAATGGCGATTTATTTTCAAAAGATGTTGAAGTCAGGAGCCCGCCTGAAGAATGGAGTGGCAATTTACTTTCGAAGTTGTTGAAGTCAGGAGCCCGCCTGAAGAGAGGAATGGCGATTTATTTCAAAAGATGTTGTTGAAGTCAGGAGCCCGCCTGAAGAGAGGAATGGCGATTTATTTCAAAAGATGATGTTAAAGTTAGGAGCCCACCTGAAGAGAGGAATGAAGATTTATTTCATAAGTTGATGTTGAAGTCAGGAGCCCGCCTGAAGAGAGGAATGACGATTTATTTCATAAGATGTTGTTGAAGTCAGGAGCCCGCCCGAAGAGAGGAATGGCGTCTTTATTTTCTAAGTTGATGTTGAAGTCAGGAGCCCGCCTGGAGAACGGAAAGGCATCCCTTTTAATTCAAGAAGGCAGTAGCCCACTAGGAGAGCAAAAGGTTACAGCAAAATGTCCCCGACCGGAATCCAAGAATCAGAAGGAAGACAACAAGATCTCGAAGGAGAAATAGTTCGAAGACCACAAAGAAGGAACCAATGGTCGGAGGTCGGCAATCAAGATAGGCCGAGACAACCATTGTAAGAGCAGAAGAAGCATGTGAGGAAACATTATAGCCAGCGGAATGGCAAGGAGCATGACAAGATCAAGTTAAAAAGGATAGATAAGAATTTGCAATACTGTAGCTTAGTCTAGCTTCTTATTTTTGTTGTTTAGTACGGTGTAACAAGGAGGTCAGCTAAGCAGTGGCAACAACAGTAATAGCAGTAACAGCAGTAACAGCGAGATCGCAACAGTCATGGTAGTCCCAGCTACCAGAACTTCCCGAACTACATTGACCTGATTCCCTTTTAGCCAGGGATATGTAGGAGACCTTCTGAAGCAAAGGTTCGGTCAAACTTTTCCAAAAAATGCTTCATACGGAGTGCTCAAACGGGCAAAAATCGCTCGTATCCGCTCACTTATCTTTGCACGAAAACTCTTCATGTTTCCGCGCAAAGAGGGGCACTCTCTGTGAGCACGTGATTTTTGCCCTACATGAGATTTACTCCCAAAAATTCAAAATAAAATTGTTTTGTATCGTTGTAATATCTGTGGATTTTTGTGTTAATTTTCTTATTATTTATACCCTTTGTGTATGCATGTTTGACTGTTTAAATTAAGAAAAATACAAAAATATATTGCGTTTGCATTCTTAGGTTTTAATTTACGATTGAAAGTAATCAAGTTTATTTGACAAAAATAGAAAATCACAAAAAATATGTATTTTTGTATTTTTAGCATTTAATGTCCCAATTGTGTGATTTTTAGTTTAATAAGAACTTAATTAGTATTCTTATAAAACTAATTTGATTTTTGTAATGTAGTTTAGAGTTTTTGTTTTTTAATAAATTAGGAATTAAAAAGAAAATAAAAGAAAAGAAAAAAAATCAAATAAAAGAGAAGGAAATCGAAATGGGGCTTAGTGTATTTTTCAAGCCCAACTTAACTGCACCCAAATTCCATAAACCCATCAGAAATATGCCCAATACCCGGGCCGACCCAGTCTGTTAATAAGACCAAACGACGCCGTTCCATTTAAAACAAAAATGATCCGAGCCATCGATCAACTTTGATCCAATGGACCACATTAATCACCCCACCTTTTAATCCTGGCCGTTGGATTCTCATCATCCAACGGCCGAAATTAATTAATCCAAAATCCGGGTACCCCAAACCCTTATCCCAAGCTCATTTCTCGTCTCTTTGTCAAGCCGTTCGTCTCTTACAGAGACGAAATCAAACGCCGCCGCTTGCCACCGTCTGCCGCCTACCGGAAATCGCCCCACGGCGGTTCCGGTAGGCCAACGGCCACCATTTTAACACCAAATCTTCCCCTCACCTCCCCCATTACGAATCCAGCCTTCCCTTGCCTCGAATCATTCCGAAAATCTTCGAATCTTCATTTGAAGATTCGAGTCAAACTCGAACCCACACCAAACCACCCCAACCTCTCACCATAGCATCCCTAGGCCTCCCTCATACCCCTCCCAACCTTAGCTTGGTTCGAATCAAGCCCGAACACTCAAACCCCAAATCCGAGCCTCAAGAACCCTAGCTTTAAAAAATTAGGGATTGTGTTCGAGTCGGCGGCACTGGAAGGCAACGGACTCTAATTGGAGTGTTTTTCGTTTGAAAAACACTTCAATTAGACTCCGTTTACTTCAAAAGGTGCAGAATTAAGTCCATTGGAGCCGGGTCCGTCTCATTTCAATTTCTTTTTCGGAGGTATTCTATTCTTCTCTTTCTGTATTGTTGATATGCTCATTACATTAGTGTAGTGTTCATTTATCTAATTTTATGTTAATTTCAATTTTTTCTCTTCTTCTCCAATCCGACCTTTATTTGGTCAAACTTCTCTGTTATTTTTGTTAAATTGTATGCGATATTGAGTGTCGTCGTTTAAATTCGTAGACTTTACTATACCAGACAATATTAGCACAGTTGAAATGAATTTTGTTTGCAAATCTGCCCCGATTCTGCCCGTAAGATATAGTTGGAGATGTCGATTAGTCGTTATCGATCGTATAGATCGTAGTTGTTTAAACGAATATCGTCGCAGGCTCGATAGTTAGCATGTTGGCAGAAGTGCCATTAGGATTGCCTGGTTACATCCGAAACTTTACTTGGTTTGATAATTGTGAGTAATCGTTTAATTTTGAATTAAGGATATCTTGGTTATAGCTGCTTATAGTCAGGAATTAGGTTAGCTAGTAGAGTGCAATGCACCTAAGGATAGCAAAATGGAACCTGCTGTTACAGCAGGGTTTCCTATTAAATGCCCTGCACTTATCAATTTAATATTAACACCCATGCTTAGACATAGTGTAGTGGTAAAAACAGAGGGATGGGTTCAGCAGAGAGAGGGATGGGCAAAGGTGATTATTTTTGGGCTGGTCTTTGGCTCTTAGGAGCTGGTTTTAACTATAAGTATAGGGAGAGTTCATGAGAGGAAGGGAGAGAAGAAGGACACCTTGGGTGAGAGAGATACACAGAGTTTTAAAACACACAATAGGGACTGACATATACAGAGAGGGAGAGACCTTGAAGAGGGTTCTAAAAACAGAGATATAGGGAGAGATACACTTAAGAGATGGAGAGTGTAAGAGTGGCCTGAGACAGAGGGACAACCTGAGAGAGAATATAAGAAAAAACAATAGGTGGAGTTCTTACTCATTTCTGGGAGAGTCTGCTTTGGTCTTGAAATCAGTTTAAAAGAGTTCAAAAGCTCGAGAGTTTAATTAGTGAAGAGAGCTTTGAGGGGATACACACAGCAAAGATACATTTCGAAAACACATAGAGAGATATTGAAAAGCATATAGTCATTCACAGACAGTAAGGATTCAAATAGACAGACACACACATAAAAGAGATAGATAGAGAGAGCTGAGAGTTAAGAAAAACAGGGGGAGAAACGATATTGAAACCAAAAATACAGAGAGAACAAGAAAGATAGACAAGTACTGTTTCATTGGCTTGTTTGTTACTGTTTCGCTTGTTCATTGCTGAAATCCTGTTTGCCATTCTTTGGCTACTGCTGTGGTCGTGCTTTGCTATTGGAGTGTTTGGTCGTTAGTTTGTTGTTGTTCTTGTGTTGTTGGTGGTGCTGGGCCACTGTTTTAGCTGGGTTGAGTGGCTGAGTGTCTCCAGTGTGGCTGAGTCATTGATCTACTGCTGATTATTGCTGAGTGTTCTACTGGTTGGGTCATTGTTGTGGTGCTTGTTGATGTTGGTCTGTTGTTACTTGGTTTCATCGGCTTAACTGATCTCCATTCTCTTGCTTTGTTGATTTCCAGGTATTTCACTACTGCCTGAAGCTGTAAACTTGAATTGAAGCGATAAAACTTAGCTTATTGATTATCATGTCCTTTTAATCCTTATCAAAATTTTGTTAGATACATGTGTACTCATTAAGGAGAACCCGAACATGTAATAGACTGTATGGGTTGTAACTATGTGAACTTCATATTTCCATAACCTATTATAGTAGAAGTGGTCTACTGGAAACACACTATGTAATGGGCAGGTGAATCAATGAAATACATGTTGTCATGTTAGTGGTGTTAATTTGTTCAAGTCAAGAGTGTATAATAACTAACACCCAGTGTAGAAGTAAATAGAGGCATAATGATGGTAGCTTGATCGAAAGTTATGAATTAGTAGTACCATGTTCAATGTTCAAGTAGTTAATTGTAATGATGAGCATGTAAATCCCGTTTTATCTATAGTTTGTTTAAAAAGGGAATCGGGACGATTGATATATCACTTCGTTGCTATTAGATTATCAGTACACTTTAGTTCGTGTATATCTACTATGATCTAGATCCTTTACACGAAAACTGATTATCAGTTAGATTAGATTAAAATCCGAAGCATGTTCAATATTCTTTTTCTTAAATAAAACAAATTTTTCTGTTAGCTAATTAGCTTAACTAATTTGAATACAAATTGAAGTTTAAGTAATTTAAGAGCATAGTAAAGCGGAAATTATCTTCTGGCGTTTAATTTTGAGTCGAGGCTCTATCGAATGGCCCAAATGAAAAAAAAAACAAAACTAGTAGGTAATGATAAACAATTAACATTTTTCTTTGTTGTTAGAGATAAATCAAGTAGAGAATATAGTTCATCTTAGGATTGGCCTTAGTAATAATGAGATGAGCCTCGCCAAACGCAAATACACAATCGCGGGGCCCTCTGATCAGTTGTTATGAAAACTTAGCCTTGGGAAGACCGTTTAGTTAATTTCACGGTCTTTTCCGAAGTTAATAAGGACGATAGATTCTTTAGGCGCGATGTGTAAGCAAATTACTTTCCTAAACACGGGTGCGCATTTATGTGACCCAAATCTTACTCTCGGCGAAACTGAAATACATTAAAGTCACAGGCGTACTGGTTGCGGTGTGACTCGAAATGTGTTTTCGTAACGTCGCAATTCTTCTAAAAATAAGAGCGGAGCATTAAAAGCACATAGTTAAAATATATAAAAGAATCGGATAGAAACAAAAATTGCAATTGAGCGACCGTGCTAAAACCACGGAATCCGGGAGTGCCTAACACCTTCTCCCGGGTTAACAGAATTCCTTATCCAGGTTTCTAGTTTCGCGGACTATATTACAGAGTCATAAATTTCCTCGGTTCGGGATTAAACCGGTGACTTGGGACACCATTATTTTCCCAAGTGGCGACTCTGAATTAAATAAACTAATCCCGTCTCGATCGTCCTTTAATTGGAAAAACTCCCTTGTGCCCTCGCGGGTGCGTAAAAAGGAGGTGTGACACTCTCGACCTCTAGCATGTAAGACTGGAAACAAAGAGAGGGGGATAGTAGATAAGGGCCAAAATTAAACAACAAAAAAAACAATGCAGCAATGAACAAAGGGAAACGTAAAGAAAGAAACTCACACTTAGGCCCATCGCGGCCACCCCCCATGAAAGTTTGACTTTGATGAAATCCTTAAGAGCTCCACTCTCAGCGGTCGAGCACAAGAGGCCAAATTACAACACAAAATCCACTATGTCCTGCAAAATATTGAGGTCCGACGGAATCTCAAGTATCCCAGAAGGAACCCCCGCCGTTACTAGTCCAGGTGAAGCCCTCCTCAAACATCCTAACATCGTTAGGATCAAGGTCGGACTCAGACTCGTATTCATCAACCATGATGTCTTTCCCCCTCTTTTCCATCTGAGAAGAAGTGTGGATCGGCCGGGAGGTCAAGGGGCCGCTCGAGACAGTAGTGGTAGCCTCGGAACTCCGTCTCCCTACCACTTCGGCTTGTTGATCTTTGGTAACCAGCGCAGCCTATATGACCGAAAGGACATCACCGCCAACATTGGGCATAGTTAGGCCAAGGTTGACCCCCGATGATTTTCAGTTAAAGGTGCCACCTCGAGGCCCACCCGTCGTCTCTTCGATGGGCCCTCTCTACTACCTGCACGGGATGACTCGCATGTGGAACGGCCAGTAGGAACCGGAGTCTCAAGTTGAGAAGTAGCCCCCGCGTTTGTAGCTTCGTCCATAGGTACAAATCAATAAGCGACTCTCGATGCAGGCCGGGTAGCTGCCCTCGACGCTAGATGGGTAGGAGGCGTCGGTTGATGGAATGAACGACAAGTAGCCCTCGTTCTTTGCGTCCTCCCTACCAATAATGAAAAATCTTCATATAATAACAAGATCGGACCTTACGGAAGAAAGAGCAGGCCGACTCACCAGTAAGAGGCTTACACCCATATTTCTCATAAAAGGACGCCAACTCGCTGGCCCCCATCATATGGGGAAGAATGGCGTTTGTCACACCTCCTTTTTACCGCACCCACGAGGGCACAAGGGAGTTTTTCCAATTAAAGGACAATCGAGACGGGATTAGTTTATTTAATTCAGAGTCGCCACTTGGGAAAATAATGGTGTCCCAAGTCACCGGTTTAATCCCGAACCGAGGAAATTTATGACTCTGTAATACAGTCTGCGAAACTAGAAATCTGGATAAGGAATTCTGTTAACCCGGGAGAAGGTGTTAGGCACTCCCGGATTCCGTGGTTTTAGCACGGTCGCTCAATTGCAATTTTTGTTTCTATCCGATTCTTTTATATATTTTAACTATGCGCTTTTAATGCTCCGCTCTTATTTTTAGAAGAATTGCGGCGTCACAAAAACACATTTCGAGTCACACCGCAACCAGTACGCCTATGACTTTAATGTATTTCAGTTTCGCCGAGAGTAAGATTTGGGTCACATAAATGCGCACCCGTGTTTAGGAAAGTAATTTGCTTACAAATCGCGCCTAAAGAATCTATCGTCCTTGTTAACTTCGGAAAAGACCGTGAAATTAACTAAACGGTCTTTCCAAGGCTAAGTTTTCATAACAACTGATTAGAGGGCCCCGCGATTGTGTATTTGCGTTTGGCGAGGCACATCTCATTATTACTAAGGCCAATCCTAAGATGAACTATATTCTCTACTTGATTTATCTCTAACAACAAAGAAAAATATTAATTGTTTATCATTACCTACTAGTTTTGTATTTTTTTTTCATTTGGGCCATTCGATAGAGCCTCGACTCAAAATTAAATGCCAGAAGATAATTTCCGCTTTACTATGCTCTTAAATTACTTAAACTTCAATTTGTATTCAAATTAGTCAAGCTAATTAGCTAACAGAAAAATTTGTTTTATTTAAGAAAAGAATATTGAACATGCTTCAGATTTTAATCTAATCTAACTTGATAATCAGTTTTCGTGTAAAGGATCTAGATCATAGTAGATATACACGAACTAAAGTGTACCGATAATCTAATAGCAACGAAGTGATATATCAATCGTCCCGATTCCCTTTTTAAACAAACTATAGATAAAACGGGATTTACATGCTCATCATTACAACTACTTGAACATTGAACATGGTACTACTAATTCATAACTTTCGATCAAGCTACCATCATTATGCCTCTATTTACTTCTACACTGGGTGTTAGTTATTATACACTCTGGACTTGAACAAATTAACACCACTAACATGACAACATGTATTTCACTGATTCACCTGCCCATTACATAGTGTGTTTCCAGTAGACCACTTCTACTATAATAGGTTATGGAAATATGAAGTTCACATAGTTACAACCCATACAGTCTATTACATGTTCGGGTTCTCCTTAATGTGTACACATGTATCTAACTAAATTTTGATAAGGATTAAAAGGACATGATAATCAATAAGCTAAGTTTTATTGCTTCAATTCATGCTTACAGCTTCAGGCAGTAGTGAAATACCTGGAAATCAACAAAGCAAGAGAATGGAGATCAGTTAAGCCGATGAAACCAAGTAACAACAGACCAACATCAACAAGCACCACAACAATGACCCAACCAGTAGAACACTCAGCAATAATCAGCAGTAGATCAATGACTCAGCCAGCACAACAACAACACAAGAACAACAGGCAGTGGCAGTCACAGTTACAGCAGCACAGCAACAACAACAACACAAGAACAACAACAACCAAACGACCACTACAACCAATAGCAAAGCACAACCACGGCAGTAGCCAGAGAATGACAAACAGGATTGCAGCAACCAACAAACGAAACAGTAACCAAAAGCCAATGAAACAGTAACTTGTCTATCCTTCTTGTTCTCTCTGTATTTTTGGTTTCAATATCGTTTCTCCCCCTGTTTTTCTTAACTATCAGCTCTCTCTATCTATCTCTTTTATGTGTGTGTCTGCCTATTTGAATCTTTACTGTCTGTGAATGACTATATGCTTTTCAATATCTCTCTATGTGTTTTCGAAATGTATCTTTGCTGTGTGTATCTCTATCCCTATCATCTCCCTATCATTCTATATTTATAGCTAAATCCCTTCTACCCTGGATGGCCAGAACCACCCCACCAAAACTCTTGCCCATCCTTACTCCCGTCTAAACCTGCATTCTCCACTATCTAGTGTCCATGTATGGACTAACTCATTAAAAAATACTGGTGGCAGGACCTCAGTAGGATACCCTGCTGTACAGGTTCCACTAGCCCTTTTATGGGCAAGTAATTAAACAATTAACCTTAATCAAATCCTAACAACTGTATCCAACTAACTCCTAATCCAGAATTAAACAAACAACAAAGCCTAGACTTGTGCATTGCATACGGGCATACCAGAGCATGAACAAACATACAAACAAATTAAGTTGTTGACGACATTAGATAAACTAGGCATACAAAGCTAATGCAGCATTGAATTTAAACAAGAATTGGCAAAAGACGGGAATCGACCAAATAAAAGGTCTGTTGAGAAGAGTAGAAGAATACTAAAAATTTTTGAAACTAAACACAAATACACACACGGATTACAACCAACAATCGTAAGGGACACGAATTACCTCAAAGAAATCTGCCGACCCAAGCTTCGAACCATGGTTTGGAACTATTGAAGCCAAACGGGCTTTAATCGAGATGTTCTCGATTGAGAACACCTAGACTAAAGTCCCTTGGACTTCAATTACGACTAATTCGGCCCGAATTGGGCTTCTTCAAAATTAGGGTTCTTGAGACTCGATTTGGGGTTTAGGTAGTTCGGGCTTGATTCGAACCAAGCCAGGGTTAGTAGGGGTGTGAGGGTGGCCATGGGAGGGTTTGGGGTGAGTTTGGGGTGATTTGGCGTCGGCTCGAGTTTGACTCGAATCTTCAAATGAAGATTCGAGGAGCTCCGGAGTGATTCGAGGTAAATGAAGGCTGGATTCGTAATGGGGGAGGTGAGGGGAGTATTTGGTGTTAAGATGGTGGCCGTTGGCCTACCGGAACCGCCGTGAGGCGATTTCCGGCAGGCGGTGTGCGGCGGAGGCACGGCGAGGTTAAAAGTCTCTAAGAGAGACGATATGTCTGGGGGGGTCTGGCTTGGGGGGGCGGGGTGTGAAAGTGAGCTTATATATGACTCAGGAGGTTGCATCCTGATCGTTGGATCATTTACGATCAACGACCAGGATCTCCTCCCCTGAACCAAACGGTGCCGTTTGATTAAGTCATAGCCTGGGTGTATATTTGAATTAAAAGATTAATCTGGGCCGTTGGATAATAAAATCCAACGGTCCAGATCAAACGTTACATTTACTGATGCTGGGCGAGTATTTTGGGATTTTAATGATTAATCCGGGCCGTTGGATTATAAAATCCAACGGTCCAGATCAAACGTTACTTAAACTGATGCTTGGGTGAGTATTGGGCCGGGTGTTGAATTAATACGGGCCTGGTGTATGGGATTGGGTTTTGGCCCAATCATACCTCTTAAAACTAGAATCCATGATGTATTACATATATATATATGTATATGTATATATATATATATATATATATATATATATATATTACACATATATATATATGTATATATATATATATATATATATATGTATATATATATATTAACTTGTAACACAATTAAATTTTTCACTACAATTATCGTACATAATTACATATCACCTAAAAATGTAAATCACATAATTTCGATATCAAACACTAAAAATGCAAAACCTAATATATGTTTTTTGTATTTTACTAATTTAAATAAATAAACACGCACACAAAAATACAAATTTAAGATAAAAATAACACAAAAATCACAAAAATCATGCCCACCACGAAACTATTTTTATTTTGAATTTTCTGGGAGTACTTCTCCGGTAAGGCAAAAATCACGTGCTCACAGCTGCCCCTCTTTGCGCGTAAACACGCAGAGTTTTCTTGCAAAGATAAGTGAGCGGATATAAGCGATTTTTGCCCATTCGAGCACTCCGTATGAAGCATTTTGGAAAAGTTTTGACCGAACCTTGCTTCAAAGGTCTCCTACATATCCCTGGCTAAAAGGGAATCAGGTCAATGTAGTTCGGGAAGTTCTGGTAGCTGGGACTACCATGACTGTTGCGTTACTGCTGTTACTGCTGTTACCACCGCTTAGCTGATCTCCTTGTTACACCGTACTAAGCAACAAAAACAAGAAGCTAGACTAAGTTACAGTACTACAAGTTCTTATCTATCCTTTTTAACTTGATCTTGTCGCGCTCCTTGCCATCCTGTCTGACTTGGTGTTCCTTCTGACGCTTCTTCTCTTCCGCCAATTGTTATTTCGGCCTATCTTGATTGCCGAACTCCGACCATTGTTTCCTTCTTTATGATCTTTGAACTATTCTCCTTCGCAATCTGAGTCTATCTGTTCTGATCCTTGTTGCCTCCCTCTGCTTACGAACTTGGATTCAGGCCGGAGATTTCCGTTACATTCAACCGCTTTCCTCAACCGAATTAAAATAGATCGCCACCCCATTCTCCAGGCGGGCTCCCTGACTTCAACCACTACTTCAAAAATAAAATCGCCACTCCATTCTCCAGGCGGGCTCCCTGACTTCAACTACTACTTCAAAAATAAAATCGCCACTCCATTCTCCAGGCGGGCTCCCTGACTTCAACTACTAAAAATAAAATCGCCACTCCATTCTCCAGGCGGGCTCCCTGATTTCAACTACTACTTCAAAAATAAAATCGCCACTCCATTCTCCAGGCGGGCTCCCTGACTTCAACTACTACTTCAAATTAAAACAGATCGCCACTCCATTCTCCAGGCGGGCTCCCTGACTTCAACTACTACTTTGAAATAAAATCGCCCCTCCATTCTCCAGGCGGGCTCCCTGACTTCAATTACTACTTCAAAATTAAATCGCCACTCCATTCTCCGGGCGGGCTCCCTGACTTCAACTACTACTTCAAAATTAAATCGCCACTCCATTCTCCAGGCGGGCTCCCTGACTTCAATTACAACTTCAAAATTAAATCGCCACTCCATTCTCCAGGCGGGCTCCCTGACTTCAATTACTACTTCAAAATTAAATCGCCACTCCATTCTCCAGGCGGGCTCCCTGACTTCAATTACAACTTCAAAATTAAATCGCCACTCCATTCTCCAGGCGGGCTCCCTGACTTCAATTACAACTTCAAAATTAAATCGCCACTCCATTCTCCAGGCGGGCTCCCTGACTTCAATTACTACTTCAAAATTAAATCGCCACTCCATTCTCCAGGCGGGCTCCCTGACTTCAATTACAACTTCAAAATTAAATCGCCACTCCATTCTCCAGGCGGGCTCCCTGACTTCAATTACTACTTCAAAATTAAATCGCCACTCCATTCTCCAGGCGGGCTCCCTGACTTCAATTACTACTTCAAAATTAAATCGCCATTCCATTCTCCAGGCGGGCTCCCTGACTTCAATTACAACTTCAAAATTAAATCGCCACTCCATTCTCCAGGCGGGCTCCCTGACTTCAATTACAACTTCAAAATTAAATCGCCACTCCATTCTCCAGGCGGGCTCCCTGACTTCAACTACTACTTCAAAATTAAATCGCCACTCCATTCTCCAGGCGGGCTCCCTGACTTCAATTACAACTTCAAAATTAAATCGCCACTCCATTCTCCAGGCGGGCTCCCTGACTTCAACTACTACTTCAAAATAAAATCGCCACTCCATTCTCCAGGCGGGCTCCCTGACTTCAACTACTACTCACTGATTTCATCCTATCTTGATTACCTTCCTTTGCCTCTTGTACCATTTCATTCTTCCTGCATTGCCTCTCGGACCACCTTCTCTTCTGAATTATCCTGTCTTGGAATTGCCTTCCCCCGGGTCGTATTACTTTTTCTTCTGGCTGCTGGGGATATTTTTGGAACTGTTTACTCGCCTGCTGGGGATGATGCTGCTGAGGAAGTATTCTTTGTTTCCTTCAACCCTCATTCTCTTCCTTCTTCCCATACCTCCTCTGGGACTCACGCTTTTGCCTCCTCGAGCAAATTATGGAATGTAATACTGCTGGGGGAATCTCGAAGCCATTGTTTCATTTTTCCATCAACTGCTGGGGATGATACCAGGCTCAAAGATCACCCCATCGTCTTGTCTGGCCTTTCTCAAAACTATTCTGCTCGGAGCCGGTATTTCCCGAAATCTTGTGTTGCTTTCTACCCTTATCCACTGGGTCTTTGCTTTCAAGAAAATTTTCGCATCAGGAGAAAATTTTCTGCCCCAGTTTGATAAACTTCTGGATGGTATGCTTTTCTGCCAACGAACCCTCTTTTCCTGCTTTTAAATCAAAGAAAAATTGTTAGTTTCAAAATGCGGTGAGTGGTCGTGCCACTCTTGTTGGGGCCATTTTCTTTTCTCTTTCAGCTGCTTGGCCTCTCTCGAACTTTGAGGGCGACGTTGACGCTTGCCGGGGACGATGCTCTTTCCACGAACGACCTCTCATCTTTCCTTTTATTCCAATCTTTGGTTTGATCCGACTCTTTTTAGCCGGTGATCTGTTGCGTGAAATCATCTTTCGGACGTGCCACACGTGTCCATCATACTCCATAATTCCTGCGAACCTTCCAATCAGCCTGTCGTCCCAATCTTACTATCGTAACGACTTCTGCCTTATTGCCTCGTTCCACGCCTATTCATTTTCATTATACTGCTTTGGGAGACTTGGTAGTAAGCTTTGAAAAATCAATTTTCGAAAATGAAAGGAAAGAAAAGAATACTGACCGCAAATGACAAAAGAAGAGAAAAACTTTTCTGAACTCAAAAATAGGAAAACTTATCTGAATGTGTGCCTGATCCAATGGTTATGCCGCGCCTTCGAGATTAAACTACCCAGTCCATTCCTATCAATCACTTTCTGATGCCGCGTTCTGCTAGAGGTAAACGGATGTCCAAACCTTGTCTCATGCAGACATCTTGTAACCACCTCGCCTTGTCACCTCACAGTGCCCTTCCAAGGGTTTTCACTAACGAGATTCTCTCATTTCTCTCTATCTCCCGTCGCCTTAAGGTGCCCGTAAAGGTTTTCACCGTAAGACTCTCTCATTTTATTTCTCTCAACTTCCTTCGCCTTAAGGTGCCCTCGAGGGTTTTCACCGTTAAGACTCTCTCATTTACGCTTCTTTTCCCTGCGGCGGGGTATCACCCCTGAGATTCCCTCTAGAGCGTTATCCCCTTTCGGCTTGTGCATCCTGGATTCAATTGAGGGTCGGGATGTCACTCTTGGCTTTCATTCACATGAATTGGCACTTCTCAAATACTGATCGAGAGGTCTTTCTGGTTCTTAATATGGTTTCTACGCGTGAGGCTGAAGAAAGGGGTTTAGCCTCAACGGTTAGCTTATTACAACTTTCGGAATCCACCCTATCTTTCCAACGAAACAATGACTTCTGCCCCAGTTTTGTTGCTTGGGGGCTTTTTTTGATTTTTATTTTATTATGACCGAGCCGTGTGGCGCCTACGTATCCTTCTTGAGGAATCAGGTCGAACGTAGTTCACTTTTTCTTGTATTACTTCTTTGTTTCTTTTCTATTCTGTTACACATCTTCCTCGATGATTCCGAAAGAGGGTATATGAAAGAATAATTAAGGCTCAAATGGGGAAACAAAGGTTAAAGTGTTTGGGTAGTAGAAAAATTGCCTCTGTCATTTCATTCTCCGAAAAATGCCAAATACACACAAACGAAACCAAACGTTGACAAATGCATTAAAGAATTACACGTAATATCTCTTGACCGCATCAGAATTGATAGCCATATCGGTGCATCTTCCCTCAACATCAGTTAGGCATAGAGCGCCGTTGGATAATACTCTAGTCACCACAAATGGTCCCTGCCAGTTTGGAGCGAACTTGCCTTTCGCTTCGGCCTGATGTGGTAGAACTCTCCTCAGCACATGCTGTCCCACTTCAAATTTCCCGGGACGTACCTTCTTGTTATATGCTCTCGCCATTCTCTTTTGATACAATTGGCCGTGACATACTGCTGTCAACCTCTTTTCATCGATCAAGCTCAATTGCTCTAATCGGGTTTTGACCCACTCGTCGTCATCAATCTCAGCTTCAGCGACGATTCGGAGGGATGGAATCTCAACTTCTGCGGGTATTACTGCTTCAGTCCCGTATACCAACAAGTAAGGAGTTGCACCTACCGAAGTCCGGACGGTAGTGCGATAACCCAACAGCGCAAAGGGTAACTTTTCATGCCACTGCCTAGACCCTTCTACCATCTTCCTCAATATCTTCTTTATGTTCTTGTTTGCCGCCTCGACCGCACCATTTGCTTTTGGGCGATACGGTGTGGAATTTCGGTGTGTAATCTTGAACTGTTGACATACCTCTTTCATCAATCCACTGTTAAGATTTGCACCGTTATCCGTAATGATTATCTTTGGAATTCCAAACCTACAGATGATGTGGGAGTGTACGAAGTCCACCACCGCCTTCTTGGTCACTGATTTGAATGTTTTGGCCTCCACCCACTTGGTAAAATAATCAATCGTTACCAGAATGAACCTATGACCATTGGAAGCTGCAGGCTCAATAGGTCCAATAACATCCATACCCCATGCAACAAACGGCCATGGTGCTGACATTGTATGCAATTCAGTCGGTAGAGAATGAATCAAGTCTCCGTGTATCTGACACCGATGGCATCTTCGCACGAAACTTATACAATCACGCTCCATCGTGAGCCAGTAATATCCTGCTCGAAGAATCTTCTTTGCCAATACGTATCCGCTCATGTGTGGTCCACAAACTCCGGAGTGTATATCTGTCATCACTGTCGTGGCTTGACTTGCATCTATACATCTCAACAATCCCAAATCTGGGGTTCTTTTGTACAGCACCCCTCCACTAAGGAAAAATCCGTTCGCCAACCGCCGAATAGCTCGCTTTTGATCTCCGGTTGCTTGCTCTGGGTATACTCCTAACCCGAGGTATTCCTTGACATCATGAAACCACGGCTCACCATCCACCTCTTCCTCTATCACATTACAATAAGCATGTTGATTCCGGACATGGATATGTAACGGATCGACACGAACCTTGTCCGGGTGATGTAGCATTGACGCTAAAGTAGCTAGAGCGTCGGCAACCTCATTATGCATCCTTGGGATGTGTCTGAATTCTACTGATCGAAAGCGCTTGGTCAGATCATGCAAGCACCGACGATACGGGATAAGCTTTAAATCTCTGGTTTCCCATTCTCCCTGAATCTGATGTACCAGAAGGTCCGAGTCCCCCAAGACCAAGACGTCCTGTACATCCATGTCCACCGCTAATCGCAACCCCAAGATACATGCCTCGTACTCAGCCATATTATTGGTACAATGAAAACGCAGTTGAGCAGTGACAGGGTAATGATGTCCTGTTTCAGAGTAAGCACAGCCCCTACTCCGACTCCTTTTGCGTTCGCCGCTCCGTCGAAGAAGAGCTTCCACCCTGGATCCTTGGTTAGTTCTAACCCCTCAATTTGCAATACTTCTTCGTCCGGAAAATACGTCCTCAAAGGTTCGTATTCGTCATCAACAGGATTTTCAGCTAAGTGATCGGCCAGGGCTTGAGCTTTCATAGCCGTCCTTGTCACGTATATGATGTCGAACTTCGTAAGTAATATTTGCCATTTTGCTAACCTCCCTGTAGGCATAGGTTTCTGGAAAATATACTTCACCGGATCCAAACGCGAAATGAGGTAAGTGGTGTAAGAAGACAAATAGTGTTTCAGCTTTTGGGCTACCCAAGTCAGGGCGCAACATGTCTTTTCTAGATGAGTGTACTTGACCTCGTGGACCGTAAATTTCTTACTGAGGTAGTAAATGGCCCGTTCCTTTCTGCCAGTAAGATCGTGCTGCCCCAGCACGCAGCCGAACGAATTCTCCAAGACCGTTAGATAAAGAATCGGGGGTCTACCCGGTTCGGGCGAAACTAGTACGGGTGGGTTTGACAGATACCCTTTGATTTGGTCAAACGCTTCCTGACATTCTATCGTCCATTCTATCGCAACGTCTTTCTTCAACAGACGAAATATGGGTTCACAGGTTGCTGTAAGTTGAGCAATAAACCTACTGATGTAATTTAACCTTCCCAACAGACTCATTACCTCTGTTTTATTCTTTGGCGGGGGTAGCTCTTGAATGGACTTGATTTTGGATGGGTCCAACTCAATGCCCCGTCGGCTAACGATGAATCCTAGCAACTTTCCTGACGGAACTCCGAATGCGCATTTGGCCGGATTGAGCTTGATGTCGTATCTTCGAAGTCTTTGAAAGAACTTCCTGAGGTCAGCAACATGGTCCTCTTGACGTCTGGATTTTCACGATCACATCATCCACGTACACTTCAATTTCCTTGTGTATCATGTCATGGAATACCGTAGTCATCGCCCTCATATAGGTTGCCCCCGCATTCTTCAAACCGAACGGCATCACTCGGTAGCAATAAGTCCCCCACGGTGTGATAAAAGCCGTCTTTTCTGCGTCCTCTTCATCCATCAAAATCTGATGATATCCCGCATAACAATCCACAAAGGATCCGATTTCGCGTCCGGCGCAATTATCAATTAGGATATGGATATTGGGAAGCGGGAAATTATCCTTAGGACTCGCCTTGTTGAGGTTGCGATAGTCCACACATACTCTGATCTTTCCGTCTTTCTTTGGCATCGGTACTACGTTAGCCAACCATTCAGGGTATCGAGTGACACGAATGACTTTCGCCCGCAACTGCTTGGTTACTTCCTCTTTGATCTTCACACTCATCTCCGTCTTGAATTTCCGTAGTTTTTGCTTGACGGGAGGATATGCCGAATCAGTGGGTAATTTATGAACCACTAGATCAGTGCTGAGTCCTGGCATGTCGTCGTACGACCATGCGAAAATGTCTTTAAACTCAATGAGTGTTTTGATCAACTCTTCTCTCATATTGGGTTCAATATGGACACTTATTCGGGTTTCTTTGACGTCATCCGTATTCCCCAGATTAACGGCCTCAGTATCATTTAAATTTGGTTTGGGTTTTTCCTCAAAGTGACTTAATTCCTCACCGATTTCTTCTACGGCTTCATCATCGCCGTACTCCGACTCACTCTCGTCACTTCTTATTTCATGCGTTATTATTTCCAAACCCGATTGACTTTCTAGACTGGGTTGATTAATCTTTAAGCACGCCATATCATTAAGATCAGTTGAAAGAAGGCTGTTCAGAAAAGTAAAAAGAAGGAAAAATAAACACAATTAGACACGAAGGGAACCAAATTTTCATTAAGGAGAACCGTACAAGGGGAAAACAAACTGCAAACTTAAATCAAAAACGAACTAAAAACAAACTGGATTTTACTCCGGGGACAAACCCCCAACACAAAATTTCGAAAGAAAAACAATCCAAGACAAACTACCAAGACTCCTTCCGAACAGGGAGAGGAGTAGCCTTCCAGTTATTCACTTTTGCCTTTGGTCCCACAAATTGTATCTCGGCATGACCGGATCCTTCACCGTCCTCGAGCATACATACATCCGTGAATAGGTCCTCGAACTTCTTGAAGAACTCTTCGTCCGGCCTGATCGTAGGACCGGAATCTTTGTCGTTGGATGTCCTCTTGCTCCGTGCCCGACGAAAGATTGGGAAAGGCGTGGAACGAGCTTCGGGAGCACCCATGTCTTCTCGCTTACTCCTCTTGGCTCGCCGGATGTCCTCTCGATGTTGGCCGGAATCCCAAGCCGAAGGTTCCCAAGTTTTCGACCACCGATACCGGTTGTATGATTCCTCGCGAGATGCACCTAGACCTTTACCGGTATGAAACCATGTCGCAACATTTCACGAGCCACCATGACATCCGCAGCCATTGTTCTATCATCGGGAATGCATTCCCTTCCGGAACTCGGCTGGCGGACACCACATCGCGGACCCGGTATACCCACGGCCCAACATCTTCTTCTCGTTTCAACAAAGGGGATGATGGTGCTTGATTGTAGATCGCTCTCTCCATGGACGACGATCTTCTGTTTGGTCCCACTCAAACTTGACGAGTCGGTGTAAGCTGGATGGAACTGCTCTTGCGGCACGGATCCATGGTCGCCCTATCAGGAGGTTATATGACACCACCATGTCCAGCACCTGGAATTCCATGGTGAACTCCACCGGCCCAATCGTCAAGATTAACACTATGTCCCCAACCGATGCCTTGCCTCCCCCATCGAACCCTCGAACACATATGCTGTTCTTGCGTACCCTGCCGATGTCTACTTTCAATTTGTCCAGTGTAGAGAGAGGACAAATGTTAGCACTGGACCCATTATCGACGAGGACTTTGGTAACCACCGCCTCCTCACACTTCACCGTAAGATATAAAGCCTTGTCGTGCTCGGTGCCTTCCTCAGGGAAACTCATCATCGGTGAAGGTGATCCGATTTGCTTCGAAGATCCTATTGGTGATCTTCTCCGAATGACTCACCGAGATTTTATCCCGTACGTGGGCCTCATTCAAGACTTTCATCAAAGCTTGCCGGTGTTCTTCGGAATGTATCCGCAAGGATAGCAATGATATTTGCGCAGAGTCTTCTTCAATTGCTCTAAGACAGAGTAGTCATGCAGCCTTCATCTTTTTAAGGAATTCTTCTGCCTCTTCATCAGTCACCGGCTTTTTCAATGTTGCCGGGTGATCTTCCTCAATTCCGCAGGGCAAAACATCTCCCCGAGCGGGTCAACCCTTGTGCTTCGCAGACTTCCTCTTTCACTTCCTTTCCTTTGTAGGTCGTTGTAATCCGAGCATAATTCCATGGAACAGCTCGGCTATCAGTTATTGGCAACTGTATTGCTGGCTGGATGATGAAAGGATCCATTCGAACGCCTGCTACTGTCAAGATGGGCTTGATTGCTGCCCCTGGTACAACTATCTTTGCTTCCCCCGGCCTCACCGGTACTTCGTTCACACTTCTTTTTTCCGCTTCTGACCCTCCTGGTACGTCCTTCTTGCAAATGGACGGCTCATCAAAGCTCGGCCCCTTTCTCATTCCTACCCCGCCAGATTTGATCATCATTACCATCTGAGAGGCTTTCTCCTTTCCTTCTTCCACCCGAACCAACTCGATCATGTTGGTCTCATGATGAGTCGGAAGCGGGTTCTGGTTGATGTTGGGCTCTGTTGGAGTCTGGACCTCAATCCTGCGAGTGTCGATGAGCTCCCGAATGGCCGTTTTCAACCTCCAACATTTTTCCGTGTCGTGTCCTGGACATCCTGAGCAATATGCACAATTTACTGAGTGGTCCAGGTTCTTCGGAAGAGGGTTTGGCAGCTTAGCTTCAACCGGATTCAGCAACCCTACTTGCTTTAACCGGTGGAACAGATTGGTGTAAGATTCCCCCAAGGGAGTGAAATTCTTCGGCCTTGGCGCCCTGTCGCCCCTGAATGCCTGGTTTGGACGAAAACTCGCGCCCGAGGGGTTTCTGTAAGCTCTTGGGGGTGGATGATTGTTCTGCGGGTTCGGTGCACGCCACGGTGCATGGACGGGAGGTGCAGAATAGGACTGTGCGTGGTGGACAGTAAAATGGGGATCAGGTGCGGGATAGTAATGTTGCGGGTGGTTATATGGGTTGTGGGAGTAATTTTGGTGGTGAGGCCGGGGTGGGCTATATTGGGGTGCGGGGCCTCTATTTCTGAACCATGCCCCGGACTCGACGGCCGCGACTTCCTCTCTCCTCTTTTTCCCCAGTACTCCTCCAGTACCACTTTGGATAGCCTGAGTGGTGGCTTTCAATGCCGAGTAGCTCATGATCTTGTTGGCCTTCAAACCTTCCTCGATCATACCCCCCATTTTTATCACCTCAGTGAATGATTTGGCCTACGGACGTTACCAGATGTCCGAAATAGGTTGGCTCTAATGTCTGCAAGAAGTAATCCACCATTTCGCTCTCTCTCATCGGCGGATCTACCCTGGCTGCCTGTTCCCTCCAACGGAAACCAAATTCCCTGAAGCTTTCAGCGGGCTTCTTCTCTAATTTTAGCAATGATAGGCGGTCGGGGATTATTTCAAGATTGTACTGGAACTGGCCGATAAAAGCTTGAGCCAAATCATCCCACGTAAACCATCTGCTGGGGTCCTGTCTAGTGTACCACTCCAGCGCAGATCCTCCCAGACTCTGACCGAAGTAAGCTATCAGAATCTCGTCCCGTCCTCCGGCTCCTCGCATTTTACTGCAAAACCCTCGCAGGTGGGCCACCGGGTCACCATGCCCCTCGTATAGGTCGAATTTGGGCATTTTAAACCCTGCTGGCAACTGGACGTCCGGAAATGGACACAGATCCTTGTAGGCGACGCTGACCTGGTTGCCCAAACCGTGCATATTCCTGAAGGACTGCTCCAGGCTTTTAACTTTTCTGATAACTTCCTCGTGTTCCGAACTTTGGAAGTGTTTTTCCGGTTCTGCCGGATTATCCCAGTGAGGTGTATGTGATTGTGGTTCAGGGGCCCTGAAGGTAGGCTCTGGAGGATAGTAAGAGTTGTCATGGATCTGAACATACGGCTCGCTGGCCGGCCTTTGCAGAGGAGCAGGTGGAGGTGCCACAAAAACAGGGGTGGCCGGAGGAGGATTTGGTTTGGCTGGTGGAATGTGGGTGGCATATGGGTTTTCCCCCTGAAAGTATGGATAGATCGGGGCGCTTGTCGAAGGATCGATGGGCGGATGTTCCGGAGCTGAGGCGAGAGTAGGGCGATTTGGTGAAGACTGTTCCATGGCCCAGGCCAGGTGCATCTCTGTTATCTGTTGTTTTAACCGGTCTACCTCTTCTTTCATGATTTGTAACTCTGATTTTTCTTCCTCGAGACTCTTGCCGGAACTAGACATGCTTACTGTAATCGGTCCTTTGGATCTAGTACGGTAATGATGGCTGGCCAGTATATTCTGTCAAACCAACTGCTAAACTTTTCCGGAAATGCAACAAACTTGTTAGTTTACCGAGTTTGACAGATATGTTATAGCACGTTGGATGCAATGCACCTAACCAAATAACCCTTTCTACATGTACTCTTAACATGCGTCATTCCGGCCCTTTTTCTTATTCTTTTTTTCTTTTTCTTTTCTTTCTCGACTATCTTTGCAAGCCTTATTGTTATTTAACCTTTGGATTCTTTTCCTTTCTTTTTGGTGGTGGTCGAATCTTATGTGGATTGCCTACGTATCACGTTCTTGCGTGAATCAGACCGAGCGTAGTTCTGGTAACAAGATTGTGGCAAAATTCAGTAACTTTTATATCAAATAAAACCTCAAAGTTACAAAACATGGCTTACAATAAACGACAAAATAGAGGAATGCCGGACTCGAGAAATAAAAAATAAAATGCCAACCAACTTGACTCGATATTTCGAAATACATTTTTAAATCAGAAGTCTAATGCTCTAAAATTCCTGGGAGCCCGCGAGGCATCAGTCGGCCTTGCCGCGGGTCTCGGTGTGAGGTCCTTGTGCAGTCCCCTTAAATCCCTCATGATCTGATGAGCCCATAACCGAAGCAAAAAGGGCATGGCGGGGCATCCGTTCGCAATCTAAACACTTCATAGTGACATAGTGCCCTATTTCTCCAATTCTATCCTTGATCATGTCCCTTTCCCCGAGTAGCCGCTCTATCTGCTGGTTTTTCGCTCCCAACCTTTGAGTGTTGTTGGTGACTTGGTCTAGGAGCCTGTCTATTTGTTCTTGCAGTCGGGCCATCAAATTGTGGCAACGGTCGAGGTCTGCTCTAGCATCTCGGGCTTGCTTGAAAACCCACTCCCTGAGGATAACATTTGCCTCCCTTAGACTAGCGATGGTCTCAGTGTAATCTTCTTCCACCCGTTGTAGGTGAAGTGCATGTTGATGTGCCTCCTTTTTCCAGCTAGCACGGACCCTCATTGTTTGGGCCTTTGATTCTTCCAATTCTCTTTGGACATCGGCAACTTGGCTTCTCAAACCCTTTATCAACTTTTCGTCTGCTCGACTCCTCGACTGCCTGTCAGCATCCCTTTTCATTTGCTGGATTTGATCCCTCAAAAAGTCATTTTCTTGCGCTAACTTCTTTTTATCTCCTTCGTCGGCGGCGGCTTGCATATCCCTTTCAAATTGAAGATCTTGGACCCGTTGCTCTATCTTGCCAATCCTTGTTCCGTAAACCTCTTCCTTGGCCAACCAGTCCCATTGGTCTTGGGACGCTTCAGCAAATTCCCTGAGGTGAGGTCTTTTGGCTGGTCTTTCCCCCGATGTTTCTCCTTTGTACCAAGTAAGATATCTGGGTACAACCTCTCCTCTAGCTCGATCCTGCACACAAGTGTTTGCCTCCAGATACTGGCATTTGCTCCAAATCTGGCGGACCCTTGCTTCTGGGAATTGACCGTCGGGACCAATTTCAATAACCTGGGTACTCAGGTCTTCTTCTTTGGGTACTACCTGGCACCTTCCGAGCTGTCTCAACACCCGATGGGGCGCATACGGTTGAATGCTTTTAAGTCCCATTAAGAGAAAGGGGGACCTAGCCGCTGGCATGTACACGATTCTGTCTATCTGCAACCAACCCAACGTCCACTGTATTTGACTTGCGCTGAGAACCTGAAAGTATGCCCTCCATGCCAATGTTCCTTCAGGCAGGACGGCCCTATCAATCCTTGTATAGAATTCGCTTATGCAAGTTTTCTCAACCAACCCGTATCTCAAGAATTGGGTGCGGCGACACAGGTGCTCGATCATCCACATTTGTAGCAGTAAATTACAGCCTTCGAAAAAATCTCCCCCGGCTTTGCAGATTGTGAGGGCTCGATATATGTCCGATAGTATCATAGGAGCAAGAGTACTTTCGCTTTGGTCAAGCAAAGTACTGACGACTCCGGCTACCTTTACATCAATGTTCCCGTCTTTCCTTGGGAATACCACGAGTCCTAAAAAGGCTATCATGAAAGCAACTCGTCTGTGCTCCTCCCATTTCCGGCGATTACCCTTACTGCATAATTTGTTTTCTGGGTCGTCGAAACCTCCCGCATGCCCGTACCTTTGATAGATGAAGTTTAAAGTACAAAACCCTCGTGCTAGATCCGGGTTACGTACCGTTCTGGCCGTCTTCAGTGAGTCTAAAAACCGGTGTACGGCGACAACCCTGGGGGCGATTAGATATTGATGCCCCAATGGTATATCAATGTTTCCAATGTATCCGGTCATTTCCTCAACAGTTGGGGTGAGCTCGAAGTCCGAGAAGTGAAAGACATTGTGCGCGGAGTCCCAATATGTGACTAAGGCTCTTATGATGTCCCCACGAGGTTTTATTTCAAGCGGACCCGTGAGACCTTTCAAATACTTTTTAACCTCGCCCTGCCCTTCTTGGCCTAGATCATTCCACCATAGCCGTATTTGTACCGGGATTTTAGTCATGAGTGAAAAGGGTTCATTTTGAATCGTGCTCATCCTGCACATTTATTTAAAGAAAACGATCATTTTGGCTGGCAATGATTTTTTTTTCAAAATTTACAGATTTTGGTATATATTTCTGAAAAATGGCAAGTTAGACCCGACAGGGGTTACCTACGTATCTCACCTCCGGTGAGAATCAAACTCGCGTAGTTCGGTCCGTCAAGACAAACTATTTCTTTTATTGACCGACAAAAACACACTTTGTTAAGAAATACATTTTCCTTTATTGACCGACAAAGAAAACACATTTTGTTAAGAAAACACATTTTCTTTTATTGGCCGACAAAGAAAACACATTTTATTAAGAAACACATTTTCTTTTATTGACCGACAAAAAAAAAAAAACACATTTTGTTAAGAAACCCATTGTCGTCAAGGTCAACCTTCCGTTGTCTCTTATTAACAAATTATTGGTTTTGTTGGTAACACCCATTTTTGTATTTTCTGAAAATATCTATTTACCCACACTGTTTCCTTTTGTTTTTCGTTTCTCCTCAGTATTTAAAAGCCGGTCAGCATGCAAGTTCGAATAAATGCTTGAAACAAACATGGCATAGCAAGATGGTCTTTCATTTCAGGTTGCCTTGTCCTAGACGGACCCAACCCCTGTGTTGAGTCCCCTAAGTCAAATGCAACATGATGCAAATAAGCGCTCCTACTAGGGATCCGGCATGAAGTCACGTTATTCTAAGTTTAAAAACCTGGGTATGTGTTCTGGACTGTGTACCCGAGCGGACGACTCGAGTTGAGGAAGGAGCTCCTTTCCGGGAACCAAAAGGCCAACCGGCTTAGAAACTTTCCGAGCCTCTTCATTATTTCGGGTATGACACTAACAGAATAGGGAGTCTCAACCAGTGAGCACATCCCCGGGGGTGAGAAGTGAAGGGTTTGCGGCACAGTTTTATATACAGTTCACGTAATATCAAAGCGGTAAACATATAACAGTTTGTATGTACAGTGCAGCTAGTATCAAAGCGGTAGACATGTAGCATGTTAATTAAGCATGTAGTAAAATCAGATACAGACAAAACAACAATTTAACTGAGCTCGAATTCTTAAACCCTGAACCGAAGTTCAGAGGTTGTATCCCCAGCAGAGTCGCCAGAGCTGTCACACCTCCTTTTTACCGCACCCGCGAGGGCACGAGGGAGTTTTTCCAATTAAAGGACAATCGAAATGGGATCAATTTATTTAATTCAGAGTCGCCACTTGGGAGAATAATGGTGTCCCAAGTCACCGGTTTAATCCCGAACCGAGGAAATTTATGACTCTGTAATATAGTTTGCGAAACTAGAAACCTGGATAAGGAATTCTGTTAACCCGGGAGAAGGTGTTAGGCACTCCCGGATTCCGTGGTTTTAGCACGGTCGCTCAATTGCAATTTTTGTTTCTATCTGATTCTTTTATATATTTTAACTATGCGCTTTTAATGCTCCGCTCTTATTTTTAGAAGAATTGCGGCGTCACGAAAACACATTTCGAGTCACACCGCAACCAGTACGCTTGTGACTTTAATGTATTTCAGTTTCGCCGAGAGTAAGATTTGGGTCACATAAATGCGCACCCGTGTTTAGGAAAGTAATTTGCTTACAAATCGCGCCTAAAGAATCTATCGTCCTTGTTAACTTCGGAAAAGACCGTGAAATTAACTAAACGGTCTTTCCAAGGCTAAGTTTTCATAACAACTGATTAGAGGGCCCCGCGATTGTGTATTTGCGTTTGGCGAGGCACATCTCATTATTACTAAGGCCAATCCTAAGATGAACTATATTCTCTACTTGATTTATCTCTAACAACAAAGAAAAATATTAATTGTTTATCATTACCTACTAGTTTTGTATTTTTTTTTCATTTGGGCCATTCGATAGAGCCTCGACTCAAAATTAAACGCCAGAAGATAATTTCCGCTTTACTATGCTCTTAAATTACTTAAACTTCAATTTGTATTCAAATTAGTCAAGCTAATTAGCTAACAGAAAAATTTGTTTTATTTAAGAAAAGAATATTGAACATGCTTCAGATTTTAATCTAATCTAACTGATAATCAGTTTTCGTGTAAAGGATCTAGATCATAGTAGATATACACGAACTAAAGTGTACCGATAATCTAATAGCAACGAAGTGATATATCAATCGTCCCGATTCCCTTTTTAAACAAACTATAGATAAAACGGGATTTACATGCTCATCATTACAATTAACTACTTGAACATTGAACATGGTACTACTAATTCATAACTTTCGATCAAGCTACCATCATTATGCCTCTATTTACTTCTACACTGGGTGTTAGTTATTATACACTCTGGACTTGAACAAATTAACACCACTAACATGACAACATGTATTTCACTGATTCACCTGCCCATTACATAGTGTGTTTCCAGTAGACCACTTCTACTATAATAGGTTATGGAAATATGAAGTTCACATAGTTACAACCCATACAGTCTATTACATGTTCGGGTTCTCCTTAATGTGTACACATGTATCTAACTAAATTTTGATAAGGATTAAAAGGACATGATAATCAATAAGCTAAGTTTTATTGCTTCAATTCATGTTTACAACTTCAGGCAGTAGTGAAATACCTGGAAATCAACAAAGCAAGAGAATGGAGATCAGTTAAGCCGATGAAACCAAGTAACAACAGACCAACAGCAACAAGCACCACAACAATGACCCAACCAGTAGAACACTCAGCAACAATCAGCAGTAGATCAATGACTCAGCCAGCACAACAACAACACAAGAACAACAGGCAGTGGCAGTCACAGTTACAGCAGCACAGCAACATCAACAACACAAGAACAACAGCAACCAAACGACCACTACAACCAATAGCAAAGCACAACCACAGCAGTAGCCAGAGAATGACAAACAGGATTGCAGCAACCAACAAACGAAACAGTAACCAAAAGCCAATGAAACAGTAACTTGTCTATCCTTCTTGTTCTCTCTGTATTTTTGGTTTCAATATCGTTTCTCCCCCTGTTTTTCTTAACTCTCAGCTCTCTCTATCTATCTCTTTTATGTGTGTGTCTGCCTATTTGAATCCTTACTGTCTGTGAATGACTATATGCTTTTCAATATCTCTCTATGTGTTTTCGAAATGTATCTTTGCTGTGTGTATCTCTATCCCTATCATCTCCCTATCATTCTATATTTATAGCTAAATCCCTTCTACCCTGGATGGCCAGAACCACCCCACCAAAACTCTTGCCCATCCTTACTCCCGTCTAAACCTGCATTCTCCACTATCTAGTGTCCATGTATGGACTAACTCATTAAAAAATGCTGGTGGCAGGACCTCAGTAGGATACCCTGCTGTACAGGTTCCACTAGCCCTTTTATGGGCAAGTAATTAAACAATTAACCTTAATCAAATCCTAACAACTGTATCCAACTAACTCCTAATCCAGAATTAAACAAACAACAAAGCCTAGACTTGTGCATTGCATACGGGCATACCAGAGCATGAACAAACATACAAACAAATTAAGTTGTTGACGACATTAGATAAACTAGGCATACAAAGCTAATGCAGCATTGAATTTAAACAAGAATTGGCAAAAGACGGGAATCGACCAAATAAAAGGTCTGTTGAGAAGAGTAGAAGAATACTAAAAATTTTTGAAACTAAACACAAATACACACACGGATTACAACCAACAATCGTAAGGGACACGAATTACCTCAAAGAAATCTGCCGACCCAAGCTTCGAACCATGGTTTGGAACTATTGAAGCCAAACGGGCTTTAATCGAGATGTTCTCGATTGAGAACACCTAGACTAAAGTCCCTTGGACTTCAATTACGACTAATTCGGCCCGAATTGGGCTTCTTCAAAATTAGGGTTCTTGAGACTCGATTTGGGGTTTAGGTAGTTCGGGCTTGATTCGAACCAAGCCAGGGTTAGTAGGGGTGTGAGGGTGGCCATGGGAGGGTTTGGGGTGAGTTTGGGGTGATTTGGCGTCGGCTCGAGTTTGACTCGAATCTTCAAATGAAGATTCGAGGAGCTCCGGAGTGATTCGAGGTAAATGAAGGCTGGATTTGTAATGGGGGAGGTGAGGGGAGTATTTGGTGTTAAGATGGTGGCCGTTGGCCTACCGGAACCGCCGTGAGGCGATTTCCGGCAGGCGGTGTGCGGCGGAGGCACGGCGAGGTTAGAAGTCTCTAAGAGAGACGATCTGTCTGAGGGGGGGTCTGGCTTTGGGAGGGTGGGGTGTGAAAGTGAGCTTATATATGACTTAGGAGGTTGCATCTTGATCGTTGGATCATTTACGATCAACGACCAGGATCCCCTCCCCTGAACCAAACGGTGCCGTTTGATTAAGTCATAGCGTGGGTGTATATTTGAATTAAAAGATTAATCTGGGCCGTTGGATAATAAAATCCAACGGTCCAGATCAAACGTTACATTTACTGATGCTGGGCGAGTATTTTGGGATTTTAATGATTAATCCGGGCCGTTGGATTATAAAATCCAACGGTCCAGATCAAACGTTACTTAAACTGATGCTTGGGTGAGTATTGGGCCGGGTGTTGAATTAATACGGGCCTGGTGTATGGGATTGGGTTTTGGCCCAATCATACCTCTTAAAACTAGAATCCATGATGTATTACATATATATATATATATGTATATATATATATATATGTATATATATATATATATGTATATATATATATATATATATGTATATATATATATTAACTTGTAACACAATTAAATTTTTCACTACAATTATCGTACATAATTACATATCACCTAAAAATGTAAATCACATAATTTCGATATCAAACACTAAAAATGCAAAACCTAATATATGTTTTTTGTATTTTACTAATTTAAATAAATAAACACGCACACAAAAATACAAATTTAAGATAAAAATAACACAAAAATCACAAAAATCATGCCCACCACGAAACTATTTTTATTTTGAATTTTCTGGGAGTACTTCTCCGGTAAGGCAAAAATCACGTGCTCACAGCGTTTACCCACTCAATGATGTCGTCAATCACTGTCGGAGGCACTATCTCAGCTGCGAAATAAAAAATAAATTAGCAATGCCACCTAAATAAGAATGGTCGGCCACAACCTCGAAAGGAATCATAAAGTAAATAGAAGAAAACTTATATGCGAAGTTCCACCTAGAGCTGTCAATATGGGCTTGGCCCGTTGGGCTAGCCCAGCCCGTAATTTAACATGGTTGGGCTTGAATTGTTGGAGCCCATTTATGAATGAGGCTTTTAAGACCGGCCCGAAAAAGCCCATGGACCGTAAGGCTTTGCTGAGGTCGGGCCGGGCCGGCCCGTGGGCCTTATAAAAAATATGTATTTAAAATATATAAAATATAAAATTAAAATTATATGACATAAAAATCTTCAAGAAGCATATTCCAAGCTTAAAATTTATTAAGTTCATCATATTAAAAGATCAAAGACTTAAAACATTAAATAGTTTTAAAAATTTAATTAATTTTAATATTTTACAAACTAATATTGCATATAAATTGTAAATGTAAGTGAAAGTGAAGATGTTAACACAACCTTCCCACAAACGGATTCAAATGTGATTGATGAAGGTAATGTGTTGGATATCCCATAAGCATAAGCGTCATGGACGTTCTTTTGAATAGTTTGTTTTGAGTTTTGACTTTTATTTAATGAAATATAGTTTTGCCTTTTACTTTTTCGTGTTTATTATGATATATTGGAACAATATAAGTATTAAGTTTTTTGAAATTTTTCCAATAAGATTTTTTAGCTTTTAAATATTTATCTTTTTTTTAAGCTAGAACTTAAAGAAAAAATATAAAATTACAACAACAACAACAACAACTACCCAGTATGTTCCCACAAAGTGGGGTCTGGGGAGGGTAATACGTACACAGGCCTTACCCCTACCCGAAAGGGTAGAGAGGCTGTTTCCGGCAAAAAATATAAAATTACATTTTAAAAAATAATAGGCCGGCCTGTGGTGGCCCGCAACCCGTATAGGGCTGGGGTGGGCTAACCATTATAAGGCCCATCAAAATAGTGGGCTAGCCCAGCCCAGCCCGTTAATTGCTAAAGCCCATGTGGGCTGGGCTAGGCTAGCCCGGCCCCGCCCATATTGACATCTCTAGTTCCACCTCTAAGGAAACCCCACCGAATCCGCTACAAGGTGCTCAATCCCACGTAAAAATAGCTTTCCCATAAGCGAAGATTAGCCTTATCATCCATCTTCACCACCAAACTCTTTGTTCTTATGACGCATATGGATCATCGTACCTCGAATAAGTTGAGGGGAAAAGTTTTTTAAGCATGTGCCCCAAAGTGACCTCTCGACCGGCGAGATCCGCGTACTTGAGCAGTATGAGGAAGAGTTTGTACACATACGGCAAAAGTTGAGCCTGACGCACTTCATAGAAGCAGCAGAAGTCTGTCACTAGGGAGGGGCGAGGAAGCGTATGCCCAACAATAAAAGGGTACGCGTAGAATGCACAGTACCCTGGGTGGTCCAAATGTACAATGTCATCCCCCATCGTCGGCACCATCTCGATATTGTTTGGAATTCCCCACTTGGTCTTGAACGCAACAATCACTGCTTCATCCATGGTAGAGGGTGCAGGATTCGGTTCTTCTCCGGTGGGGCAGTTGGATTTAGTCCATAATTTCCCCGGACAGGGCAATATCTCGGCCGCCGTTGGAACTCATTCATCTTCCGTCACCTCCACCAATCTCTGAGAGGAGGTGCATCATTTTTCGGCACCGGAGCTTTGACGAATTGAATCTATCAGTATGGAAGAAGTACCGACCATTTGTTTGAACAGATCAGAATAAATAAGTACGATGAAGAAAGAGAGAGGATTGCATCGTCTGATTCTGACAAAAGCAGTAGTATGAGATCAGAAGTAAGAAACAATGAAGAAGGTGGAAGTTTTGCGAAATTCCTCAGATTGAATCGACAAACGTAACGATCGAATGTTGGTTTCTCCCCATATATAGGAACATGAATGTCCCCATCGGGAAACCTAAGAGCCATCAATCAAAACTTGATAGGGCAGGGGAAACGATACGGTGCCCGGGAAACGTGCACCGTAATGATACATAGGGGTATTTATGACGCAGCGAATCAATGCAACAATTCGGCTCCGAATTGGCATAATGGTCAGACGGTACCATTAAAGCATCACATCGCCATCCCGACCTAAGGATATCGTCCAACGTATAACATTCAGATTTATCCTAACTTTTGAATCGACAAAGTCCGTCTGTCGAGCATGCTAAGAGGCGACCTCAACATACGGAGGGACTAAGTATATGAGTCAAAATCTGACTGGGAATGGTCGCCCTTAAGTGGAGTGATAAGGGGTCAATCAAGTCGTAATCATGTCTGCGGGGCAAGGTAGCATGGAGTATGTCGGCCATCGCCGGTGCAAAAACGTTGAAAGGTTTACGCCATATGAAAACGTTATGATAAAGCAAACAATAAAGTGAATAGTCGTCAGAAAGTACGCTGATTAAAGACCAATGGACAAAAGGTAAATTTAAGATATATATAGATAGGGCTGACCCTAGGGGGGGGGGGGGTTGGGAGGCAACCACTATGGTGGTCAATAAGAGAAAGCTCTTCGTTGTCAATAGTTCATTTCCTTCCCCCTCCTTGTCCCTATGATTATGGTGCAAACCTGTCACAAATGCAAGTTCATCTCCCATATTTGATTTACATTTTATTATATATATATATATATATATATATATATATATATATATATATATATATATATATATATATATATATATATATATATATATTACATGCAAACTGTACATCTTCCACTTTCGCACTCGGTAAGTTTAGATAAGGGATTAATTATGTTTAGTTAAAATTTACCGTCTATATCACTATTAAATTAGTTTGTTCTCTCCCCATTTTCAGACTCAATAGTTTAACACTTTTTGGTCAAACAGAAGTTGTCTTTGTTTCAGTAAACAGACAAAAGCATTCAATCTACTGCCAAATATCAATACGGTGATGCAATAGTCTGAAAGCCTGCCCAGCCTCATGGCTTACGCAAACGTGCAAAACTTCTTTTGCTTAAAATGCTAAAAATTTCTACTAAGAAAAAAAAAAGGAAGCAAATCTGAATCAACAAAAACTGACCTATAAGCAAGCGATTTTGAATTCATGAGGAGCTCTTCTAACCGCAGCAAAGAGATTAATATTCTACTACTCAATCATAGATGCTACAAGTATATAGGTTGGAGTTATAATGCAGAAGAAAATAGCTTCTTTCACATTTTAAGTTTTAAACAAAAACATGAAATAGGAGCCAGTGAAACAAAAATGCCTGTTGCATTCAAAATGTATGTAACTACTGATATGATTTGAGGCATGTCGCATGTAATACTTGTTTGACCAAAAAGTGTTAAGCTTTCTGTTAAATTAATTGATAATGAAATAAAGGGTGAATCTTAGTTAAATGTAATAAATTCTAGATCAAATATTGAAAGATATTTGCAAAGTGAACAACCTTTGAGAGTAGTAAATAGCAGATGTGTACCCAATGATTACTAATAAATACTTATAATATGAACGTACAATAAATGTAGATAGTGACAATAAATGTAATAAGAAAAAATCTATCACCCAATTATTATATGATTTGGCCGGTTCTTCCACCTGACATCAACGTGGAAAGATGAGAAGCGAAGATGGATAAGGAATCTTTGGATCTTGTGAACAAAGATTAAACGACGTGTGCTTGAATAAGATAATCAGTAACAAGACAACTCTTGTATATTCCTCCTCGTCAACCTTTTACAATGTGTGCTTTTATCAAAAAGTAAAGATCCGCCCCTTTTGTTCTGTATATCGTTCTTAATTATAAAGGATATTGCAAGAAACGCTAAAAAGTACAAACTAAGGAATATCCAAAGAAATATTTACTTATGTCCATTTCTAAACATATCCTACGGTTATTTCTTTACTCCACTTGCTCGTCCTCGGCAATAACCCTTTTGAGGACGACTCCCCGCTCTTATGCCGTGGTCGACCCCGTCCTCGATCCAGTTCATGAGGAGCTCTTCTAACCACAGCAAAGAGATTAATATTCTACTACTCAATCAGAGATGCTGCAAGTATAGAGGTTGGAGTTATAATGCAGAAGAAAATCGCTACTGCATGTAACTACTAATATGATTTGAGGCCGTTCGCCTGTAATACTAATGATCTTTCCTTGGCTATTGAATAGTCGATTAGGTGCTTGTATGCAGCAGGATAGTTACAAATTGCTAAAACAAATTAAGAAATAAAAAAGGACATAAGAACATGACAGTACGAGAAATTAAAGTACCATGCATTGCAAACCCATTTTGGTTTTCCAGATTGTTGGGCGGTGGGAGTGAAACCACACTTCACTACAGAAAGAAGCGATGAGAGCTTCATCCTATGCTCCCTATACTGTTCAGCTGCGGGATTCTGCTGGATGCCGTTGGTGTTTAATACGCTCGTCCGTTTTAAATGGATCAAAAAATGCTCCATTTAAAAGACACTATTTAATAGTACTAATCTTTTTTTTAAAATTTACAACTATTTTAATTTAATCTTTTCTATTTATTAAATAACAGATTTTTATAGTCAAACAAATATTAAAATTTATAATACTCCAAAGTTTTATATTCACACAAATATTATGCATGTTTCAAGATTTAAAAGTATTTATTTTTTCTTAAAATTGATTTGGTTAAACAATGTCACATAATCAAACAATTGCTGAAACAGAGCTAAATGAGCTGCTTAAACAATATGTAGCTAGCATTCTTTCTATTCTTGTGTGTTTCGAGGTGATTTTCTCAATTGATCAGTAAATTCTGTCTTGTATTTTTTTTTTCCTTTTTGGTTTCTCACCCAGCATTCACGAGAAGCCCGACAAAATTTAGATTCGCGCCAATAAGTCTCATATTTCACTCGGACAATCTTGATACAAATTGGTAACAAAACATAATAAGCATATCCCTGTACTTTGAATGCAACAACTTATTGTCATACTACTGTTACAATTATTCATTGCCAGATCTTAATTGTTCTCAAACTAACTAAAACAAGAACATGATTCACTTTCTCAGATGAAATACATGAATTAATTTCCATGAGGCAGAAGACGAACAGGAAGGCCATGCTTTGGCACAGGAGAAGCATCGAACACAATCTTCTCATCAGGAATAACCTTTTCAAGTTTAAACCTTTTAACCACATTGTGCATCAACACTAGTACTTCCGTTCGAGCATACTCTTTTCCAGGGCACATTCGAGGTCCTCCCCCGAAGGGTATAAATGTGTAGGGAGCTGGACCACTTCCCTCGAACCTCGTTGGATCAAACTTTTCAGGATCAGTGAAGTATTTAGGATTCTTATGTGTTGAGTGCACTGACCAAAATGTCTGTAAAAAAACATGTCATTTTCACAAACACCGTGTATAGATAAAAAATGAAGGTAGCTAGTAAGTAACAAAATGAAAGTATTTAATTTTGTACCTTCCACCCTTTTGGAATGGTAAAACCTGCATATGTACAATCAGTGGTTGTTTCTCTAAAAGCTCCTTGTGCTGGTGGAGTTAGCCTTAGTGATTCGCGAACTACATTCCAAGAATATTTCATCTTCTCAATGTCCTCCCATGTTAGCGACTCATCTACTCCTTTTGACTTTGCAATTTCCATTTGTTCTGTCATCAAACAACTATTTGCCATGTGAATATATAATTGGACTTAGATTCATCAACAAATTTAAATTTACCTATTTACGACTCTATATGTTTTATTTTGTATAACGCTATTTCCTTTTTAGCATGCAGCAAAAGTTCTCATTCTTTCTTAGATTCTGTGTCCATAGTCAAACAGAACCATATAAAATAAAACAGAGACGGTGTTTTTATTTTGCAACCATGTCTAGTTTACCTTTGTAAACTTGATCATAGACGTGGGGAAGTTCAGCCAGATATTTCAAGACACTAGTGACTGCACTACTAGTAGTCTCAAAGCTTGCCACTAGCATTCCTATTATATTGTTTGAGATCTCCATTTCACTCATAAACCGTCCATTTTCATCAGTAACAAGCAATATTTTTGACAGCAAGTCTCTGCCTCCTGCTACTGTCTCTTTATTCTCCATTTGTAATTCCTTTCTTCTCTGGGTAATGATCCTCATAAGTTCATCCCTTACCATTTTCCCGCCTTTGATAGCGCGATTATAAGCTGTTCCGGGCAAATCAATAGGCATAGAAAACATTCCATTCGTAACAAGAGTGAAAGGATCAGCCAACCTCTTTATTTCCTCGGGATTTACCAAACTCATGAACAATCGGCACGCCAAATCAAATGTGTACTTCTTTGACAATGGGAAAACCTTTACTATTCCATTAGGAATCCAATTTTCATCTAAATGTTCTCGAGCCATTGCATCCATAATTGGAATGTATTGTCTTAGGGCCTCCGGCTTGAGAATATCTTGCAGAAAACCACGTTGTAAAGTCAATACTTCTTTCAGTGAACTCTCAGCAAATTCAGGGAAAAGCAATGCCTTTTTCATGGATTTTGGCCACCAGGATGTGAGAAGTTTGTTCTCATTTGAGAATAAGAACTTATTCCCTTGTGCACCACAAAACACAGCCAATTTCTCTCCCATGATTAATGTTTGGAACACATGAGGTGAGTACTTTTCCGTTCTATTTTTAAGGAATTTCTCAGGACCTAATAACGCTAACTCGATGTTTTCTCCTAACAATGGCCATCCAGATGTTCCTGGTGGAAGTTTTTTGCTATTCGAATCGTGTTTACGATGGAAGAAAATGAAAGTGAGAAATAGAGGAAGGAATAGTAGAGCTAATAGGTAAGAAATCATGGCTTTCTTTTCTTCTTCTAAAATGAATCGAGTTTTTTGCTATGTATCAGAGGAGTGAGTGGAGAAGTGCAGATATAAGTGAAGGGCTTAAGCTAATTGGACTACACCGAAGACAAATAAGACAACTTGAAGCATCTAGGATTACTTGAATATAAGATTCTCTACTTCGTCTTCTTCTGCCTTAGAAATATATGATATCAATATTTATTATTTTTAAATCATAATGCTGTCCACTTTACTGTTCATTACACCCTCTGGCCCTACAATTTTAGGTAGGCTAGTTAAACAAGAATGGGGCTATTTTTAGTTTATTGTTAATATTCGTACTCCTTGCCCGGGGTGGGTGAGGCGTGGTACGGCCGCCCATAGATGATTAGTTGTGTTATGTTGTGGTAGTCATTTCTGGTAGTTACTGTTATGAAATCATTGCATGCCTGCTTTTATGTGTTGTATGTTGGAGTAACTAATGCGGTTTTTGTTTTTGTTTTTGTTTGCTTTTCTTTTCCCTGCACCGAGGGTCGATTGGAAACAGCCTCTCTGCCCTCTCGGGTAGAGGTAAGGCCTGTCTACATATTACCCTCCCCAGACCCCACCTTGTGGGAATATACTGGGTTGTTGTTGTTGTTGTTGTTGTTAATACGGGCAGCTAGTCTAGTTAATTATTGGGGAAAAACAGAAATAGTGCTGTTCATCACATCCTCTGGCCCTACAATTTTTTGCAGGTCGTTTTCTTTTATATGTACGTTAAGTACCTATTTTAATAAGGATTATTAGCCTAATGTGTATGTGTGTATGTATTTCATTTTTTTTTCTTTTCCTTTGTGCGTGAGGAATGGTGTGGGCACAGCTCGTAGCCTAGTAGATACTTGGTGCACAGTCTAACACCTGTCTCGTATTATATTGGCTTGTCGTGTTGGGGTGATTTTAACAGTACGGCCATAAATTTATTCCATTTAAGTATCAAATATTATCTTAATATTACAAATACTGAACTCTAATATTTCAAATAGTCATGAATAATAAACGTGCTAAGACGAAATGGAGGATAGATGTGTCCCTGTATCGAATAATTCAGGGACAAAATTTACTTTTTTGTTTTTGTTTTAATTGAATATATTCGAATGAGAGCGTTCGTTAATTAGGAATGCAGTTTTGAACAACTCGACTAAGGCATGAAAACTTTTGAACCAAAAAAGAAAGGAACGATAAAATCGTCCCATTTCGAATCATTTAATAAAGGGAAAAATTAGCGGTTTTCCCTACTTTAAATACTTTTCTTTGGACGTCAAGCAAATTAAGATTGTCCAAATGCCAACTTAGCAGCTTGTTTGAATGGTTATTACATACTATTTCATTTCATAATGTATTATATTGTATTATCGTATACGGTTAAAATCGGGGCTAACGAGTATCCCGATTTTCCGGTGGGTCAAACAAATCAAGGACATAACTACATGGAATCAGAATCAAAGCTGGGAAGGCCCGAACAGGATGCTAGCCACCGGACCCAACAAGACAACACCTCCGAATTCGGTACGAGCTCCAAGACCTCGGAAAGCACTACGAACGATGGCACACAACTAATAGAGGGCCATGATATCCTATTGGATATCACGACGCGAATCCCGCCCTAAGTCGGTAGCGCATCAATAATTGATGTACAAGGTGGATTGTTACCCTTTTTAGAATTGTAGTAGAGGTAAAACTATTCAACAAAATAAACACACACTGACACGCATATTAAGGCAATACAAACTTGTTTTTCTGCTTCTTATTTATTGAAAAGTTTCTAATTTGATCATAATTCTTCATATACATTTGACTTCGAATCGAGAGTCTGGTCGAAGGCAGAACTATTTTTAAGCTTAAATCCGAGCCCGGACTGAGCAATTGGAAATCTGCCGTGATAAACAGTGTGCTTTTGTACATCAAAATTCAAAGGCCTAATACCCATCTATTCACTCTTACTTAGATTGTATAATTATTACGAACAAAGCTAGCAAAAAAGTGAAAGATAGAATCTTTATTTCAGTTAACAGAGAAAAGCACTCAATCTAATGCAAATCATCAATGCTGTGAAGCAATAGTTTGAAAGCCTCCCCAGCCTCATGGCTTTCACAGACATGCAAAACTTCTTTTGCTTAAAATGCTAAAGAATCTATTAAGAAAAAAATAAGTAAATCTGAATCAAGAAACTGACCTATAAGCAAGCGATTTCGAATCCCCACTTGTGGGATTACACTGGCCGTTGTTGTTGTTGTTGTTGAGGAGCTCTTCTAACCACTGCAAAGGGATTAATATTCTACTACTCAACCAGATATGCTGCAAGCACAGAGGTTGGAATTACACCGCAGAAGACAAAAGCATCTTTCACATGCTAAGTTCAGGCGATAACAAAAACATGAACAGAAGCCAGTGAAATAAGAATGCCTTTTGCTTTCAAAATGCAAGCTACTACTAATTTGAGGCCTGTCACCTGCAATACTAATGATCATTCCATGGGCATTGCATAGCTGAACAGGTAATTGTATGCAGCAGGATAGTTACAAATTGCTAAAACAACTCAAGAAATAAAAAAGGATATGAGAACATAACAGTGTGAGAAACGCACCATGCATTGCAAACAATCCAAAGCATGCCGCTTTAGGAGGAACGTTGGTCTTCCAGATTATTTTAGCTGGCCATTTCATCTACTATGTCTCCTTGAGCTTGCAAGTTGCAACATTTTATAGCAGGATATAACAGAGAACTTCTCATCTCTTCTAGCTGTCCATGTACTGAGTCCTCTCTTTCTTCTAATATCACCACTGAACTCAACTTTTGAAGCAGAAGGTTAACATCTTCAATTTCCCAATTATCAAAATGTCTTCTAAATTGCAAATTCCATCCACCTCCAGAATACCAATCAGAAATCCAGCATTCCTAGTTACAGCCTTCGAGTGATGGAGCTTGCGATCTGATAATCCAGATACTTATTACACTCGGTACACATGCGTACACTCAGAATGAAAAGAAATGTTTACTGGAAATACAAAGATTGAATGAAGAATCAAAAAGTAACCTCTGCAACAATACGAGGAGTGACAATGAGACATTGCCTAAAGCTTTCATGTATAGTCATGCCACAAAGTCTCAAATGACCTTGCAAGAAGGTCCAAATTCCCTGTACTTCTTCTTCAGAAAGAATACTGCTAAGTCCATCATTGTAAGTTTTTAAGGACCTGGCTTTAGTCACTAAGATTTGCTCTTCTTGGTGTAAAGAGGGAATCCAGAGGTTCATAGAAGCTTCCAAGTTACATTTCACTTCCTTTAATTCCTCCTGCATAGGATATTAACTCAAAGCTAGTTCATCATTCAAATACTCGCATTAGAATTTCAAAATGCAACTTAGGGAAGAACTTATGTTATGTAATTAGAGGTAATAGAAATTACAATAGCATTTAATATGCTAAAGATATATAATTGATTGAATTATCTCGTCTAAAGCAAACACTCTGAATAACAATAAAATAAAGTACCACTACAAACATAAAAATCACTTTTTATGACCTACAAAAAAAGTCATTTTGAATTGTTTGTTAGAAATAGATATATGGATTTGCCAAGTTGATTACCTAGAGTCACATAAATTAGGCACTTAGAAATCTCGACAAGAGTAAAACATACCTAAGATAGCTCTTGTACGGTTCTTTGTTCCCAAGTCTCAACCATAGCCAAAGAAGCTGGCTAAATATTGTTGAAAACACAAACAAGCTCTATGAGAAACCAGTAATAACTTTAGCCACTTCATTAGCCTTATCATGCTCCCCTTTTGAACACAATAAAGCAATACAGGAATAGTAAGAATTGAAGTCGAGCAACTGGGTTATTTGAGTGTCTTGGTCATGACAGTTGTTTGATGCCTTCTCATGCATCCAACTCTCGTGTGATCTGGAGTCTATATCCATCTCTCTACCATCATAAGACTCTTCAAGTTTCCCTAATAAATTCCAAGCACCACACCCCCTTCTAGCAGGGAAAAACATGGATACCACTTCATTCAGAATAGTAACTGCCTCTTGGATGCTTCCTCGCTCACACAATAGAGAAAGAAAACTTCTAATAGACTCTGTCTCGATTTGGATTTCAACTCTGCCAAGAAGATCAATGACAGATTTTGATTGAAGCATCTCTCTCAAAATGCATCGAGATTCTTCCATCCTTCCTTTATCGCATAAGCCCCTCACCAGGTACATGAAACCCAAGAAATCAGGTAGTATGTCTTTCATTTTGAACTCGGAATAGAACCCAAGAGCTTCCTCCATGTCACCCTTCTGACAATAGCAGTTAAGTACTGCACTCACAGTGAACTCATCTGGTCTGAGGCCTTTAGCTTGTAAATCATGGAGAAGCTTCAAAGTTTCCTGGATTTGACCTAACTTGCTGTATCCATTGATTAATGAATTATATATGCGAGTACTCGCTCTAAGATTCTTTAGGAACATTTCCTCAAACAAACTTCTAGCATCTGCTAAAAGACCTTCTTTTGACAAAGCGTCAATGAGTATACCATACGTGATTTCTGAAGGAACTACATCATTCCTTTCTAATGAATCAAATAACCGAAAAGCTTCAAGCACACACCCTTGATGACACAACCCACTGATTACTGAGTTATAGGTTACAATATTGAAAGAAATTCCTATATTGCTGGCAAAATTACAGAGATCTAAGGCCCTGTCAATATGTCCTCCTTTGCAAAGGCCGTCAATAACAATTGAGTAGTCAACCACATCCATGAGAGGTAGCTTATCTCTTGCTCCCATAACGAGGTTATACGCATCCAGATATCGGCCACCTTTTGTCAGTGTCCGCAATACTACAGCAGGAAAGGTCACCTCAGATGTGTCGCCTTTCAATGTAGCAAGAAACCGAAGTGCAGTTTCTACATTTTTAATGCAAAGGAAGTACACAAGCATCTTCTTTGCCCCGTGCTCAAACATCCCATATTTTTTTAGGAATGTTGTCAAAAGAAGTCCAGTAAAAAAGGTTTGGCCACCATAGAGAAGTGATTTCATTAAAAGATGGTAGGATTTCTTGCTTAGAACAAAACCATTACTTTGGATCACAATTAGCAGATTGACTGCAGCCTCTAGTAATCCTTTGTTGCACAAGAAAGAAACAGCATCTTCACACATTGAACCAATTTTGTCATGCTTAGCTCTTTCTGATCTCTGAAACAAATCAAAAACTCCCTGAGCACCCTTAACTTCAAATATCTTATTTATCAATGTCATATAGATCCTTGTACTTAAAGGCAAACCTCGATCAATTAGTTCAACAAATACTTCAATTGCTATGTCAGGCATGCCATTCCTACAGAGCCCTTGAATGGTGCAATTGTAACATGCAGCTGAAGGTATAGATGTCTTCCGAAATTCATCAAATATTTCAAGTGCTTCCTCTATCATTCCTACTTTCAAGTAACCGTCAATCATGACACAGTAAGTAACAGAATTGGAAGTAATTCCCATATCTGATATTTTCTTATATATGGCAAGAGCCTCCTCAAACAACCCCATCATAAATAGGGCTTTTATAAGCAAGTTGCACATTGTAACATCCAGAAAAACATCAGCTGCTTCAACTCTCTTTTTTGTTTCTAGCATTCCCATGACATTTTCTTCTTGAATATAACCATGTAACAATGTACTATAAGTGATAACATCTCCGAGGATTCCCTTAGACACATCATCGGCCTCATTCATCCTCCCAACTTTGCACAATCCATTGATAATGGTATTATATGTGACAACACTAGGTTTTATGCCTTTCTTCTCCATTTCACCGAGCAGTTCAAATGCTCGTCCAACGTCACCCTTCCTGCACATACCATCAATCAATACTGCATATACAAATTCATCTGCTTCAATCTGCAAATTCTCAACCATCTTAAACACTGCAAACGCCTCAAGCACTTTCCCCTTCTTGCAGAATCCTAATACTAGTGCTGTAAGAGTAACCAAATTAGGTTGAAGACCATGTTTTTTCATCCTGTATAGGAACCCAACTGCTTTCTCCACATGTCCCTCCTTTGAGAATCCATCAATAAGTATTGTATAGCCTATTGTATCCAACTCAATTCTCCTAACACACACCATCTCATTATATCTTTTTAGTGCCTCTTCAATTGCTCCTTCCCTAAAATACCCATATATCCAATTACTGTAAAACACAACATCTAATTCTAATCCACTTATCCCCAAATTAGAAACCTCCTCAATTCTACCTAACCTATAATAAGCACTCACAAGTGTTGTGTAAGTAACAACATTGGGCTTTAAACAACCTGAATTCACAGCATTTTCAAAGAACTCAACAGCAAGCTCGGGCTTTCCAACACTCAAGAACCCATGAATCACAAAACTGCACACAAAATTATCAAATGGGTATTTAATTTTCTCATGTGTCATTAACTCTAACACTTGAATTGCTTCATTGATCCTTTCCTGACTGCAGAAAGAGTGAATCAACGAACAAAAAGTGTAAGAAGAGGGCAAAATACCATCTTTCCCTGAGCAATCCTGCAGTAAAGAAAGCGCCTTTTCGGGGTTTGTTTTAGAGAGGCCTTGAATTAAAGAATCAATTAGGCGCTTGTCGAGCTGGTTAGTAGTATTCAATTTCAAGTGCTGAAGCGCCTCTTCGAATCTGTTCTCTTTGGCAAGTGCTCGTATGAAGATTCTGCGTGTGTTGGAGTCTGTGTTGAACTTGTTTGATTGGACTAAGTGGATGATGAGTTTGAATTTTTTGGATCGAGAAAGGAAGAGGAGGAAATGGTTCAAGTGTTGGGCGGTGGGAGTGAAACCACTCTTCACTACACAAAGAAGCGACGAGAGCTTCATCGTACGCTCCTTAGCTTGATGCCGTTAGTTTTTACATATTTTCCTCCATTTGCTGTAACATTTTAGAGGTGGGTCAAAATATGCTCCTTTTTAAAGACACTGTTTAATAGTAGTAGTAATCTTTATTTAAAAAAAAAATACAAAAAATTTAATTTTTCTTTTTATTTAATAAAAAAAATTTATACTCAAACATGCAATGTATAAATTCATAATCGTATATTCACACAAATATGACGCACTTTTCAATATTCAAAAGTATTTATTTCTTTTTAAATCATTGATTTTGGTGAAAAAATATCACATAAAATGAAGGGGAAGAAGGGGAGACTAACTGGACGTTTGGACATAAGAATTGTAAAATTCTTAAATAGGGAGAAAAAAAATTTCAAGTGAAAATGCTGTGAGCACGTGATTTTTGCCCTATAAGAGAAATACTCCCAAAGATTCAAAATAAAATAATTTTTAGTTTTCTTGCGATTGTTATGAATTTTGTGTTATTTTTCTTGTATTATTTGTATTTATCTGTGCATATTTATTTATTTAAACAATTAAATAATAAAAATATATATATACAGGCGTAATAAGAATTGGGGCCAAGATTATGTCTGAATTGTGGCCCAATGTTTTAGCCCAAAAGATCCGGTCCAGTTATTTAAATTGATAGAATCTCAGCCGTTTATTTCCTCAGATCTAACGGTTGAGATTATTAACGGATTTTTAATGGTTAATTAATATGAGGGACTTGATCTCAACTGTCCAATCCAGATGATCCTACGGAGGAGATCGGTGGCCTCATATGGGTCAATACGGCATCGTTTGATTAGGCCAAGCCCCGACCGTTGATCATCAGAGATCCAACGGCCAGGATCATCTTGAGGGCTCCGAGTATATAAGGCTTTGGTCTCAGTAGAGACCAGCCATTATACACTCCACAAACCCTAGCCGCCACAACCTTTACGCACCACTCTTTCTTTTTCTTCTTCAACCTTCCAATAACACCCGCCGGAATATTTCCCAAAAACAACCGCCAGGCAGTAATCCGGGAGCCACTCCCCACCTATGTTTTCGTTGCCATTATGCTCTTTTTCTTCTTCTGTGTGTATATGTATATATGTTTATATGTATATATAATGAATCTGGACGACTGATCGTTTGTCTCAATCCGGTTAGTCGATTTCAAATTTTTGTTCTTTTCCGTATTTTGTTAGTATTTTTAGATCCAAAATTATTGTATGTTGGTGTTGTGCATGATTTTCTAAAATTTTTGTTTAATTTTCTTAATTATTATTTGCATTTTTGTCCATACATATTTGTTTGTTAATATATATATATATATATATATATATATATATATATATATATATATATATATATATATATACACTTGCATTTGAATTTAGGATTTAATTAAGTAATTTTTGTTATCTTTGCATTTTTAATCAATATTGTGCGGTTTGATGTTTGATTGTTTGTGAAAAATTACTACTTAGAGTTAATTAGTAATCGTGTGTTTAATTTATTTTTATAATTAAAATTATAATTTTAGTTTTAATTCTTAAAATAAAACAAAGAAAAAAAAAGTAGATTTAAATGGAGTTGAAAATCTGGATTGGGCCATTTCTTTAAGATAAAATTACAAGCCCAAAGGTTCAAACTCCTTACCCAGCCCAAATGTCATCTACCCAGACCCATTACCCGGATCAATCTCAGTCATCCATCATGATTAATCCAATGACTCTCATTAATTCATCAATTTTTAATTACCCAAACCCCTCAAACACTCCTCATTTTCTGATTTTCCAAACCCTAGCCCCATTTTTTTTCAACCAGCCGCCGCAGCCGACCCACACCCCACCTGCTCCTGCCGCCGTCGCCCACCCCACCTGCACAGCCGCCAGCCTCCAGCAGAATGAAGCCAGCGGCCACCCTCACCAAACGACAACCCTCAACCTCACGCCGCACACCAAGACCACCGCCCGCTGCCACCTCCATGCCGCCGCCCACCCTCACCAAACGACAACCCAACTCCACGCCCACAACCCGCCGGTCGCCTCCAACAACAACCAACGACCAACCTTCAGCAAACGACCACCAGCCGTCGCCGCCTCTGCTCGTTAGCCATCTTCGAACCACCGCGACGACCACAGCCGCCTTCGAACCGTTGCTGCACCCCTGCCCGTCCTTTTTTTTTTTTTTTTTTGTTGATTTAAACAAAATTCCAGCCATCTTCGAACTACCGCAGTTGGTGTTAGGCATTCTGTTGTTGGTGATTTTTGTAACTGAAATCCGATTAACCAAGATTTCAGATCTCTCTATTTCGTAGGTGATTTTTGTTGTTTTTTTTTTTAATTAATTATTTTTTCTGTTTTTCTTTTCCCTTATAGATCGGTTTTAGTTTGATTATTTTTGTAATTCGTTTGTTGTGATGAGTCTCTGTTAAAATTCTTATTTATGTGGAAAGACAATTGATTCATATTAGTCCAGTATCTTGAAGCGTGAGTTAGTTACTGGAATTTTGTTTAATAAATTTAGGAATTCTTGTAGATTCTTAGTAATTTCTAAAATTTTGAAGTAATCTCATTAAATATAGTTAAAGGCTAGACCTGATTTGAGTGACACCAGAATGGACGAAATGCATTGATTTACTAAGTTTATTGTGCTTGCTAATTGAATTGTCTCAACTGTCCCTTTCAAGTTCATATCACCTTCTGCTTTCCACTCCTTAAGTATTGGATACATTGTGATAGTGCGTATGTGTTGTAATTGTAGTCGTAAATGTTTGTTTAGTCATAATAAACAGCAACACTGTTAACAGTGATTTGAAATAATTTGTCTTGTTTTTGTTGATTGATTTTTCTGAGTTTAGCCTTGAATTGGTTATAGCTGAATAGTTAGGGGCTGCTGTTAAGAGGTGATAATTGAGTAGGAGGTACCTTTTAATATTAATTAAGGGGTAAGTATTTTAGAGTTGAAAAAAAAGAAAAGCTAGTTGGACTTTAAGAGTTAGAAACTAGACATCAATCACGACTTTTTGGTTCTGTTTTGCAGTGTATAAAAAGGGTTACTTGGCCTTTGGAAAAAAAAAAGGAGGAGGAGAGAACACAGACAGAAAAAAAGAGAAAACACAGAGATAAAAAAAAAAGAGTAGAGCATACACACTTGAGAGGTTTTGAACACTAAAACAGTGAGAATTTGAAAATCAAGAGCCGTTTTAGTTGCTTGTTTTGGTGTTGATTTTTGTTACTACTGGAAAATTTTAACTAGTTTTAAAAAGTCTGTTACTGGGAATTGCTGGCTGTTATTGTTGCACTGCTGGAATTACTGCTTATACTAATTATTTTCCTCTCCTCTTGCTATTCAGGTACACTCCTTGAAAAGCACTTACCGTTTAATTTCAGTATAAGGTGTAATATGATTTTGAAGTTGATCGGGATAAAACTTCTGTCATTGGTTTTTACATCTTAAGTTTTGTATCAATAATATCTCGAAACAATAATTCGAAATGAAATTGTAGTATGATTTGGATTGTGTGAATTTTATCATAATTATTAGATTTTTTATTGTTAATAATTCATTTCAATATTATTATTAATTAGTATAAGTATAAGCATGTTTTTTTATTATCCAAGTTTTTTGAGTAATTAAAAAGAAATAAGTCATCTCTTTAGTTAAATAAAAACTAGTTAGTTTAGTAGCTAATGTTTTAATATTATTTTTAATAAGCTAAAATTGCAAATATGTAGCTGGCTTAATTAAAATATGATTTTTAATTCTTTGGTGTAAAATTTAGGCATTTAGGTCCGATTTGTTTAAATAATACTATTTTTCCTTTAAATAAGTATTAGTAATTAAGGAAAATTATTGTTCCTTTAAATATTTGTAAATAGTGAATTTTACCTTTTAAGTCAATTAAAATATGTGTTTAAATTAGTTGTAAAATAATTGGTTTAATTTGTATAAGTATTAATTGCCGATTTTGTATTTTTACTTTTATTTAGATTTTAGCCATGTCTACTTCCGTTAAACAGTTATTTTAATATAGTAAGCAATATCACGATTTGAGTATGTATTTTATCTTTTATTGTAAAAAAAAAAATAAGTTAATAAATAAAATTGTAGTATTTTGAGTTCGTTAAAAATGTTTGTTTATTTATTTTTCTGTTTCATGAATATTTTCCATAAGTTAATTGGATGTATTGCATATTTTTAGTCTCTTAATTAATTAGGAATTTTCTCTTTTAATTTGGGGATAACTAAATAGAAAAAAGGTTGTCACTTTAGGATTATCCTTTCAAAAAATAAAAAAAAATGTTACGAGCCTAGCTAAATAGAAGAAATAAAATTGTGGGGCCCCTCAATAACAATGTTCACTTTTTCTTAAAAATAACCAAATGCGGTAATTGATTTAAAATCGCATTATAGTATTGAACATGCATAAA